>JAEUYN010001220.1:0-137267 GCA_018257835.1 Euura lappo | reverse complement strand
TTCATAGGAGAGGTTAATCGTCAGCGTCGCAGGTTAATCGTCAGCGTCGCAGATTCTTTTCCGCATCGCAATTTCTCACAGATTCATATGAGAGGTTAATGTCAGCGTCGCGGATATCACCATCGCCAGCGTCGCAGATTTGACCATCGCAGATTCTATTCCGCATTGCAATTTCTGTGAGATTCATATGAGAGGTTAATCGTCAGCGTCGCAGATTCTTTTCCACATTGCAATTTCTGTGAGATTCATATGAGAGATTAATCGTCAGCGTCGCAGATTCTTTTCCACATTGCAATGTCTTCCAGAATGAATATGATATGAATATGAATATGAATATGAATATGAATATGCGAGGTTAATCGTCAGCGTCGCAGATCCTTTTCCGCATCGCAATTTCTCACAGATTCATATGAGAGGTTAATCGTCAGCGTCGCGGATATCACCATCGCCAGCGTCGCAGATTTCACCATCGCAGATTCTTTTCCACATCGCAATTTCTGTTAGATTCATATGAGAGGTTAATCGTCAGCGGCGCAGGTTAATCGTCAGCGTCGCAGATTCTTTTCCGCATCGCAATTTCTCACAGATTCATATGAGAGGTTAATCGTCAGCGTCGCGGATATCACCACCGCCAGCGTCGCAGATTTCACCATCGCAGATTCTTTTCTGCATCGCAATTTCTGTTAGATTCATATGAGATAGATAGATGCTTTATTATGTCCATGACAATATTGGACAAGCTTGCCGCGCACTTACAAGTTGTGTGCACCGCAAGCAAAAGAGAAATACGAGTGCCGATAAGGCGAAAGAAAGAATAATACATAAAAGATGCTTAAGTTGATGAGAGATGAGATGAGATGAGAGGTTAATCGTCAGCGGCGCAGGTTAATCGTCAGCGTCGCAGATTCTTTTCCGCATCGCAATTTCTCACAGATTCATATGAGAGGTTATACGTCAACGTCGCGGATATCACCATCGCCAGCGTCGCAGATTTCACCATCGCAGATTCTTTTCCGCATCGCAATTTCTGTTAGATTCATATGAGAGGTTAATCGTCAGCGGCGCAGGTTAATCGTCAGCGTCGCCGATTCTTTTCCGCATTGCAATTTCTGTGAAATTCATATGACAGGTTAATCGTCAGCGTCGCAGATTCTTTTCCGCATCGCAATTTCTCACAGATTCATATGAGAGGTTACTCGTCAGCGTCGTGGATATCACCATCGCCAGCGTCGCAGATTTCGCCATCGCGGATTCTTTTCCGCATCGCAATTTCTGTTAGATTCATATGAGAGGTTAATCGTCAGCGTCGCCGATTCTTTTCCGCATTGCAATTTCTGTGAGTTTCATATGAGAGGTTAATCGTCAGCGTCGCAGATTCTTTTCCACATTGCAATTTCTGTGAGATTCATATGAGAGGTTAATCGTCAGCGTCGCCGATTCTTTTCCGCATTGCAATTTCTGTGAGATTCATATGAGAGGTTAATCGTCAGCGTCGCAGATTCTTTTCCGCATCGCAATTTCTCACAGATTCATATGAGAGGTTAATCGTCAGCGTCGCGGATATCAGCATCGCCAGCGTCGCAGATTTCACCATCGCAGATTATTTTCCGCATTGCGATTTCTGTGAGATTCATATGAGAGGTTAATCGTCAGCGTCGCAGATTCTTTTCCGCATCGCAATTTCTTCCAGAATGAATATGATGTGAATATGAATATCAATATGAATATGAGAGGTTAATCGTCAGCGTCGCAGATATTACCATCGCAGATTTTCTGTCGCATCGCAATTTCTGTGAGATTCATATGAGAGGTTAATCGTCAGCGTCGCAGATTCTTTTCCGCATCGCAATTTCTCACAGATTCATATGAGAGGTTAATCGTCAGCGTCGCAGATATTACCATCGCAGATTTTCTGTCGCATCGCAATTTCTGTGAGATTCATATGAGAGGTTAATCGTCAGCGTCGCAGATTCTTTTCCGCATCGCAATTTCTTCCAGAATGAATATGATGTGAATATGAATATCAATATGAATATGAGAGGTTAATCGTCAGCGTCGCAGATATTACCATCGCAGATTTTCTGTCGCATCGCAATTTCTGTTAGATTCATATGAGAGGGTAATCGTCAGCGTCGCAGATTCTTTTCCGCATCGCAATTTCTTCCAGATTCATATGAGAGGTTAATCGTCAGCGTCGCAGATTCTTTTCCGCATCGCAATTACTCACAGATTCATATGAGAGGTTAATCGTCAGCGTCGCGGATATCACCATCGCCAGCGTCGCAGATTTCGCCATCGCGGATTCTTTTCCGCATCGCAATTTCTGTTAGATTCATATGAGAGGTTAATCGTCAGCGTCGCCGATTCTTTTTTTGCGCATTGCAATTTCTGTGAGATTCATATGAGAGGTTAATCGTCAGCGTCGCAGATTCTTTTCCACATTGCAATTTCTGTGAGATTCATATGAGAGGTTAATCGTCAGCGTCGCCGATTCTTTTCCGCATTGCAATTTCTGTGAGATTCATATGAGAGGTTAATCGTCAGCGTCGCAGATTCTTTTCCGCATCGCAATTTCTCACAAATTTTACAAAAGTGCACCAGTGATAAAGCATCACTTTGCACTATAAAATATATTCCGTTACGAAAATATATTCCTGTTTTTGAAATTCAATTATTAACTTCATTAAATATGAATTGCTAATTACTAATAATAATGAACTAACAATTGAGGGCATTGTAAATTAGGAGTTGCCTCATCTAATTCATGTACAATTCCCTGTAAATATGGTTTTTATTTTATCGTCGCAGATTTCACCATCGCAGATTCTTTTCCGCATCGCAATTTCTGTTAGATTCATATGAGAGGTTAATCGTCAGCGTCGCAGATTCTTTTCCGCATCGCAATTCTTCCAGATTCATGTGAGAGGTTAATCGTCAGATATTACAATCGCAGATTTTCTGTCGCATCGCAATTTCTGTTAGATTCATATGAGAGGTTAATCGTCAGCGTCGCGGATATCACCATCGCCAGCGTCGCAGATTTCACCATCGCAGATTCTTTTCCGCATCGCAATTTCTGTTAGATTCATATGAGAGGTTAATCGTCAGCGTCGCAGGTTAATCGTCAGCGTCGCAGATTCTTTTCCGCATCGCAATTTCTCACAGATTCATATGAGAGGTTAATGTCAGCGTCGCGGATATCACCATCGCCAGCGTCGCAGATTTTACCATCGCAGATTCTATTCCGCATTGCAATTTCTGTGAGATTCATATGAGAGGTTAATCGTCAGCGTCGCAGATTCTTTTCCACATTGCAATTTCTGTGAGATTCATATGAGAGATTAATCATCAGCGTCGCAGATTCTTTTCCACATTGCAATGTCTTCCAGAATGAATATGATATGAATATGAATATGAATATGAATATGCGAGGTTAATCGTCAGCGTCGCAGATTCTTTTCCGCATCGCAATTTCTCACAGATTCATATGAGAGGTTATACGTCAACGTCGCGGATATCACCATCGCCAGCGTCGCAGATTTCACCATCGCAGATTCTTTTCCGCATCGCAATTTCTGTTAGATTCATATGAGAGGTTAATCGTCAGCGGCGCAAGTTAATCGTCAGCGTCGCCGATTCTTTTCCGCATTGCAATTTCTGTGAAATTCATATGAGAGGTTAATCGTCAGCGTCGCAGATTCTTTTCCGCATCGCAATTTCTCACAGATTCATATGAGAGGTTAATCGTCAGCGTCGCGGATATCACCATCGCCAGCGTCGCAGATTTCGCCATCGCGGATTCTTTTCCGCATCGCAATTTCTGTTAGATTCATATGAGAGGTTAATCTTCAGCGTCGCCGATTCTTTTCCGCATTGCAATTTCTGTGAGATTCATATGAGAGGTTAATCGTCAGCGTCGCAGATTCTTTTCCACATTGCAATATCTGTGAGATTCATATGAGAGGTTAATCGTCAGCGTCGCCGATTCTTTTCCGCATTGCAATTTCTGTGAGATTCATATGAGAGGTTAATCGTCGGCGTCGCAGATTCTTTTCCGCATCGCAATTTCTCACAGATTCATATGAGAGGTTAATCGTCAGCGTCGCGGATATCAGCATCGCCAGCGTCGCAGATTTCACCATCGCAGATTATTTTCCGCATTGCGATTTCTGTGAGATTCATATGAGAGGTTAATCGTCAGCGTCGCAGATTCTTTTCCGCATCGCAATTTTTTCCAGAATGAATATGATGTGAATATGAATATCAATATGAATATGAGAGGTTAATCGTCAGCGTCGCAGATATTACCATAGCAGATTTTCTGTCGCATCGCAATTTCTGTTAGATTCATATGAGAGGGTAATCGTCAGCGTCGCAGATTCTTTTCCGCATCGCAATTTCTTCCAGATTCATATGAGAGGTTATTCGTTAGATATTACCATCGCAGATTTTCTGTCGCATCGCAATTTCTGTTAGATTCATATGAGAGGTTAATCGTCAGCGTCGCGGATATCACCATCGCCAGTGTCGCAGATTTCACCATCGCAGATTGTTTTCCGCATTGCAATTTCTTCCAGAATGAATATGATATGAATATGAGAGGTTAATCGTCAGCGTCGCAGATATTACCATCGCAGATTTTCTGTCGCATCGCAATTTCTGTAATTTCTCCCCGCCGCGGATGATGTTAATCGTCAGCGTCGCAGATTCTTTTTCGCATCGCAATTTATTCCAGATTCATATGAGGAGTTAATCGTCAGCGTCGCAGATTCTTTTTCGCATCGCAATTTCTTCTAGATTCTGTCGCATCGCAATTTCTGTTAGATTCATATGAGAGGTTAATCGTCAGATATTACCATCGCAGATTTGCTGTCGCATCGCAATTTCTTCCAGATTCATATAGATAGATAGATAGATGTGAGAGGTTAATCGTAACCGTCGCAGATATTACCATCGCAGATTCTTTTCCGCATCCCTATTTCTGTTAGATTCGTATAAGAGGTCAATCGTCAGCGTCGCACCACATTTTACCATCGCAGATTCGTTTTTGCATCGCGATTTCTTCCTCATCGCAATTTCTCTGTCGCAGGTTAAATCCAAAGTGTAGTATATTCTTTTGATCGGTTAGGTCAGGTTCGCGGTGACAGTTTTGACAGTTCAGCCGTAGGATTGCAGTGACAGTTTAGCTCTCAGCTCACCTCAGACCGATCCCGACTCGCGCAGCCAATCGCAGTTTGCCATCGGTCAGGTCAGATCAGGTTAGATTCATTAGAAGTTAGTTCTCAGCTGACTTAGCAGAATAATACCACAGTACCTATTTTCGACATCGGTTAGGTCGGGTTTTAGGTCAGGTTGGAGTTATTTATCTGTGCTTTATGGTTAATGTTTATACTTTGAAGTTGCATCGCAGAGCGGTCTTACTTCAGACTCAGTTCGCACCTCAGACCGATCCGCGGCCAATGGCAAAGCTCGAAAAGAGGCTTCAATCGAACCGCCCGGCATTCGACCATCGGCCGCGTTCGGGTGTGACACGAACTTTTTACTACAGGGACACGGAATGTTCAAACCATTTTCAACATGTCAGGTTCCACTCGATTCGTCAAGTGTTGTCATGATATCCTGATTTTTGTTTCAGATGACCCCAACCGCCCACCCGCCACTCAAAAAGTCTACAGTAAGTTAAAGATACAGAGATTTTCGATAATGACAGATATTCACTTGTTGTTCGAATTTAGCTCAAGCGAATCGAGCACCGCGGAATGACGACTTAATCACAGTCCTCTTTACTCAAATTTCAGATCTCCTGAATGGTTTCAACTACCAACTGACAAAAGTTGTGGTTCGTGCTACAAAGATGATCTGCCGTAAGTTGAAAACAATGTCACCCAATGGAGATATTCAAGTCATAGCTACTGAGACATGCGTCAAATATCGACAAAGTACAATAGTGTCATGATGTACCTATTTTATTTTCAGTTAACGGTTCCGTGGTGACCCCCACAGACGCTGGTAAGTGATAAGTGGTACACTTACACTTACTTGACCAATTTATACGTCTACCAAAACGCTCGAATTATCTTTGTCTCCTGTATTGTATTCTGGAAAATCATTCCGTTTGATATTCATTTCAGAAACTTTGACGAGTGCCGGAAAGCGTCTCGAAGACGCTGCAATTGATTACCTAAGGGGCAATGGGGGTGAGTTGAAGACGACTTTTACCCTTTAAAAATGTTTTTGTGATCTACTGTTCGCTTCACTTATCCGGGTGAAGTCGAGAAATTGTTTCAATTGACCGAGATTTTCTATTTTGATTCTTCATATATTTCATTATTTTGTTCACTTATTGCCATTATATCATGCGTCAATTGGTGAATTTCCACTCTGTCATGATACGCCTCTATTTTATTTTCAGGAGACAGAAACGAAATTTTTAACGCATTCAAGAGTAAGTGACACTCATTCGAAAAATACACCAAGCCTAGCTTGATTTTCATCCAGCTGTTGTTGGAACTGAGTGAGAATCGAAGACGACTTGATCATAAACCTCTGTATTCGAATTTCAGGGTCTATCGGGCCAGTACAAACCGCTATGGTAACCCATTCGCAACACGCTGGATGCAGCGCTGGTCGTGAGTTGAAGACGATTGTGCCCATCTAGAATATCGCGCCTCAATTAGCACTTGAAAATTGTCTAAATTATTGAGGTATCTTTTAATTTCCAGATTCCAGCACTAACATCAACAATGAAGTGGCCATTACAAATGAAGCATTCAACTTACTCAGGCAAAAAGTCGATACGTTTTTGGATCGTGCTTTCGCGGTTGTCCCTAGTAAGTTGGAAACAATCGTACCATTAGAAATATAAAGAGAGTCGCAGTGGCTCAGTGGATAAGCACACAGACTCCCACCCGGGAGGCTTGTGTTCAAATCCCGAGCGGGCACCTCTGAAATTTTTTCGAGAGAAAAAGTTTTCAAGTGCTCAATTCTGCGACTCTGGTGGTTCGGAACCCACCGTATAAAAAAAAAATTGTAGGTCCAGTCGAGATGCAAACGCTCTCTTCCTCCCAGGCTCATGTTCACATGAGAATGGGTGTGTGGGGGGCGAATGCGTTTCGACTATAGGGAAAGGCTACGCGGTACATATAAACTGAAGAGTACCAAAACCCAATATTGGCATGGAAACGTAGGTCGATTAGCTCCGAAAAGGAGCAGAAAAAAGACCTGGGACTAGCCCGAACCGAACTTTACTTTTACCATTAGAAATATAATTGTCATACTGAGATCTATCGTTTGGTACAAACCAAATTCCAATGAGGCTTTCATAAATTGATCTATTTCCTTAGCCTCCAGTTAGGCGAACGTATTTGATACTCAACATTCGATCCCTGATTTCAATTGTACCACCTGCACCAGTTTAGTACTGCTAAACTACGATCCTGAATATTTTGACTTTTTATATTATTTCCAACATCAACTAAAATATGATGATTTCTTAAATTATACTTTCAATATGCTCTGCTAATTGCCATTGAATCGTAATTTCACTTTCTCAGGTGGACCTGGATCTGGATCTGGGTAATCATAAATCCCATGCCAGTCCAGCTGAACCGAAGCAGCGGGAGAGACTATTGGTGAGTGTCATCGACAGTATCTGCACCTGATACGAAGATGCTGAATATATTTATTCACTAATTTTGGTGAATCTATTCGCAGGCCACTTCTTAGCAGCTATCGCGGAGCGGAATATTCGGAACCGCTTGTGCTAATCTCAAGAACTTTTTGTGGAAGACCGTAAATCATCTGCTGGACGAGAGACTACCACTTTCTTCCAGCACGTCTTCCAATTGATTACTGAATATGTATATACCAGTGAGAATAATGTAAAGCTGCATAAGATTGTGAGCAATAAAAATCAATTTCGAAAATATTCATTCGCTGTATCGTATAAATTTTCCATTTCCCAACACAGATTCCGAATACAACAGAACAAAGACATTCAGAGGCCCTTATAAAAACGATTACTTTTCCCTTCCGAGTCACGTGACATGTGAAAAGGTTTTTTTTATTTGCAACACCTGCATGAAAAGTTTGATTCCGTTCGGACCGCTAAACCGATTTGGATGAAATTTGCAAGGCATACCGCTTTTATTCCGAGGCTGTTTTTCCATATACGCGTTATACGCGTTACCGTGCGTTAAAACGCGTATATGGAAACTATAAAGGTAAAGTTTTCAAACGTCGCTCGCTAACCATGTTTGAATACAAAATGCCCGTGAGGAATATTACGATACAGATATACAGAATTAGTCTCTGATTATCCGAAAATAGTGATTCAAAAACCGAAAGACGTTCAGAATGATATCCAAACGAGAAGAGTCGTTGCCTCGATCCCCCGTGCACCCCTTCCATGGTTAAAGACGTGACATGATTTTTCCGCTCAAAATTAAGTCACCTTAGGGCATCAACGGGCCTTCAATAATCTTCGCAGTCATTTCGTATCTAGATATGGTATAGAGGACATTTCAATGACGGGATTCGTTTACCCCGATTGTCGAGTCTGATATTATATTCATATTGTATTGGCGCAAGTACTTGAATCGTTCATTCGTCATCACTTCTGAATATTCAATAAAGTTTTATCATCGCCTGTACCTTATTGATACAGTTGTGCATCGTGAACTACGAATACCTAAATTCAAATATTATTTTGTTCAGAGGCGGATGCCTAATTGGCAGTGTTGTAAAAGGTACTTAATTTTTAGTACCTAGGTACAGGTACAGGTACTTTCAGAAAAAAGTACGTAGGTACAGGTACAGGTACTTAAGATGATTTAAAAATATGGTTTCCGGCCGTTGAAGCAAAGGAAATAGAAAATGAAAAAATTGTTTTTTGTTCAAAACGGCTGCCATTTTGTTATCCGGGGGTTTTGAAAAACCGAAAACCGATAAGGCCCCCCAAATTTAGTCAAGTTTGATGGATTTCAACCCCCTTTGTTTAAAAAGAAACTGAATTCCAACAGGTGGTGCTGGCCGCATGAAATTAGTCACCGTCATTGCTGGCGCTCCGAAAATGGACGAACATTTTCACAGTGTTTTCACATGAGTAAATTACCTTGAATTGTACCTAAAAAATAGGTACACGTACTCCTAAAAAGTACCTAGGTACAGGTATAGGCGCGACAGACCTGGACGCCGGGAACTATGGCGCGATAGACCTGGACGCCGGAATGTGTATATAGAGAGATATATATCGCGTGTCTAATGGCATAAGGTCGTAAGCGCCAAAAACGCGATTTTGGTGGCAAAAGTTCGTATATTATAATTATTTTTATTCACGCCATTCGCTCTGAAAACGGTCAAAACGTATACCTAAATCAATTGAAATTACGAGATCGAAAAATGTAAGTGCAAAAGGTCGTAAGTTTGGCGGATACGTCGTTCTTGCATTACAATTTTCAAGGAAAATTAAAAAACAACGTAAAGGCATAACGTCGTATTATTTTTTTTCATGATTTTTAATGATTTTTCCAAGTAGCTGTCAAAACTCGTAAAACGCCAAGATAAATGGGAAAAACGACCGTTTCGAAAATTTATTAAAAAAATACTAAGATAAAAGCAGAAGGTCGTAAGCGCACTTTATATTTTATTTTCATTTTTCATGATTTTTTCAAATAGCTTTAGAAACTCGCAAAACGCAAAGATAATTTGAATGAACGACTATTTAAAAAAATTCGATAAAAAATAGTGAAAGTATAATTTAAGAAATCATCATATTTTAGTTGATGTTGGAAATAATATAAAAAGTCAAAATATTCAGGATCGTTGTTTAGCAGTACTAAACTGGTGCAGGTGGTACAATTGAAATCAGGGATCGAATGTTGAGTATCAAATACGTTCGCCCTTGTAGTGTAATATACTATTTAATTTTTCATGATTTTTTAAAATAGCTGTAGAAACTCGCAAGACGCAAAGATAAATCGGAAAAATGACCGTTTCGAAAATTTATGAAAAAAAAAATACTAAGATAAAAGCAGAAGGTCGTAAGCGCCATTTTGATTTTTTTTTATTTCTCACGATTTTTTTTAATTAGCTGTAAAAACTCGTAAAACGCAAAGATAAATTGAAAGAACGACCATTTAAAAAAATTCGATAAAAGATATTGGTAGTTAAAAGCAGAAGGTCGTAAGCGCACTTTTTATTTTTTTTCATTTTTCATGATTTTTTCAAATAGCTGTAGAAACTCGCAAAACGCAAAGATAAAGCGGAAAAACGATCGTTTCGAAAATTTATGAAAAAAAATACTAAGATAATAGCAGAAGGTCGTAAGCGCCATTTTGATTTTTTTTTATTTCTCACGATTTTTTTTAAGTAGCTGTAAAATCTCGTAAAACGCAAAGATAAATTGAAAGAACGAACATTTTAAAAAATTCGATAAAAAATATTTGTAGTTAAAAGCAGAAGATCGTAAGGGCGCTTTTTATTTTTTTTCATTTTTCATGATTTTTTAAAATAGCTGTAGAAACTCGCAAAACGCAAAGGTAGATCGGAAAAACGACCGTTTCGAAAATTTATGAAAAAAAATACTAAGATAAAAGCAGAAGGTCCGAGAGAAGGTCGTAAGCGCACTTTTTATTTTTTTCATGTTTCATGATTTTTTAAAATAGCTGTAGAAGCTCGCAAAACGCAAAGGTAGATCAGAAAAACGACCGTTTCGAAAATTTATGAAAAAAAATACTAAGATCAAAGAGAAGGTCCGAGAGAAGGTGGTAAGCGCACTTTTAATTTTTTTTTCTTCATACCTCGGTCGAAAGTACGTACTTCCGGCATCGGTATCGAAGCAGAAAGCCTAACTTTCATGCATTGGTAGAACTACACGCACGCCCTCTGTGACAGCAGGAGCGAAAACTTACTCGCACACACCGATACCCAATACACGAGACGCCCGCTTCGAGTTTTGTCACTTAGTCACCCAACAATAATTCAAGACTGGATGAATTATATATCAATAGACGCGGAAAAATCCCCCGAACAGCATATCAAAAACAAGACAATGTCTCTAGACAGTAAATTGTTGAAATTAATAAAAAACTATCAATATTTTGGGCAGTACCGCCAAAATCATGCACTGTTCCAATGTCACTTGTCGGATTGGAAAAAAAAAATACCCTGTTATAGGGGAAAAAATCATCTACAAATTCGAAGTGGGAACCGATATTGTAGGACCTATAGTTTCCACGTTATTAATTTTGCAAGAGTTTTCTGACAAAACTACGCCTAACGATCAGCTGGTCCGCTCGGCCTCGCTTCGGTCCGTTCCACGCTGCGCGGGAACCACGATATGTTGTTTGGGGGATTTTTTCACATCGATTGATATATAATTCATCCAGTCTGTAATTATTTTTGGGTCAAAGGCTAGATTGACGAGACTATTCTGCAGCCAGCCAGAATCGCAAACTTCTGTTACTCTCGCTTGAGATATAACCTCAAAACTGGCTTGGACGTTTTATTCGATCTAGTATTTGATGCCTGCCCCCGACCAGCAGCACTCGCCACTCGCTTCGCTCGTGCCTGCAATGTCGGGCAGGCATCAACACTTGTTAAAACGTATAAATCGGTATAAAAATTCAATTAGTCAGCGTACTTTCGACCGGGCATGAAGCAAAATAGTATACACCACGCGGGCAGAAGATTGAAAGCCCTGAACTGCGCGATATGAGGCCCTCGGCTTCGCCTCGGGCATCATCACGCGCAGTGCAGGAATTTTCAACTTTCGGCCCTTGTAGTGTAATATACTATTTAATTTTTCATGATTTTTTTAAAATAGCTGTAGAAACTCGCAAGACGCAAAGATAAATCGGAAAAATGACCGTTTCGAAAATTTATGAAAAAAAATACTAAGATAAAAGCAGAAGGTCGTAAGCGCCATTTTGATTTTTTTTATTTCTCACGATTTTTTTTAAATAGCTGTAAAAACTCGTAAAACGCAAAGATAAATTGAAACGACCATTTAAAAAAATTCGATAAAAAATATTGGTAGTTAAAAGCAGAAGGACGTATCCGCCCAACTCACGACCTTTTGCACTTACATTTTTCGATCTCGTAATTTCAATTGATACGTTTCGCACGTTTTCAGAACGATTGGCGTGAAAAAAAAATTATACGACTTTATGCCAGTATAAACAGCAAGACGTCGTATAATGGCGCTTACGTCCTTATGTCATTAGACACGCGACATACGTTACCAATGTTTTGTTCATCGCCTACGTTAAGTTATCGACGTGGTAGGGGGTCTGTCTGCTGTGTATAAATATGACGGATCGGACGAAGTCTAACCAGAAACCTATTTCTAATGAAGTAAGTGACTACCTTCAACATGAACAAGATCGTCTGTCTTCTTGTCGCCTCAATGCTGTGCGTGGATGTTGGCAGCGGTAAGTTACAGACCAATAGCACATGCTCGAACGTTCTATTTTCCAGCACAATGAAACCTCACTTACACTTATTTCAATCGGGTACGCTAGAAAATACATACATATAAGTGAGAATAACGTAAAAAAAAAAAAGTAATTGAGAGTCAAGTGGTTCGATAGCTTCCACGTCAGCATTGCAATTTCACACACATCATCAACAGGTGAAAAAAACCTGTTCTGTAGATAAACGTAGAAATATTTTCGCATCAACGAGTAAAATATTCTCGATACAACAAGGATACAATATTCAATCTGAGAATATTTGAATTATTGATTTCAATTCCAACTGGACGTATATCGGAAGCAATCAATTTTTGAAGTATTGTGTCTCGAAATATTTAACAGCATACTTATTTTGTTATGCCTACATTTTCGTATCACAGAAAGTAAAATTTAAAACCGTAAAATGGTATCGAAGTGGAAAATCGACCATTCATCGAACTCATGTATATCAAGAGCAATCAACTTTTGAAGCGTTGTGTCACGAAATATCGCGTGTCTAATGACATAAGGACGTAAGCGCCATTATACGACGTTTTGCTGTTTATAATGGCATAAAGTCTTTCTTCCACCTCATTTCTTTCCACCTCATTTAACAGCACACTTAACATTTTGTAGCAGGTATGTTCTGCAGGTGGTAAGATTCATTGAATCGTTTGAAATAAAAACTATGCGTACGTCATCACGATACCCACACAACACAATGACGTACCTATAATATCCTTTGGATATTTTTTCGGGATATGCTGGATATCCATGGAATGTCCAGAATAGTCCTATGGATGGCCATTGGATATACTATGGATCCCCAGATGTCCGCCCCTTGGACCTTCCTGAGGATGTTTTGATTAGATATCCATAGGACATTTTGAGACATCTTTCGGACCATTCGGGACATTCCAAAATACGTTCAGGGACTTTGAGAGGCTATCGTGAGGACTTACAAAAATTTATCGAAAATTGCAGCACGTAAAGGTTTTCAAGGAAAAGGATACGTGAATCAGGTTTTTAGGTCCCAGTATATCCTCGCAAGACATGCATGATAATTGGATGATTCATGGATGTCCCCACAATATTTGATGGAGTTTGGATATTCCAAACATCGCAGGGATATTTCATATATCCTGGATATTTGTCGGACCTATAACATAGGATCATCCACTGTATATCGTGTGTTGTGTGGGTATAGATAAAATGTGTTTTTTGAACGATATGCTCTTTGTTTGGAACCATTTTATTCACTACATTCTATGCTACACGGAATGTTCAAACCATTTTCAACATGTCAGGTTCCACTCGATTCGTCAAGTATTGTCATGATATCCTGATTTTTGTTTCAGGAGCCGACCGACCCGCGGGTAACAGACCCAGCAAGTTAAAGATACAGAGATTTTCGATAATGGCAGATATTCACTTGTTGTTCGAATTTATAACGTTATGCTCTTTGTTTGGAGCCATTTTATTCTCTACATTTTTTGCTACACGGAATGTTCAAATCATTTTCAACATGTCAGGTTCCACTCGATTCGTCAAGTATTGTCACGATATCTTGATTTTTGTTTCAGGAGTCAACACTTCCGACGGTACCATCAGGAGTGAGTTAAAGATACAGAGATTTTCGATAATGACAGATATTCACTTGTTCTTCGAATTTATAACGTTAGGCTCTTTGTTTGGAACCATTTTATTCTCTACATTTTATGCTACACGGAATGTTCAAACCATTTTCAACATGTCAGGTTCCACTCGATTCGTCTAGTATTGTCATGATATCCTGATTTTTGTTTCAGGAGGCCCCGGCCGCCCACCCAGCCGTAACAGAATGGACGGTAAGTTAAAGATACAGAGATTTTCGATAAGGACAGATATTCACTTGTTGTTCGAATTTATAATGTTATGCTCTTTGTTTGGAGCCATTTTATTCTCTACATTTTATGCTACACGGAATGTTCAAACCATTTTCAACATGTCAGGTTCCACTCGATTCGTCAAGTATTGTCATGATATCCTGATTTTTGTTTCAGGAGTCAACACAACCGAGGTTATCAACAGTAAGTTAAAGATACAGAGATTTTCGATAATGACAGATATTCACTTGTTGTTCGAATTTATAACGTTATGCTCTTTGTTTGGAACCATTTTATTCTCTACATTTTATGCTACACGGAATGTTCAAACCATTTTCAACATGTCAGGTTCCACTCGATTCGTCTAGTATTGTCATGATATCCTGATTTTTGTTTCAGGAGGCCCCGGCCGCCCACCCAGCCGTAACAGAATGGACGGTGAGTTAAAGATACAGAGATTTTCGATAGTGACAGATATTCACTTGTTGTTCGAATTTATAACGTTATGCTCTTTGTTTGGAACCATTTTATTCTCTACATTTTATGCTACACGGAATGTTCAAACCATTTTCAACATGTCAGGTTCCACTCGATTCGTCAAGTATTGTCATGATATCCTGATTTTTGTTTCAGGAGTCGACCCAGCCAAGGCTCCCAAAATGAACGGTAAGTTAAAGATACAGAGATTTTCGATAATGACAGATATTCACTTGTTGTTCGAATTTATAACGTTATGCTCTTTGTTTGGAACCATTTTATTCTCTACATTTTATGCTACACGGAATGTTCAAACCATTTTCAACATGTCAGGTTCCACTCGATTCGTCAAGTATTGTCATGATATCCTAATTTTTGTTCAGGAGGCCCCGGCCGCCCACCCAGCCGTAACAGAATGGACGGTAAGTTAAAGATACAGAGATTTTCGATAAGGACAGATATTCACTTCTTGTTCGAATTTATAATGTTATGCTCTTTGTTTGGAGCCATTTTATTCTCTACATTTTATGCTACACGGAATGTTCAAACCATTTTCAACATGTCAGGTTCCACTCGATTCGTCAAGTATTGTCACGATATCCTGATTTTTGTTTCAGCAGTCAACACGACCGACGGTACCATCAGGAGTGAGTTAAAGATACAGAGATTTTCGATAATGACAGATATTCACTTGTTGTTCGAATTTATAACGTTATGCTCTTTGTTTGGAACCATTTTATTCTCTACATTTTATGCTACACGGAATGTTCAAACCATTTTCAACATGTCAGGTTCCACTCGATTCGTCAAGTATTGTCATGATATCCTGATTTTTGTTTCAGGAGGCCCCGCCCAATCCATTCTTAGGACATTCAAGAGTAAGTTCAAGATACAGAGATTTTCGATAATGACAGATATTCACTTGTTGTTCGAATTTATAACGTTATGCTCTTTGTTTGGAACCATTTTATTCTCTACATTTTATGCTACACGGAATGTTCAAACCATTTTCAACATGTCAGGTTCCACTCGATTCGTCAAGTATTGTCATGATATCCTGATTTTTGTTTCAGGAGGCCTCACCCCACCCAATTTTAGGTCATTCAAGGGTAAGTTCAAGATACAGAGATTTTCGATAATGACAGATATTCACTTGTTGTTCGAATTTAGCTCAAGCGAGTCGAGCACCGCGGAATGACGACTTAATCACAGTCCTCTTTACTTAAATTTCAGATCGCCTGCTTTTTATCAACAGCCAACTAACAAAACAGGCGGTTAAGATTAGAGAGATGTCCCGCCGTAAGTTGAAAACAATGTCACTCAATGAAGATATTCAAGTCATAGCTACTATAGACATGATGCGTCAAATATCGACAAAGTACAATAGTGTCATGATGTACCTATTTTATTTTCAGTCAGCGGTTCCCAGCTGAACGTCGCAGACGCTGGTAAGTGATAAGTGGTACACTTACACGTACTTGACCAATTTGTACGTCTACCAAAACGCTCGAATTATCTTTGTCTCCGTATTCTGGAAAATCATTCCGTTTGATATTCATTTCAGCTACTTTGACGAATGCCGGATTCCATCTCGAAAGCGCTGTAATGGCTGTCCTACGGGGCATTAGCGGGAGTGAGTTGAAGACGACTTTTACCCTTTAAAAATGTTTTTGTGATCTACTGTTCGCTTCACATATCCGGGTGAAGTCGAGAAATTGTTTTAATTGACCGAGATTTTCTATTTTGATTCTTTATATTTCATTATTTTTTTCACTTATTGCCATTATATCATGCGTCAATTGGTGAATTTCCACTCTGTCATGATACGCCTATTTTATTTTCAGGAACCAAAGAAGAAATTTCTGACGAATTCCTGAGTAAGTGACACTCATTCGAAAAATACATCAAGCCTAGCTTGATTTTCATCCAGCTGTTGTTAGAACTGAGTGAGAGTCGAAGACGACTTGATCATAACCTCTGTATTCGAATTTCAGATACTGTCAACGAAGTAGAAACCAATATTATAACCCATTTGCAAAGAGCTGGAAGCAGCGCCGGAGGTGAGTTGATCACGATTGTGCCCATCTAGAATATCGCGCCTCAATTAGCACTTGAAAATTGTCTAAATTATTGAGGTATCTTTTAATTTCCAGATAACCCCACTAATATCAACACTGCTGTGGCCGGAACAAATGGAGCATTCAAATTACTCAGGCAAAAAGCCAATGCGCTTTTGGATCGTGCTTTCGCGGTTGTCCCTAGTAAGTTGGAAACAATCTTACCATTAGAAATATAATTGTCATACTGAGATCTATCGTTTGCTACAAACCAAATTCCAATGAGCCTTTCATAAATTGATCTACAGTAGAACCTCCCACACTGCCCCCTCTCACACTGCCGTACCTCCCAAACTGCCGCAAAGAAAACCTCTAACACTGCCAGTTTCTCGATATCCCACCAGGGGCGCAGCGAGAACCCACTCTCCGCGCGCTGAGTGTATAGGGAATAGAAATAACCTCAGAAGGGTTCAGCTGTCATTTGTTAAGATGAAATGAAAGTCACGTGATTGATGTGAAATTGATATCAGTGACGTAGAAAAACTTAATGAAGGGCCTGCCAATCGTGGATTTTCGAATATCGAAAGACATAATCAGAATTTTGTGTAACAATATTGTTCTGTAACCCAAGGAGGTGCTGCCCCTCGTGGAGAGAGGCAGCACTTCCTTGGATTACAGAACAATATTGTTAAAAAAACTGTTATTACGTCTCGATTTTCGAAAATCCACGATTGGCAGGCCCTTCATTGAGTTTTTCAACGTCACTGACATCAATTTCACATCAATCGAATGTGTTTTGGCTGAGAAAATAGCGTTTGAAAATTCCAAGTGTAAATCATATCGAGGTCACGTGACTTTCATTTCACCTTAACTGCAGTAAAAAAAAAAAAGTGTATAATGTCGATAATTTTCTAATCCGACACATACGAGTTTTCCCTGTATCGGTTGTTGTCAATTTCGTGGTCCAATAATATTTTCTGTATGGCTAGTATACCTGATTGTAAGTAGAAAACAAAATATAAAAAAAAAGAATTAAGATGAAAATAATGGATCGAGAAGGGCGCCCACGTGAAGTTACTACAGCCCTGGTGTTGCGCCATGATTGGCTGGCCAAGAGGTTAGGTTTTGCAGGCAGTATGGGAGGTCATTTCTCCCGAGCTCGGGCAGTGTGGGAGGTTCTACTGTATTTCCTTAGCCTCCAGTTAGGCGAACGTATTTGATACTCAACATTCGATCCCTGATTTCAATTGTACCACCTGCACCAGTTTAGTACTGCTAAACAACGATCCTGAATATTTTGACTTTTTATATTATTTCCAACATCAACTAAAATATGATGATTTCTTAAATTATACTTTCAATATTTTTTATCGAATTTTTTTAAATAGTCGTTCATTCAAATTATCTTTGCGTTTTGCGAGTTTCTAAAGCTATTTGAAAAAATCATGAAAAATGAAAAAAAATATAAAGTGCGCTTACGACCTTCTGCTTTTATCTTAGTATTTTTTTTTAAATAAATTTTCGAAACGGTCGTTTTTCCGATTTATCTTTGCGTTTTGCGACTTTCTACAGCTATTTGGAAAAATCATTAAAAATCATGAAAAAAGGGCGCTTACGACGTTTTGCCTTTACGTTGTTTTTTATTTTTCCTCAAAAATTGTACTGAGAGAACGACGTATCCGCCAAACTTATGACCTTTTGCACTTACATTTTTCGATCTCGTAATTTCAATTGATCTATACGTTTTGGCCGTTTTCAGAGCGAATGGCGGGAAACAAAAATTGTACGACCTTTTGCCACCAAAATCGCGTTTTTGGCGCTTACAACCTCATGCCATTAGACACGCGATATTTAACAGCACACTTAACATTTTGTAGCACGTATGTTTTGCGATGGTAAGATTCATTGAATCGTTAAAAATAAAAACTATGCGTACGTCATCAAGATATAGATAAAA
This sequence comes from Euura lappo, assembly GCA_018257835.1. Lineage (NCBI taxonomy): Eukaryota > Metazoa > Arthropoda > Insecta > Hymenoptera > Tenthredinidae > Euura > Euura lappo. The sequence continues at coordinate 118,459 of JAEUYN010001220.1, read as the reverse complement.
TGTGTTTTTACGGCACAGGCATTAAAAAGTCACTTTTTGACGCCTGTTTTCGTTCCGGCAAGTGGCACTTTATACCGCTAAGTTCAAAGTTGCGGTATAAAGTCTTTATTCCGCAACTTTGATGCGCAGTTCAAAGTGCGCATGTCAAAGTTGCGGAATAAAGTCTTTGTACCGCAGGTTACCCCCTCTCTACTACCTTTTACAGCAGCTCCTATACGCAGTTCGTGCGCAACTCAACTGGCGTCAAAGTGACTATTAATGCCTTTTCCGTAAAAAATATTGTATGGGGCGCGCGCAGAAAGTACCTGTTCAGCAAGTTTATGTTTTTCGTACGAGCCGTTGGTTTTACCTGGCGAGCCGAAGGCGAGCCTTGTAAAGCAACGGCGAGTGTTCATGTTTTTAGTACTCGCCGTTGCTTTACAAGGCTCGCCTTCGGCTCGCCAGGTAAAACCAACGGCTCGTACGAAAAACATAACCTTGCCGAATAAACAGTTACTTTCTGCGCATGCCACATAAATATCTATTTTTGAACGTTATGCTCTTTGTTTGGTACCATTTTATTCTCTACATTTTATGCTACACGGAATGTTCAAACCATTTTCAACATGTCAGGTTCCACTCGATTCGTCAAGTATTGTCATGATATCCTGATTTTGTTTCAGGAGTCGATCCAACCCCGGCTGCCAGAATCAGCAGTAAGTTAAAGATACAGAGATTTTCGATAATGACAGATATTCACTTGTTGTTCGAATTTATAACGTTATGCTCTTTGTTTGGAACCATTTTATTCTCTACATTTTATGCTACACGGAATGTTCAAACCATTTTCAACATGTCAGGTTCCACTCGATTCGTCAAGTATTGTCATGATATCCTGATTTTGGTTTCAGGAGTCGATCCAACCCCGGCTGCCAGAATCAGCAGTAAGTTAAAGATACAGAGATTTTCGATAATGACAGATATTCACTTGTTGTTCGAATTTATAACGTTATGCTCTTTGTTTGGAACCATTTTATTCTCTACATTTTATGCTACACGGAATGTTCAAACCATTTTCAACATGTCAGGTTCCACTCGATTCGTCAAGTATTGTCATGATATCCTGATTTTTGTTTCAGGAGACCCGAACCGCCCACCCGCCCCTCAAAATGTGTACAGTAAGTTAAAGATATAGAGATTTTCGATAATGACAGATATTCACTTGTTGTTCGAATTTAGCTCAAGCGAGTCGAGCACCGAGGAATGACGACTCAATCACAGTCCTCTTTGCTTAAATTTCAGATCTCCTGAATGGTTTCAACTGGCAACTGAGAAGAGTTGTGACTCGTGCTACACAGATGACCCGCCGTAAGTCGAAAACAATGTCACCCAATGAAGATATTCAAGTCATAGCTACTAAGACATGATGCGTCAAATATCGACAAAGTAGGTACAATGATGTCATGATGTACCTATTTTATTTTCAGAGAGCAATCCCGAGGTGACCCCCTTAGCCATTGGTAAGTGATAAGTGGTACACTTACACTTACTTGACCAATTTATACGTCTACCAAAACGCTCGAATTATGTTTGTCTCCTATATTGTATTCTGGAAAATCATTCCGTTTGATATTCATTTCAGATACTTTGACGACTGCCGGAAAGCGTCTCGCAGACGCTGCAATTGATTACCTAAGGGGCAATGGGGGTGAGTTGAAGACGACTTTTACCCTTTAAAAATGTTTTTGTGATCTACTGTTGGCTTCACATATCCGGGTGAAGTCGAGAAATTGTTTCAATTGACCGAGATTTTCTATTTTGATTCTTCATATTTCATTATTTTTTCCACACATTGCCATTATATCATGCGTCAATTGGTGAATTTCCACTCTGTCATGATACGCCTATTTTATTTTCAGGAGACAGAACCGAAATTTATAACGCATTCGCGGGTAAGTGACACTCATTCGAAAAATACACCAAGCCTAGCTTGATTTTCATCCAGCTGTTGTTGGAACTCAGTGAGAATCGAAGACGACTTGATCATAACCTCTGTATTCGAATTTCAGGGTCTATCGGGCCAGTACAAACCGCTATGTTAGCCCATTTGCGACGCCCTGAACGTGAGTTGAAGACGATTGTGCCCATCTAGAATATCGCGCCTCAATTAGCACTTGAAAATTGTCTAAATTATTGAGGTATCTTTTAATTTCCAGATGCCAGCACTAACATCGACAATGAGTTGGCCATTACAAATGAAGTATTCAGCTCACTCAGGGAAAAAGCCAATACGTTTCTGGAACGTGCTTTCGCGGTTGTCCCTAGTAAGTTGGAAACAATCGTACCATTGGAAATATAATTGTCATACTGAGATCTATCGTTTGCTATAAACCAAATTCTAATGAGGCTTTCATAAATTGATCTATTTCCTTAGCCTCCAGTTAGGCGAACGTATTTGATACTCAACATTCGATCCCTGATTTCAATTGTACCACCTGCACCAGTTTAGTACTGCTAAACTACGATCCTGAATATTTTGCCTTTTTATATTATTTCCAACATCAACTAAAATATGATGATTTCTTAAATTATACTTTCAATATGCTCTGGTAATTGCCATTGAATCGTAATTTCACTTTCTCAGGTGGACCTGATTCTGGATCTGGGTAATCATAAATCCCGTGCCAGTCCAGCTGAACCGAAGCAGCGGGAGAGACTATTGGTGAGTGTCATCGACAGTATCTGCACCTGATACGAAGATGCTGAATATATTTATTCACTAATTTTGGTGAATCTATTCGCAGGCCACTTCTTAGCAGCTATCGCGGAGCGGAATATTCGGAACCGCTTGTGCTGATCTGAAGAACTTTTTGTGGAAGACCGTAAATCATCTGCTGGACGAGAGACTACCACTTTCTTCCAGCACGTCTTCCAATTGATTACTGAATATGTATATACCAGTGAGAATAATGTAAAGCTGCATAAGATTGTGAGCAATAAAAATCAATTTCGAAAATATTCATTCGCTGTATCGTATAAATTTTCCATTTCCCAACACAGATTCCGAATACAACAGAACAAAGACATTCAGAGGCCCTTATAAAAACGATTACTTTTCCCTTCCGAGTCACGTGACATGTGTAAAGTTTTTTTTATTTGCAACACCTGCATGAAAAGCTTGATTCCGGTCGGACCGCTGAACCGATTTGGATGAAATTTGCAAGGCATACCGTTCTTATTCCGAGGCTGTGCCGATAAAGTTTTCAAACGTCGCTCGCTAACCATGTTTGCATACAAAATGCCCGTGAGGAATATTACGATACAGATATACAGAATTAGTCACTGATTATCCGAAAATAGTGATTCAAAACCGAAAGACGTTCAGAATGATATCCAAACGAGAAGAGTCGTTGCCTCGATCCCCCGTGCACCCCTTCCATGGTTGAAGACGTGACATGATTTTTCCGCTCAAAATTAAGTCACCTTACGGCATCAACGGGCCTTCGATAATCTTCGCAGTCATTTCGTACCTAGATATGGTATAGAGGACATTTCAATGCCGGGATTCGTTTACCCCGATTGTCGAGTCTGATATTGTATTCATATTGTATTGACGCAAGTACTTGAATCGTTAATTCGTCATCACTTCTGAATATTCAATAAAGTTTTATCATCGCCTGTACCTTATTGATACAGTTGTGCATCGTGAACTACGAATACCTAAATTCAAATATTATTTTGTTCAGAGGCGGATGCCTAATTGGCAGTGTTGTAAAAGGTACTTAATTTTTAGTACCTAGGTACAGGTACAGGTACTTTCAGAAAAAAGTACGTAGGTACAGGTACAGGTACTTGAGATGATTTAAAAATATGGTTTCCGGCCGTTGAAGCAAAGGAAATAGAAAATGAAAAAATTGTTTTTTGTTCAAAACGGCTGCCATTTTGTTATCCGGGGGTTTTGAAAAACCGAAAACCGATAAGGCCCCCCAAATTTAGTCAAGTTTGATGGATTTCAACCCCCTTTGTTTAAAAAGAAACTGAATTCCAACAGGTGGTGCTGGCCGCATGAAATTAGTCACCGTCATTGCTGGCGCTCCGAAAATGGACGAACATTTTCACAGTGTTTTCACATGAGTAAATTACCTTGAATTGTACCTAAAAAATAGGTACACGTACTCCTAAAAAGTACCTAGGTACAGGTATAGGCGCGACAGACCTGGACGCCGGGAACTATGGCGCGATAGACCTGGACGCCGGAATGTGTATATAGAGAGATATATATCGCGTGTCTAATGGCATAAGGTCGTAAGCGCCAAAAACGCGATTTTGGTGGCAAAAGTTCGTATATTATAATTATTTTTATTCACGCCATTCGCTCTGAAAACGGTCAAAACGTATACCTAAATCAATTGAAATTACGAGATCGAAAAATGTAAGTGCAAAAGGTCGTAAGTTTGGCGGATACGTCGTTCTTGCATTACAATTTTCAAGGAAAATTAAAAAACAACGTAAAGGCATAACGTCGTATTATTTTTTTTCATGATTTTTAATGATTTTTCCAAGTAGCTGTCAAAACTCGTAAAACGCCAAGATAAATGGGAAAAACGACCGTTTCGAAAATTTATTAAAAAAATACTAAGATAAAAGCAGAAGGTCGTAAGCGCACTTTATATTTTATTTTCATTTTTCATGATTTTTTCAAATAGCTTTAGAAACTCGCAAAACGCAAAGATAATTTGAATGAACGACTATTTAAAAAAATTCGATAAAAAATAGTGAAAGTATAATTTAAGAAATCATCATATTTTAGTTGATGTTGGAAATAATATAAAAAGTCAAAATATTCAGGATCGTTGTTTAGCAGTACTAAACTGGTGCAGGTGGTACAATTGAAATCAGGGATCGAATGTTGAGTATCAAATACGTTCGCCCTTGTAGTGTAATATACTATTTAATTTTTCATGATTTTTTAAAATAGCTGTAGAAACTCGCAAGACGCAAAGATAAATCGGAAAAATGACCGTTTCGAAAATTTATGAAAAAAAAAATACTAAGATAAAAGCAGAAGGTCGTAAGCGCCATTTTGATTTTTTTTTATTTCTCACGATTTTTTTTAATTAGCTGTAAAAACTCGTAAAACGCAAAGATAAATTGAAAGAACGACCATTTAAAAAAATTCGATAAAAGATATTGGTAGTTAAAAGCAGAAGGTCGTAAGCGCACTTTTTATTTTTTTTCATTTTTCATGATTTTTTCAAATAGCTGTAGAAACTCGCAAAACGCAAAGATAAAGCGGAAAAACGATCGTTTCGAAAATTTATGAAAAAAAATACTAAGATAATAGCAGAAGGTCGTAAGCGCCATTTTGATTTTTTTTTATTTCTCACGATTTTTTTTAAGTAGCTGTAAAATCTCGTAAAACGCAAAGATAAATTGAAAGAACGAACATTTTAAAAAATTCGATAAAAAATATTTGTAGTTAAAAGCAGAAGATCGTAAGGGCGCTTTTTATTTTTTTTCATTTTTCATGATTTTTTAAAATAGCTGTAGAAACTCGCAAAACGCAAAGGTAGATCGGAAAAACGACCGTTTCGAAAATTTATGAAAAAAAATACTAAGATAAAAGCAGAAGGTCCGAGAGAAGGTCGTAAGCGCACTTTTTATTTTTTTCATGTTTCATGATTTTTTAAAATAGCTGTAGAAGCTCGCAAAACGCAAAGGTAGATCAGAAAAACGACCGTTTCGAAAATTTATGAAAAAAAATACTAAGATCAAAGAGAAGGTCCGAGAGAAGGTGGTAAGCGCACTTTTAATTTTTTTTTCTTCATACCTCGGTCGAAAGTACGTACTTCCGGCATCGGTATCGAAGCAGAAAGCCTAACTTTCATGCATTGGTAGAACTACACGCACGCCCTCTGTGACAGCGGGAGCGAAAACTTACTCGCACACACCGATACCCAATACACGAGACGCCCGCTTCGAGTTTTGTCACTTAGTCACCCAACAATAATTCAAGACTGGATGAATTATATATCAATAGACGCGGAAAAATCCCCCGAACAGCATATCAAAAACAAGACAATGTCTCTAGACAGTAAATTGTTGAAATTAATAAAAAACTATCAATATTTTGGGCAGTACCGCCAAAATCATGCACTGTTCCAATGTCACTTGTCGGATTGGAAAAAAAAAATACCCTGTTATAGGGGAAAAAATCATCTACAAATTCGAAGTGGGAACCGATATTGTAGGACCTATAGTTTCCACGTTATTAATTTTGCAAGAGTTTTCTGACAAAACTACGCCTAACGATCAGCTGGTCCGCTCGGCCTCGCTTCGGTCCGTTCCACGCTGCGCGGGAACCACGATATGTTGTTTGGGGGATTTTTTCACATCGATTGATATATAATTCATCCAGTCTGTAATTATTTTTGGGTCAAAGGCTAGATTGACGAGACTATTCTGCAGCCAGCCAGAATCGCAAACTTCTGTTACTCTCGCTTGAGATATAACCTCAAAACTGGCTTGGACGTTTTATTCGATCTAGTATTTGATGCCTGCCCCCGACCAGCAGCACTCGCCACTCGCTTCGCTCGTGCCTGCAATGTCGGGCAGGCATCAACACTTGTTAAAACGTATAAATCGGTATAAAAATTCAATTAGTCAGCGTACTTTCGACCGGGCATGAAGCAAAATAGTATACACCACGCGGGCAGAAGATTGAAAGCCCTGAACTGCGCGATATGAGGCCCTCGGCTTCGCCTCGGGCATCATCACGCGCAGTGCAGGAATTTTCAACTTTCGGCCCTTGTAGTGTAATATACTATTTAATTTTTCATGATTTTTTTAAAATAGCTGTAGAAACTCGCAAGACGCAAAGATAAATCGGAAAAATGACCGTTTCGAAAATTTATGAAAAAAAATACTAAGATAAAAGCAGAAGGTCGTAAGCGCCATTTTGATTTTTTTTATTTCTCACGATTTTTTTTAAATAGCTGTAAAAACTCGTAAAACGCAAAGATAAATTGAAACGACCATTTAAAAAAATTCGATAAAAAATATTGGTAGTTAAAAGCAGAAGGACGTATCCGCCCAACTCACGACCTTTTGCACTTACATTTTTCGATCTCGTAATTTCAATTGATACGTTTCGCACGTTTTCAGAACGATTGGCGTGAAAAAAAAATTATACGACTTTATGCCAGTATAAACAGCAAGACGTCGTATAATGGCGCTTACGTCCTTATGTCATTAGACACGCGACATACGTTACCAATGTTTTGTTCATCGCCTACGTTAAGTTATCGACGTGGTAGGGGGTCTGTCTGCTGTGTATAAATATGACGGATCGGACGAAGTCTAACCAGAAACCTATTTCTAATGAAGTAAGTGACTACCTTCAACATGAACAAGATCGTCTGTCTTCTTGTCGCCTCAATGCTGTGCGTGGATGTTGGCAGCGGTAAGTTACAGACCAATAGCACATGCTCGAACGTTCTATTTTCCAGCACAATGAAACCTCACTTACACTTATTTCAATCGGGTACGCTAGAAAATACATACATATAAGTGAGAATAACGTAAAAAAAAAAAAGTAATTGAGAGTCAAGTGGTTCGATAGCTTCCACGTCAGCATTGCAATTTCACACACATCATCAACAGGTGAAAAAAACCTGTTCTGTAGATAAACGTAGAAATATTTTCGCATCAACGAGTAAAATATTCTCGATACAACAAGGATACAATATTCAATCTGAGAATATTTGAATTATTGATTTCAATTCCAACTGGACGTATATCGGAAGCAATCAATTTTTGAAGTATTGTGTCTCGAAATATTTAACAGCATACTTATTTTGTTATGCCTACATTTTCGTATCACAGAAAGTAAAATTTAAAACCGTAAAATGGTATCGAAGTGGAAAATCGACCATTCATCGAACTCATGTATATCAAGAGCAATCAACTTTTGAAGCGTTGTGTCACGAAATATCGCGTGTCTAATGACATAAGGACGTAAGCGCCATTATACGACGTTTTGCTGTTTATAATGGCATAAAGTCTTTCTTCCACCTCATTTCTTTCCACCTCATTTAACAGCACACTTAACATTTTGTAGCAGGTATGTTCTGCAGGTGGTAAGATTCATTGAATCGTTTGAAATAAAAACTATGCGTACGTCATCACGATACCCACACAACACAATGACGTACCTATAATATCCTTTGGATATTTTTTCGGGATATGCTGGATATCCATGGAATGTCCAGAATAGTCCTATGGATGGCCATTGGATATACTATGGATCCCCAGATGTCCGCCCCTTGGACCTTCCTGAGGATGTTTTGATTAGATATCCATAGGACATTTTGAGACATCTTTCGGACCATTCGGGACATTCCAAAATACGTTCAGGGACTTTGAGAGGCTATCGTGAGGACTTACAAAAATTTATCGAAAATTGCAGCACGTAAAGGTTTTCAAGGAAAAGGATACGTGAATCAGGTTTTTAGGTCCCAGTATATCCTCGCAAGACATGCATGATAATTGGATGATTCATGGATGTCCCCACAATATTTGATGGAGTTTGGATATTCCAAACATCGCAGGGATATTTCATATATCCTGGATATTTGTCGGACCTATAACATAGGATCATCCACTGTATATCGTGTGTTGTGTGGGTATAGATAAAATGTGTTTTTTGAACGATATGCTCTTTGTTTGGAACCATTTTATTCACTACATTCTATGCTACACGGAATGTTCAAACCATTTTCAACATGTCAGGTTCCACTCGATTCGTCAAGTATTGTCATGATATCCTGATTTTTGTTTCAGGAGCCGACCGACCCGCGGGTAACAGACCCAGCAAGTTAAAGATACAGAGATTTTCGATAATGGCAGATATTCACTTGTTGTTCGAATTTATAACGTTATGCTCTTTGTTTGGAGCCATTTTATTCTCTACATTTTTTGCTACACGGAATGTTCAAATCATTTTCAACATGTCAGGTTCCACTCGATTCGTCAAGTATTGTCACGATATCTTGATTTTTGTTTCAGGAGTCAACACTTCCGACGGTACCATCAGGAGTGAGTTAAAGATACAGAGATTTTCGATAATGACAGATATTCACTTGTTCTTCGAATTTATAACGTTAGGCTCTTTGTTTGGAACCATTTTATTCTCTACATTTTATGCTACACGGAATGTTCAAACCATTTTCAACATGTCAGGTTCCACTCGATTCGTCGAGTATTGTCATGATATCCTGATTTTTGTTCAGGAGGCCCCGGCCGCCCACCCAGCCGTAACAGAATGGACGGTAAGTTAAAGATACAGAGATTTTCGATAAGGACAGATATTCACTTGTTGTTCGAATTTATAATGTTATGCTCTTTGTTTGGAGCCATTTTATTCTCTACATTTTATGCTACACGGAATGTTCAAACCATTTTCAACATGTCAGGTTCCACTCGATTCGTCAAGTATTGTCACGATATCTTGATTTTTGTTTCAGGAGTCAACACAACCGACGGTACCATCAGGAGTGAGTTAAAGATACAGAGATTTTCGATAATGACAGATATTCACTTGTTGTTCGAATTTATAACGTTATGCTCTTTGTTTGGAACCATTTTATTCTCTACATTTTATGCTACACGGAATGTTCAAACCATTTTCAACATGTCAGGTTCCACTCGATTCGTCAAGTATTGTCATGATATCCTGATTTTTGTTTCAGGAGGCCGCCCACCCAGCCGTACAGAATGGACGGTAAGTTAAAGATACAGAGATTTTCGATAAGGACAGATATTCACTTGTTGTTCGAATTTATAATGTTATGCTCTTTGTTTGGAGCCATTTTATTCTCTACATTTTATGCTACACGGAATGTTCAAACCATTTTCAACATGTCAGGTTCCACTCGATTCGTCAAGTATTGTCACGATATCTTGATTTTTGTTTCAGGAGTCAACACAACCGACGGTACCATCAGGAGTGAGTTAAAGATACAGAGATTTTCGATAATGACAGATATTCACTTGTTGTTCGAATTTATAACGTTATGCTCTTTGTTTGGAACCATTTTATTCTCTACATTTTATGCTACACGGAATGTTCAAACCATTTTCAACATGTCAGGTTCCACTCGATTCGTCTAGTATTGTCATGATATCCTGATTTTTGTTTCAGGAGGCCCCGGCCGCCCACCCAGCCGTAACAGAATGGACGGTAAGTTAAAGATACAGAGATTTTCGATAAGGACAGATATTCACTTGTTGTTCGAATTTATAATGTTATGCTCTTTGTTTGGAGCCATTTTATTCTCTACATTTTATGCTACACGAAATGTTCAAACCATTTTCAACATGTCAGGTTCCACTCGATTCGTCAAGTATTGTCACGATATCTTGATTTTTGTTTCAGGAGTCAACACAACCGACGGTACCATCAGGAGTGAGTTAAAGATACAGAGATTTTCGATAATGACAGATATTCACTTGTTGTTCGAATTTATAACGTTATGCTCTTTGTTTGGAACCATTTTATTCTCTACATTTTATGCTACACGGAATGTTCAAACCATTTTCAACATGTCAGGTTCCACTCGATTCGTCAAGTATTGTCATGATATCCTGATTTCATGTTTCAGGAGGCCGCGCCCCATACATTCCTAGGTCATTCAAGAGTAAGTTCAAGATACAGAGATTTTCGATAATGACAGATATTCACTTGTTGTTCGAATTTATAACGTTATGCTCTTTGTTTGGAACCATTTTATTCTCTACATTTTATGCTACACGGAATGTTCAAACCATTTTCAACATGTCAGGTTCCACTCGATTCGTCAAGTATTGTCATGATATCCTGATTTTTGTTTCAGGAGGCCTCACCCCACCCAATTTTAGGTCATTCAAGGGTAAGTTCAAGATACAGAGATTTTCGATAATGACAGATATTCACTTGTTGTTCGAATTTAGCTCAAGCGAGTCGAGCACCGCGGAATGACGACTTAATCACAGTCCTCTTTACTTAAATTTCAGATCGCCTGCTTTTTATCAACAGCCAACTAACAAAACAGGCGGTTAAGATTAGAGAGATGTCCCGCCGTAAGTTGAAAACAATGTCACTCAATGAAGATATTCAAGTCATAGCTACTATAGACATGATGCGTCAAATATCGACAAAGTACAATAGTGTCATGATGTACCTATTTTATTTTCAGTCAGCGGTTCCCAGCTGAACGTCGCAGACGCTGGTAAGTGATAAGTGGTACACTTACACGTACTTGACCAATTTGTACGTCTACCAAAACGCTCGAATTATCTTTGTCTCCGTATTCTGGAAAATCATTCCGTTTGATATTCATTTCAGCTACTTTGACGAATGCCGGATTCCATCTCGAAAGCGCTGTAATGGCTGTCCTACGGGGCATTAGCGGGAGTGAGTTGAAGACGACTTTTACCCTTTAAAAATGTTTTTGTGATCTACTGTTCGCTTCACATATCCGGGTGAAGTCGAGAAATTGTTTTAATTGACCGAGATTTTCTATTTTGATTCTTTATATTTCATTATTTTTTTCACTTATTGCCATTATATCATGCGTCAATTGGTGAATTTCCACTCTGTCATGATACGCCTATTTTATTTTCAGGAACCAAAGAAGAAATTTCTGACGAATTCCTGAGTAAGTGACACTCATTCGAAAAATACATCAAGCCTAGCTTGATTTTCATCCAGCTGTTGTTAGAACTGAGTGAGAGTCGAAGACGACTTGATCATAACCTCTGTATTCGAATTTCAGATACTGTCAACGAAGTAGAAACCAATATTATAACCCATTTGCAAAGAGCTGGAAGCAGCGCCGGAGGTGAGTTGATCACGATTGTGCCCATCTAGAATATCGCGCCTCAATTAGCACTTGAAAATTGTCTAAATTATTGAGGTATCTTTTAATTTCCAGATAACCCCACTAATATCAACACTGCTGTGGCCGGAACAAATGGAGCATTCAAATTACTCAGGCAAAAAGCCAATGCGCTTTTGGATCGTGCTTTCGCGGTTGTCCCTAGTAAGTTGGAAACAATCTTACCATTAGAAATATAATTGTCATACTGAGATCTATCGTTTGCTACAAACCAAATTCCAATGAGCCTTTCATAAATTGATCTACAGTAGAACCTCCCACACTGCCCCCTCTCACACTGCCGTACCTCCCAAACTGCCGCAAAGAAAACCTCTAACACTGCCAGTTTCTCGATATCCCACCAGGGGCGCAGCGAGAACCCACTCTCCGCGCGCTGAGTGTATAGGGAATAGAAATAACCTCAGAAGGGTTCAGCTGTCATTTGTTAAGATGAAATGAAAGTCACGTGATTGATGTGAAATTGATATCAGTGACGTAGAAAAACTTAATGAAGGGCCTGCCAATCGTGGATTTTCGAATATCGAAAGACATAATCAGAATTTTGTGTAACAATATTGTTCTGTAACCCAAGGAGGTGCTGCCCCTCGTGGAGAGAGGCAGCACTTCCTTGGATTACAGAACAATATTGTTAAAAAAAAACTGTTATTACGTCTCGATTTTCGAAAATCCACGATTGGCAGGCCCTTCATTGAGTTTTTCAACGTCACTGACATCAATTTCACATCAATCGAATGTGTTTTGGCTGAGAAAATAGCGTTTGAAAATTCCAAGTGTAAATCATATCGAGGTCACGTGACTTTCATTTCACCTTAACTGCAGTAAAAAAAAAAAAGTGTATAATGTCGATAATTTTCTAATCCGACACATACGAGTTTTCCCTGTATCGGTTGTTGTCAATTTCGTGGTCCAATAATATTTTCTGTATGGCTAGTATACCTGATTGTAAGTAGAAAACAAAATATAAAAAAAAAGAATTAAGATGAAAATAATGGATCGAGAAGGGCGCCCACGTGAAGTTACTACAGCCCTGGTGTTGCGCCATGATTGGCTGGCCAAGAGGTTAGGTTTTGCAGGCAGTATGGGAGGTCATTTCTCCCGAGCTCGGGCAGTGTGGGAGGTTCTACTGTATTTCCTTAGCCTCCAGTTAGGCGAACGTATTTGATACTCAACATTCGATCCCTGATTTCAATTGTACCACCTGCACCAGTTTAGTACTGCTAAACAACGATCCTGAATATTTTGACTTTTTATATTATTTCCAACATCAACTAAAATATGATGATTTCTTAAATTATACTTTCAATATTTTTTATCGAATTTTTTTAAATAGTCGTTCATTCAAATTATCTTTGCGTTTTGCGAGTTTCTAAAGCTATTTGAAAAAATCATGAAAAATGAAAAAAAATATAAAGTGCGCTTACGACCTTCTGCTTTTATCTTAGTATTTTTTTTTAAATAAATTTTCGAAACGGTCGTTTTTCCGATTTATCTTTGCGTTTTGCGACTTTCTACAGCTATTTGGAAAAATCATTAAAAATCATGAAAAAAGGGCGCTTACGACGTTTTGCCTTTACGTTGTTTTTTATTTTTCCTCAAAAATTGTACTGAGAGAACGACGTATCCGCCAAACTTATGACCTTTTGCACTTACATTTTTCGATCTCGTAATTTCAATTGATCTATACGTTTTGGCCGTTTTCAGAGCGAATGGCGGGAAACAAAAATTGTACGACCTTTTGCCACCAAAATCGCGTTTTTGGCGCTTACAACCTCATGCCATTAGACACGCGATATTTAACAGCACACTTAACATTTTGTAGCACGTATGTTTTGCGATGGTAAGATTCATTGAATCGTTAAAAATAAAAACTATGCGTACGTCATCAAGATATAGATAAAATGTGTTTTTACGGCACAGGCATTAAAAAGTCACTTTTTGACGCCTGTTTTCGTTCCGGCAAGTGGCACTTTATACCGCTAAGTTCAAAGTTGCGGTATAAAGTCTTTATTCCGCAACTTTGATGCGCAGTTCAAAGTGCGCATGTCAAAGTTGCGGAATAAAGTCTTTGTACCGCAGGTTACCCCCTCTCTACTACCTTTTACAGCAGCTCCTATACGCAGTTCGTGCGCAACTCAACTGGCGTCAAAGTGACTATTAATGCCTTTTCCGTAAAAAATATTGTATGGGGCGCGCGCAGAAAGTACCTGTTCAGCAAGTTTATGTTTTTCGTACGAGCCGTTGGTTTTACCTGGCGAGCCGAAGGCGAGCCTTGTAAAGCAACGGCGAGTGTTCATGTTTTTAGTACTCGCCGTTGCTTTACAAGGCTCGCCTTCGGCTCGCCAGGTAAAACCAACGGCTCGTACGAAAAACATAACCTTGCCGAATAAACAGTTACTTTCTGCGCATGCCACATAAATATCTATTTTTGAACGTTATGCTCTTTGTTTGGTACCATTTTATTCTCTACATTTTATGCTACACGGAATGTTCAAACCATTTTCAACATGTCAGGTTCCACTCGATTCGTCAAGTATTGTCATGATATCCTGATTTTAGTTTCAGGAGTCGATCCAACCCCGGCTGCCAGAATCAGCAGTAAGTTAAAGATACAGAGATTTTCGATAATGACAGATATTCACTTGTTGTTCGAATTTATAACGTTATGCTCTTTGTTTGGAACCATTTTATTCTCTACATTTTATGCTAGACGGAATGTTCAAACCATTTTCAACATGTCAGGTTCCACTCGATTCGTCAAGTATTGTCATGATATCCTGATTTTTGTTTCAGGAGACCCGAACCGCCCACCCGCCCCTCAAAATGTGTACAGTAAGTTAAAGATATAGAGATTTTCGATAATGACAGATATTCACTTGTTGTTCGAATTTAGCTCAAGCGAGTCGAGCACCGAGGAATGACGACTCAATCACAGTCCTCTTTGCTTAAATTTCAGATCTCCTGAATGGTTTCAACTGGCAACTGAGAAGAGTTGTGACTCGTGCTACACAGATGACCCGCCGTAAGTCGAAAACAATGTCACCCAATGAAGATATTCAAGTCATAGCTACTAAGACATGATGCGTCAAATATCGACAAAGTAGGTACAATGATGTCATGATGTACCTATTTTATTTTCAGAGAGCAATCCCGAGGTGACCCCCTTAGCCATTGGTAAGTGATAAGTGGTACACTTACACTTACTTGACCAATTTATACGTCTACCAAAACGCTCGAATTATGTTTGTCTCCTATATTGTATTCTGGAAAATCATTCCGTTTGATATTCATTTCAGATACTTTGACGACTGCCGGAAAGCGTCTCGCAGACGCTGCAATTGATTACCTAAGGGGCAATGGGGGTGAGTTGAAGACGACTTTTACCCTTTAAAAATGTTTTTGTGATCTACTGTTGGCTTCACATATCCGGGTGAAGTCGAGAAATTGTTTCAATTGACCGAGATTTTCTATTTTGATTCTTCATATTTCATTATTTTTTCCACACATTGCCATTATATCATGCGTCAATTGGTGAATTTCCACTCTGTCATGATACGCCTATTTTATTTTCAGGAGACAGAACCGAAATTTATAACGCATTCGCGGGTAAGTGACACTCATTCGAAAAATACACCAAGCCTAGCTTGATTTTCATCCAGCTGTTGTTGGAACTCAGTGAGAATCGAAGACGACTTGATCATAACCTCTGTATTCGAATTTCAGGGTCTATCGGGCCAGTACAAACCGCTATGTTAGCCCATTTGCGACGCCCTGAACGTGAGTTGAAGACGATTGTGCCCATCTAGAATATCGCGCCTCAATTAGCACTTGAAAATTGTCTAAATTATTGAGGTATCTTTTAATTTCCAGATGCCAGCACTAACATCGACAATGAGTTGGCCATTACAAATGAAGTATTCAGCTCACTCAGGGAAAAAGCCAATACGTTTCTGGAACGTGCTTTCGCGGTTGTCCCTAGTAAGTTGGAAACAATCGTACCATTGGAAATATAATTGTCATACTGAGATCTATCGTTTGCTATAAACCAAATTCTAATGAGGCTTTCATAAATTGATCTATTTCCTTAGCCTCCAGTTAGGCGAACGTATTTGATACTCAACATTCGATCCCTGATTTCAATTGTACCACCTGCACCAGTTTAGTACTGCTAAACTACGATCCTGAATATTTTGCCTTTTTATATTATTTCCAACATCAACTAAAATATGATGATTTCTTAAATTATACTTTCAATATGCTCTGGTAATTGCCATTGAATCGTAATTTCACTTTCTCAGGTGGACCTGATTCTGGATCTGGGTAATCATAAATCCCGTGCCAGTCCAGCTGAACCGAAGCAGCGGGAGAGACTATTGGTGAGTGTCATCGACAGTATCTGCACCTGATACGAAGATGCTGAATATATTTATTCACTAATTTTGGTGAATCTATTCGCAGGCCACTTCTTAGCAGCTATCGCGGAGCGGAATATTCGGAACCGCTTGTGCTGATCTGAAGAACTTTTTGTGGAAGACCGTAAATCATCTGCTGGACGAGAGACTACCACTTTCTTCCAGCACGTCTTCCAATTGATTACTGAATATGTATATACCAGTGAGAATAATGTAAAGCTGCATAAGATTGTGAGCAATAAAAATCAATTTCGAAAATATTCATTCGCTGTATCGTATAAATTTTCCATTTCCCAACACAGATTCCGAATACAACAGAACAAAGACATTCAGAGGCCCTTATAAAAACGATTACTTTTCCCTTCCGAGTCACGTGACATGTGTAAAGTTTTTTTTATTTGCAACACCTGCATGAAAAGCTTGATTCCGGTCGGACCGCTGAACCGATTTGGATGAAATTTGCAAGGCATACCGTTCTTATTCCGAGGCTGTGCCGATAAAGTTTTCAAACGTCGCTCGCTAACCATGTTTGCATACAAAATGCCCGTGAGGAATATTACGATACAGATATACAGAATTAGTCACTGATTATCCGAAAATAGTGATTCAAAACCGAAAGACGTTCAGAATGATATCCAAACGAGAAGAGTCGTTGCCTCGATCCCCCGTGCACCCCTTCCATGGTTGAAGACGTGACATGATTTTTCCGCTCAAAATTAAGTCACCTTACGGCATCAACGGGCCTTCGATAATCTTCGCAGTCATTTCGTACCTAGATATGGTATAGAGGACATTTCAATGCCGGGATTCGTTTACCCCGATTGTCGAGTCTGATATTGTATTCATATTGTATTGACGCAAGTACTTGAATCGTTAATTCGTCATCACTTCTGAATATTCAATAAAGTTTTATCATCGCCTGTACCTTATTGATACAGTTGTGCATCGTGAACTACGAATACCTAAATTCAAATATTATTTTGTTCAGAGGCGGATGCCTAATTGGCAGTGTTGTAAAAGGTACTTAATTTTTAGTACCTAGGTACAGGTACAGGTACTTTCAGAAAAAAGTACGTAGGTACAGGTACAGGTACTTGAGATGATTTAAAAATATGGTTTCCGGCCGTTGAAGCAAAGGAAATAGAAAATGAAAAAATTGTTTTTTGTTCAAAACGGCTGCCATTTTGTTATCCGGGGGTTTTGAAAAACCGAAAACCGATAAGGCCCCCCAAATTTAGTCAAGTTTGATGGATTTCAACCCCCTTTGTTTAAAAAGAAACTGAATTCCAACAGGTGGTGCTGGCCGCATGAAATTAGTCACCGTCATTGCTGGCGCTCCGAAAATGGACGAAAATTTTCACAGTGTTTTCACATGAGTAAATTACCTTGAATTGTACCTAAAAAATAGGTACACGTACTCCTAAAAAGTACCTAGGTACAGGTATAGGCGCGACAGACCTGGACGCCGGGAACTATGGCGCGATAGACCTGGACGCCGGAATGTGTATATAGAGAGATATATATCGCGTGTCTAATGGCATAAGGTCGTAAGCGCCAAAAACGCGATTTTGGTGGCAAAAGTTCGTATATTATAATTATTTTTATTCACGCCATTCGCTCTGAAAACGGTCAAAACGTATACCTAAATCAATTGAAATTACGAGATCGAAAAATGTAAGTGCAAAAGGTCGTAAGTTTGGCGGATACGTCGTTCTCGCATTACAATTTTCAAGGAAAATTAAAAAACAACGTAAAGGCATAACGTCGTATTATTTTTTTTCATGATTTTTAATGATTTTTCCAAGTAGCTGTCAAAACTCGTAAAACGCAAAGATAAATCGAAATCGACAACGTTTCGAAAATTCGTAGGAAAAAAAAAACCAAGGTAAAAGCAGAAGGACGTGAGCGCACATTAAAAAAAAAAAAAAAATTGGTGGTTACGACCTTCTGCTTTTAATTGAACCAATATTAAATTTCGACGTTTATGAACGAATCTTCGGGTTTTTATCCGAAATTTAAATTAATATTTATGATGTGTCCGATCTGAAAGTGTCCGAAAAAAAATGTGTCCGATAATGCAGGTTTATTATTTTGAATATATTCGAATATTGATCACGGATAAGGTCAAAAAACGAGATGATTTATTATTATTTTGTGTCCGATAATGATTGTGTCCGATCCAGATGTGTCCGAACGGGGTCTAATCGGTGCAGAAAGGGTATAAAAGTAATAAAATAAGAAAATAAAAAAATTGCTAGCTAAAAGTATTTCTTTGTCAAGTTTAATTATCAAGCAATCATTTTGGGACAATTATACACTTTTCGCACTGATTTTCTTAATAATCTATGTATGAAACCAATCGATGAGAATGTGATCGAGTGACGAGTGAGGAGCGCCTGACAGCAGGCAACCGACAAGACACATTTTATAATCGTTGAATCATCACGGAATCAAAGTTCATAAATTAATTACCGTTCGATACACAGCCGCGTATATTAATCGCGTTTCGCTGTAAAATTCCACCGACTTCATCACAAATCGTTGAATTTAATTATATCAAATATCATTATTCCTGGTGTAGTACCGTGGAAGCGTCGCGTTGCGATGCTGAAAATGACTATATCAAATCGATTACGCGTTCCGGTTGAGCCCTGGGGGGGTCACTGGTCACATTTACATAGCAATCGGATAATACAATGAAATTTCACAGAATCGATAATTCGGGATCGGTGTAATTGCAACCTCGATGTCAGCTTATCTATAGTCCAAGGCCAGAGCTGCAGTGGATATATAATAATTCCGAGCTATAAAATACCGATCTTGAAAATTAGCATATTCACGTTCCACGTATAAAATGCTAATTCATGTGTATAAAAAAGATCAGACGGTTCGAAAAAACGTAATGCTAAATCGACGCGTTGGAATGATCGATTTTGCATCTTGTCGTTGGCGACGTCGCGATCAGTTATTCGTAATCCACTGGCCTATCCGTGATAGTCGTTCCATATCTTATCACAGATTTGGACGTTTCCAATGATGATGGTCACACAGCGTGTTACGAGCTACCGAATAAATTTCGAACACGTGTTTTTTGCGCAAGAACTTTTTTCGTGATATTGTTCCTTCGTTGTGAATTATGATAACGGTCGCGCCGTATAACCAGTTTTTCTTCGACAAGCATCAGAGTAACCAGTAATTTCAGTTTCATGAATCGCGGAGAAGGGAGCAATTTCTACCGGGTCGTATTAACTTTATACGAACCGACTCACCTCAGTTCCACACGTAGCGAAAACAGTATCGCGCGAACGCTCGCAACTGCGTCATCGAACCGTTTTCCCTCCGCCTCGTCATTGTCTCTACGTTCCTCAGGCCAGGTTCGATGGGGGTGCAGGTGCAGGTGCAGCGAAGGACCGAGAGCACCCTGTCCGGGCTGAAGTACCCGACCGGAAGGGACGACAAGCTAAAGACCGGAACTAAGTGGCTGCAAGGCAAGCGGCACGACGACGGAGCCGAGGGACTGTGGCGGGTCGGCGACAGGCTTTACGACCTCGAAGAATGGGCAAAGAGCCACCCTGGAGGAAGCGAGTGGATCACGATCACCAAGGGCGTCGACATAACCGAGGCGTTCGAGGTACTTTTCGAACCCTTCGACAATATTTGACCACATCAAAAGCACATCTCCATCTTCATCAGGCACACCACGTGACTCTGGCCGCGGAGAAGCTACTGCCGAAATTCTACGTCCGAGACGCGGTCGCGCCGAGGGCTTCGCCGTTTACCTTCAAGCCTGATGGATTCTATAGGAAGTTTAAGGGTCGTGCTAGAGAAGCCCTGAAGGAGGTCGACTTCCAGAGGCCTTCGATTACCTCGAAATTGATCGCGGATTCTTTCTTCTTTACGAGCATAGCGCTAGTTTTGACTGCTGCGATCACGCAGTCGTGGATTGCAATTATTCCGAGCGGTGAGTGTTATGGTCCAGTTGAATTAGATCAGAATAAGAGACCTTCATCTTGGCCTAGTATCGAACGGACTGAAAATTGTTGGAAGTGCAATCCTATATTTAAATCCCTATTTTACCGACTTTATTTGGTGGCGCTGTGTGCAACCTCCTTTTATGTCGAGTTTCCTTTCTCTTCTTTTTTAGTGCTTTACCCCCTGACGCTACTCTGTGTAACGCTATTACGATGCTATTACTTTACTGTATTAAATAGTAATTAAAGTAAATCTGCTGGCCTCATTTATTCAACCACAACAGGTTATGGGCCCAGGCCACGCACAGTGAAAGAAATTGAGTGAATTTGTTTCCTCTTTTATCTGTAATAAGCTAAAATCAGATAGCGTCTCTAAGTGCCGCGACAAAGCAT
Source organism: Euura lappo (assembly GCA_018257835.1). Taxonomy (NCBI): domain Eukaryota; kingdom Metazoa; phylum Arthropoda; class Insecta; order Hymenoptera; family Tenthredinidae; genus Euura; species Euura lappo. The sequence continues at coordinate 97,771 of JAEUYN010001220.1, read as the reverse complement.
GATGGCGGACGAAGATAGATACAAAATTCCCCTCATGGACGGTACGAATTTCGGCAACTGGAAATTTCGTATGGAAGTTTTGCTGGAGGAACGTGATCTGCTCGACCTCATCGAAAAACCGTTTACGGAACGAGTTACGATCGCAGATTCAGATGCTGCGGCGGTAAAAACAGAAAAGGAAAAACTATTGCGCTCTTGGCAAGCAAGGACAGAAAGTGTAAGTCTCAAATTGTTCAACGAATCGCAGATAGTCATCTGGAATACGTCAAAGATAAAGCTACTGCCTTTGATATTTGGTCCACATTGACAAGCACGTTCGAGCGAAAGGGAATCGCCAGTCAATTGAGGCTGAGAAAACAACTGCTGTTGATGAAATTCAACGCCAGCGCGGGTTCGATAGAATCACACTTCCTGGCCTTCGACAAGTTAGTTCGGGAACTTCGTTCGACTGGAGCTACACTCGAAGAAACCGATATTGTGTGTCATTTGCTGCTGACCATGCCTACGGAGTACGACGTTGTAGTTACGGCTCTGGAAACCCTGTCAACGGAGGAGTTGACGCTACCATTTGTGAAGAATAGGTTGCTGGACGAGGAATCAAAGCGCAAGGATAAACTGAAAACGAAGAACGTTGTTCAATCAACGACAGCGTTTTCGGCACCTGCGAATAACGGTCCCAAAAAGGATAGCAAAGGTGGAAAACGTGCCAGAATCAAGTGCTACAAATGCTTCAAATGGGGTCACAAGAGTACGGACTGCAGATCGCCAGAACAAGCTGCTACAAATACGAAGTCGGCTAACGTTGCAGTTGATCAAGCCAGTTCAAACAAAGATGACGTCTTCAGTTTTCCTGTGGTGACGGACGGTAACGATGACTCCAATTCTGTAAGCTGGTATTTGGACTCGGGTGCTACAGAGCACATGGTAAGCTCGGAAAGGCTCTTGATGAACGTCAAGTCGACCAGTAATCCTGTAAGAATTAATATTGCTAAATCTGGGCAAGTTCTATTGGCAACTAAAGTTGGTGAAATGAAGGAAAGCACTGTAGTAGATGGTAGGCAGAACTCAATCACCATAAAAGAGGTTCTCTTGGTTCCGGACCTGTCCTTCAATTTGCTGTCAGTAAGGAGACTTAAAATGAATGGGTTCAAGATAGTCTTTGAAGCAGGAAAGGCCGTAATCCAGGAAGGAAACAGAGTAGTTGCTGTCGCCAAAAGAGAGTCTAAGCTTTACGAATTAACTCTTTCAATAGAACCGGAGCAGGCAGTCGTATGTACACTAGTGAAAAAGGCTGAACTTTGGCATAGGAGACTTGGTCATATCAGCAACAGTGGACTGACGAAGTTCAGGAGGCAGGTCGACGGAGTTGACATCGACGAGACGGAGAAGATAAGCAAGCTGTGCGGAGTCTGCGTGGAAGGAAAACAGACTCGGCTGCCACATAATCAAAAACGAGAGAGAGCAACACGCCCACTTGAGCTAGTACACAGCGATTTGTTTGGCCCGGTCAAACAAGAATCGTATGACGGTAAGAAGTACATTTTGACCTTCATTGATGACTTCACACACTTCACAGCAGCATATCCACTAGCGGCCAAATCCGAGGTTTTCCGGTACTTCAAGGTGTACGAGGCGATGGCTACAGCACACTTTAATCTGAAAGTGAGTCGATTTCGCTGTGATAATGGTGGAGAATACATCTCACAACAAATCAAGGATCACTTTGAGGACCAAGGGATTCAGTTTGAATTCACAATTCGTTATACACCTTAACAGAATGGCGTTGCAGAGCGGATGAATAGGACAATCATCGAGAAGGCTCGCTGTATGTTACTGAATGCCAAGCTCAACAAGAACCTTTGGACTGCGGCAGTTTTAACAGCTGTATATCTGATCAATCGGAGTCCAACCAATGCTCTCAAAGAAAAAGTTCCAGCAGAACTTGGTTTGGGATTAAACCTAACCTCGGAAAGCTGAGAGTCTTCGGGTGTGTAGCATACCTTCACCTGCCAAAGGAAATCAACCCAGGAAAGTTTGAGTCGAGATCCAAAAGGTGTTACATGGTAGGATACTGTGCTAACGGCTACCGTCTATGGAGTTCCGAAGACAGGAAAGTAATTCCTGGATGTGACGTCAAGTTCAACGAGTCGCAGTTCTCGTATCAGTTCATGGAAGAGGACGTGGCTTCCGAAACAGAAGAATCTCAAGAATTGGTAGATCAAGGCGGAGCTGATGAAGATAGCAACGGGGTATGCGACGAGCGAGAAAAGTCTGAAGAAGAAGAAGGCCAGCAAGAACAGATTGAAGAGAACGCAGGACAACTTCGTCGAAGCACCCGTACACGAACTACGCCTGCCTATCTAGAAGACTACAGTGTGTTGGCCCTAAATGCTGAGTCGTATCTTGATGATGTCCCAACTGACTTTAGCGAGATAATCAACAGAGATGACAAGGAGGAATGGAGACAGGCGATGAAGGAAGAACTTGAAGCTCTGTCGATGAACAATACTTGGACACTCACAGATTTGCCTCCAGGAAAGAAGGCAATTGAAAACAGGTGGGTCTACAAGATAAAACGAGATGAAGCAGGTAATGCAGAACGCTTCAAAGCGAGACTGGTAATAAAGGGATGCGCTCAACGAAAAGGTCTCGACTATGAAGAAACTTACGCTCCTGTTGCTCGTCTGACTACAATACGGACGTTTTTGGCAGTCATCAACAAAAAGGGTTTGTTCGCTAGGCAGCTAGATGTCAAGAATGCGTTTCTTCATGGGAATCTCAAAGAGGAAATTTATATGAAGCAGCCCCAAGGCTTCGTGTCCAACCTGAATCAGGTCTGCAAGCTGAACAAATCTCTGTACGGTTTGAAACAGGCCCCACGAGCCTGGAATGAAAGGTTTGACAACTTTGCTCGGAGTATAGGTCTACGAGCGTCGGGCGGAGATAGATGTCTCTACATCACTTCTGAAGGAGAATCTACTCTCTACCTTCTGATCTACGTTGACGATATTATACTCGCTGGGAACAATCTGGTGGAACTCGAGAAAACGACTACTGCTCTAATGCGAGAGTTCTGTATGAAAGATCTTGGTGATCTGCATTATTTCCTTGGAATTAAAATCGATAGAACTGAAAAGGGCATGTTTCTGAGTCAACCGACATACCTGAAAAACCTACTAAAGCGTTTTGGGATGGAAGAATGTAAGCCATCGAGAACACCGATGGAAGTGAATCCTTCGACTGAAGAAGAACCGAGCGAGTGTATCGTTGGAAAGAAACCTTACCGAGAGCTAGTTGGCTGTTTGATGTACGTCATGTTAGCAACAAGACCGGATCTGAGTACTGCGGTGAATCACTTTAGCCGTTTTCAAAGCAATGCTACGGAGGCCCATTGGGTTGGTCTGAAGCGAATCCTGCGCTACATCCAAGGAACACTTGACTATGGGCTATGGTATCAGAAGGATGACAATACCAAGCTGGTTGGGTATGCAGATGCAGCTTGGGCCAATAGTGAAGATAGAAAGTCCACAACAGGCTTTCTGTACAAAGTTTTCGGAGCAGTAATCTGCTGGGTTACTCAAAAACAGGCTACGGTGGCTCTCTCCTCTACCGAAGCGGAATACGTGGCCTTGGCTAGTGCCTCAGCGGAGGTGATCTGGCTGAAAAGACTACTCTCTGATCTACGAATTGAAATTAAAGCCCCCATTGTGATATTTGAAGATAATTTATCTTGTATTGGTGCGTTAAGTAAGTGGCAACACCGTCGCCTTAATTAGCACATTGATATTAAGTATAATTTTGTAAAAGACCTGTTTGAAAAACATATAATAGACGTAAAATATGTATCTACTAAGGAACAGCAGGCCGATATCCTGACAAAAGGGTTACCGTTTGGACAATTTGAAACTTTGAGAACTGAGATAGGTCTGCGTAGTTTTAAACTCTAAAGTCAGTTTGTACCAAAAAAAAATAAATGTGTTAAATATTTCATAAGTTGATATATTATAAGGTGATTATTATATTCAGAAATGTATTGCACCTTTATAAGGAAAGGATTTATATAAGATTGTGGCGGAGTGTTGGAAGTGCAATCCTACATATATTTAAATCCCTATTTTACCGACTTTAGCTGGTGGCGCTGTGTGCAACCTCCTTTTATGTCGAGTTTCCTTTCTCTTCTTTTTTTTTAGTGCTTTACCCCCTGACGCTACTCTGTGTAACGCTATTACGATGCTATTACTTTACTGTATTAAATAGTAATTAAAGTAAATCTGCTGGCCTCATTTATTCAACCGCACAAAATATTGACTGGACGGCTCGATCCACCATCTTGAAACGAAGGTGCTTGAATTCAGTTTTTTCATCATATCTCGACAACTGTTTATCCTATCGTCACCGAAGTTATTATAAGAAATGAAGCTCACTAAATTCCCTACAATAAAGGTTCAATACATTTTTCTTTTATCTCCGATAGTTTAGTACACAAAAACTGTTGGAGATATGAAAAAAATGTACTGAACATTAGTTGTAGACAATTTAATAATCTTCGTTTTTTACAATTACCTCCGTTACAATAATATCAACAGTTGTCGAGATATGATGAAGAAACTGAACTCGAGTACCTTTGATTCAAGTCCAGTCCAGTTAGAGGTCAGGACTTTTAGTTCATCAACTTATCGATCTTTTCCTATTTTTGCCAATTTCACGATGTAAGCTTCCACCTTGTTCCAGGTATCATCCTCAGCTACACGGCGGTAATCGGACACAACTTTCTCCACCAAAGAGACTCCTTCAGGATGTACTACATGGACCTGGCCCTCACATCCTCCAGGGAATGGCGCATCACTCACGCTCTGAGCCACCATATGTACACCAACACGCTCTTAGACATCGAGATTACGCTGCTTGAACCCTACTTCTCGCTGCTGCCCGGCCCCAACAAGGGACCGTTGATGCGGTCTCTATCCCAACTGTACTCCCCCATCATCTACGTCTTCTTGCTATTCGAACAAGGACTGAAACGGTGTGTATTCAGTATCGATATCGCCGATCCCTTCACCATCTAGTCTAACGCTCCCTCTCCCAATCAGGATATACTCGACCATATGGGAATGGGACGGCCTCGAGATCAGAGACGCGGTGCCTTTTCTCGTCCCGGGATTGATGTGCCTGGTCTCTCCTGCCGCTACGGCGTTCTTCGTATGGCTGAAGGTCATGGTTGTCGCGAGCATCCACTTCGGCCTTGTCGGTCTCAACGCGGCCCACCATCACCCTGACATATTTCACGACGGCGACGCGCATCGGGAGGACATGGACTGGGGCCTGGCTGAGGTCGACGCGGTCCGCGATCGCGTGGAAATCGAGACCTCCCTGGTCCTCGTGCTCTCGCACTTCGGGACCCACACCCTGCACCACCTTCTGCCCGCGGTCGATCACGCCTATCTTCACCTGTGCGAGTCTGCCTTCGTGGAAACATGCAAAGAGTTTGACGTCAACATGGACATGTGGACGCAGTGGGACCTCGTCAAGGGACAGTGGCGTCAGCTCGTCAACACGACGCCCAAGAAGACGCCGAGCACCAGAGGAAGATTATCCTGAGGTCTTCGTGCGCTGGATTCAGACATTTTGTACATAGATATTAAAGATGATAAAGGCTGACTTTTGTCTTCTTTCCTTGACTTCGAGACAGTCGCGGTTTTCGAAAACATTTTATTGTAATTAGTCATTTATGAATTGAATGTTTAACAGTATCGGGGATATTTATAACTAATTTGAGTCAATTAATGTTATTATCGCTACTCATGTCATAAAGGAATTGTTCATGTGACAATGATAAGGATTGCAGTGAGTGTATATCTTTATCTCTGACGTCATTCAGCGATTCGCAAGAGAAAAAATACCACCATTAACACAGCACTTGTGGACTTGAGTGATTATCGGAGACTTGCAGAGGCCATCGGGGTCACGATGTGCCGCAAAATGTGTGAAAACAACAGCAACATCAACAACAACAAGACGTAGGATGAAGAATGCTAGCTTCTCAGCTAGAAATTAATCTACTGCATTTTATACATAATCATGAATATACAATGATTTGTATTAGTTCATCAGCCTCCAATCGATGATCATCAGGATCGAAGCTGATGATTATTCTGTATGGTATGATTTCTGTTATGGTTCGCGAAATCGGAGAGATTATACCGTTATTATTCGATATTCACGCTGTTTCGAACCCCCTCCCTCAAATCGTGTTACATAAAATATCAGCTTGTCCCAATCAGTTCTTCGAGCAGCGTGCAGTCGATTGCTGCATTCGATCTACTCAACATTCCGCACAGATAAAAGTAGATCGAAGGGTGAACGATTTTTTCTACAAATTCCCTTCAGTAATCGCGTGTCAGAGGTTCGCCAAAATGGGGGCCGAGAAGAAGATCCAGAGTACCCTGGTCGGTCTGAAGTACCCGAGCAGACGAGACGAAGGTCTCAGAACCGGGGCGAACTGGCTGAGGGGAAGGCGGGAAGACGACGGTGCCGAGGGGCTGTGGCGGATCGGCGACAAGCTCTACGACCTCAGCGGATGGGTTGATAAGCATCCCGGAGGAGCCGAGTGGCTGATGCTCTCCAAGGGCATCGACATCACGGCGGCATTTGAGGTGCGTTCATATCTCTTCGGTACTTCAGGGTCGAAAAACTGATCAGTCTTTGCTTCCGCACTTCGGCAGGCACACCACGTGACCCAGACCGCGGAACGTATGCTGCCAAAGTTCTACGTCCGGGACGCCGTCACGCCGAGTACCAACCCCTTCACCTTCAAGCCTGACGGTTTCTATAGGAAGTTCAAGGCTCGCGCTAGAGAAGCCCTGAAGGACGTCGACATCCACAAGTCTTCTAGGATCTCGGATCTCATGACGGACTCCCTCGCCGCTGCGACCGTCGCCCTCAGTCTGACGGCTTCCGTCACGCAGACTTGGATCGCGATTTTGGCGAGCGGTGAGTGCGCGATGATTCTTCATCTTCTCTATATCCCTGACGAATACCCCACACAGGCGTCCTGCTGGCCTTGACGTCGATAGCTGCGCACAACTACATACACATGAGAGACAACTACCGATCCTACTACCTGGAGATGTCCCTGATGTCCTCGAAGGATTGGCGCATCACTCACGTCCTAAGTCACCATCTCTACCCCAACACGCTTCTGGACATTGAGATAAGCCAGCAGGAACCGATGTTCCAGTATCTTCCTCAGAAGGAAAAATCACTGATCGCACGATACTTGTCTTACATGTATTTCCCCATTCTCTACGCGATGGGATGGTTCGCCTTTGGCATCAAAAGGTCAGAATCTAGTTCATTCTTCAGTTGCCCTAAATCGTTATCTTCGTCATGCCTCTTCCACAGAACTTACTGCATCTTCGCGGAGTCCGGAGGCCCTGATATGAGAGACTTGATGCCCTTCGTGCTACCGACCTTCATGTACTTGGTGGCACCTTCGAGCACCGCCGTCGTCATCTGGCTCAAGATAATGCTTGTGGCCAGCTTCCACCAGAACATGGTAGGCCTGAACGCGGCCCACCATCACCCGGACATATTCCACGACGGCGACGTCCACCGCGACGACTACGACTGGGGACTCTCTCAGCTGGACGCGGTCCGCGACCGCGTCGAGATCCAGACTTCGTACTTCTTCGTCTTGACCAACTACGGGTCCCACGCTCTGCACCATCTTCTGCCCACCGTCGACCACGCGTATCTAAATCTCTGCGAGCCGGCATTCAACGAAACTTGCAAGGAGTTTAACGTCAACACCGAACTTTGGACCGTCGGAAAACTGATCAAGGGTCAGTTCCAGCAGCTGAAACACGTTCAGCCGAAACTTACACCGAATATAAGATAAAAATGACCGGAAATTGGAAATCTTGATTAAAAAAGTTCGTTAGTCAGACTAAGAGGCCTCGTATTGTAGCTACGTGAAAATAAAGAACCCCAGAACCATCATCCCTTGGTCAAGTTATTCGCTGATCAAACCTTGCTGTGCTTTTTTCCTCCGATATCTTCACGCAGCTCTTCGTTACGTCTCTGTCTCTGAACAAAGATTAGAATTCAATCGAATAGAATACCCATCGACATGTTCAGTAGAGTTGGACGACAGATGTACACGAGTACAGAGCAGAGCAAGAAATATACCGACTGATTTGAGTCGATAAAAAGGTACCCAAGGTCTAAACTTGACCGAGCTATTATTAAGATTTTGAAGAAGTATATATTTTTTTATCAATGATTGCAATAGCCTGATCCTTCGTAAATACTTTCAGAGAGAAATTGTCAAGAAACTTAGAGCTCTTGATGACAAAACTACATTTTGGAAGATTTATACATGTTGTATCATCAGACGGAATGATTATTTTTTATTGGAATTTTGACTGAAGGTGTAAAATTTCAACCCCTATGGCGTGTTAAATTACTGAGCCCATTGGAACTCTGAAATTTTTTTTACGAATCATTGGAGCCGGTTAATTTTGGTGAAAAATTTGACCCAAACGTTTGATTTGTGTCAAAGTTTGAGAATTTTGTACATACATACCTGACAATGAGAGTCAATTTTGATCCGGATTGAAATTGTTTGATTGAAATAATTAATGGAATTTTGCGCAATGAGTTATCAAAAGTACTTAATTAAGAGCTGATAATTGCGATTACAGAGTTTGTTTTCAACTTCGTCTTCGCGAGCTCCTCTACGCGTGAAAAAACAGCTCCATGTGATAATGTGACAGAGTTATATTCAAGATTGTACAATCATCGCATTCGCATTCACTTCTTGATTTTTAGTGGAACGTTGCGTACGTACTTTGCAACAGCTCCTTCAATCCACGAGGTTCAAGTTTTCACAAAATGGGAATAAGACCAAAGATAGAAAGTACACTGGTTGGATTAAAGTACCCAACCGGAAGAGACGACAAGCTCAAAACCGGAACTAAATGGCTTCAAGGCAAGCAGCACGACGACGGAGCCGAAGCACTGTGGCGGGTTGGCGACAAGCTCTACGATCTCGAAGAGTGGGCGAAGGTTCACCCAGGAGGAAGCGAGTGGATCAGGCTCACCAAGGGGGTTGACATAACCGAGGCATTCGAGGTACGCGTTTCAACCTTTCAACAATTTTCGAGTACCTAAAAAGCTCTCTTTATACACCAGGCACACCATGTGACCCTGGCCGCTGAACGTATGCTGCCAAAGTTCTTCATCCGGGACGCCGTAGGTCCGAGGGCTTGTCCGTTCACCTTCAAGCCTGATGGCTTCTATCGAAAGTTCAAGGCTCGTGCCAGAGAAGCTTTGAAGGGCGTTGACTTCCACAGGCCTTCGACAATCTCGAAATTAATCGCGGACTCTCTCCTCGTCGTTACCCTGGCCCTCAGTTTGTTTGCTTCGGTCACTCAGTCTTGGATCGTGATCATCGCGAGTGGTGAGTCTTTTAGTCTGCAGTAGGTAATCAGGGAATCAAGGATCAACACAGTCATTCTTACTCTGCTCCAGGGGTCGCCCTGACATCGACGACTATCGCGTCGCACAATTTCTTTCACCAGCGTGACTCCTTCAGGATGTACTACATGGACATGAGCCTCATGTCGTCCAAAGAATGGCGCATTACCCACGCGCTGAGTCATCACATGTACACAAACACGCTTTTGGATATGGAGATCGGCTTGTTTGAACCGTTCTTTCAGTTTCTGCCGCATGAAAGCAAAGGACTTATCGTACGCTACTTGTCCATCATTTACTTCCCCATATTCTACTTCACGTTGTACCTTAGCAGTGGATTGAAGAGGTAAAATGGTGATCAGAATCAAATTCTACCAAATCAACCACGATCAACTTCTGCTTCTTATCCAGGGTATACAGCATCTTTGCGGAGTTCGATGGTCCCGGGATGAGAGACGTTGTACCATTCGTGCTTCCAACTCTGATGTGCTTGGTGTCGTCATCTCCAGCCTCTGCGTTCCTAATTTGGTTCAAGATCATCTCTGTGGCTAGTTTTCATTTCTGCGTGGTCGGTTTGAGCGCGGCTCACCACCACCCGGACATCTTCCACGACGGTGACGCCCATCGCGATGATTACGACTGGGGTCTCGCCCAGCTGGACGCAGTCCGCGATCGCGTAGAAATCGAGACCTCGATTTTCCTCGTTTTGACCACCTTCGGGAGCCACAGTCTGCACCATCTCCTTCCCACGGTTGACCACGCCTATCTTCATCTCTGCGAACCTGCCTTTCAACAAACTTGTCAAGAGTTCAATGTCAACACCGACTTGTGGACGCAGTGGAAACTCGTCAAGGGTCAGTTCCTGCAGATGAGCAACGTTCGGCCCAAGTCTACACCGAATATCAGATAGAAAATTGAGCTGCCTAGGCGCCTGCAGCACAGCAACCAGTCGGACTTGAGAGCGACGTCGAACTAGTATTTATCAGGGATCAATCAATATCTCCTCGCGTGTGTATTTTTAGTAATTATTATTATCACTTTATAATATAATACAATATAATTGACATAACGTGTTCATTACAGTATGTGGCGCTTTTCTTTTAATATACTTTACTTTACTTATTATGTTTTATTAGAAAATTGTGTATAATGCATAAATATATGAGTGGTTGTGTGCTTATTGCACACACAATAGGCGCGCATGAGATGAAATTTGATGATTAAATTAATCCTCGCCCCTTCCCGCCTCGTCCGATCGTCTCCATGGGTCCGATCGAAGGACGAACTTTGTCTGTGCGTGTGTGAGGGTGTCAATGCAGATTATAAACAGCGTGTGTAGGTAGAAGACTCGATAAGTCCCTAGGGACTTTCATATTTTTCGTTCAGTTCTTATCTTTATTTATTTGCTTATTTATATTAATAAATACATATTTCGTTTTATAAATTAAATTACTTTTTTCTTCATTATATTCGATATAATATCATTGTTGTTCTTAATCTTCGTATTCTTGTTCTTGTTCTTGTTCTTGTGTTAATCATAATTGCTGTTCGAAGTTTTCATTGATCCTCTTCTACCGACCTTCTGCATCCCTTCACCACTATCAGCTGGAGACTGAACTGTCCAGCTGAACGTGTCGCTCTCGTGTGTCATTCGTCATTTCGTCTCATAATATATTATTCAAACAATCGCGGTCTATGATGTGTCCTCGTGCGATTATATCAATCAGTGTTAAAGCGTGTGACGTAAATAATCATCCTCAATGAATGTACATTTCATAATTAAGGTAAATATATAAGGTGAATATTCTTTATATATTAAAGTATTTTGTTTTTATATGTATATATATAATATATAGTATATAGTATGAGAGTCGGAGTGTGCGACAGAGACATAGGACGTCGGTTTTATATTTCGTACGATGTTCCGTGAGGTCTGGGGGGTTCGGGTTTTTGGGAAATGGTTCGGGGGGGTAGATGGGAATTTTCAATCTTCATTTGATCTTGATATGAGTATCTTAGAATTCGATTTCGGGCTGGAGGTCGAAACGTGGCGGGAACGCAGAACCGTCGAACATGGGTCGCTGAATGGGTCTGTGTGGCTGTAAACGACAAAACACAAACAATCAACGATCATTGTTCAAACGATAATCGGTGTATTAATTAACCGCGGTGATCAGTGCGATCGTCACCGTTTCACCATAATCACTTATTACGATTAAAACATAGAATTTTATTATACTGATTAATTGGAGTATCTGATAAGCTTGTATCGGTCGCCCCTCGATCTTTGGTAAAAATTCTCAATTGCTTCAGGCAACATTGATGAGATAGAGTCGATTAGACGATTATTACACGATTTTGTGAGAATGATGTGATACGAAATATGACGTTGTTGTTTCATTTTTTTTTTCTTTGTATTACAGGTACAGTACGACAACATGGGTGAACGGAATTCACGCTGCACACATTTGGGTCTTTCGGACTTACGGGGGTAGCGGCGACTGGCTACTCCAAGGGTGCAACCTTGCGAGCCTTCTGGGGCTAAACGTGGGCATAGAAGGGAATCAGTTCTTTCCCTCACTGATTTCTAGCTGACTATATAGTTTGATTGATCAAATTATGGGATAATTTCAGTCGATTCTTACCGCTGGGCTGAGACCACGGGCGGCACTTCCTCCACGTCCCTTGGTACGGAACTTGGCAATGGCCTGCTCGGCGAGGTCTGCCCTCTCCTCGGCTTCCTCGAGCTCCTGTTGTGCCTTGCGGAACTTGGCGAGATTGAGGGCAGCGATTTCCTCAGCCTCTTCGATCTGCCTCTTGTAGGTCTTGATCTTCTGCTGCAGTTTGTCGACCAGGTCTTGCATGCGCTCGTGGTTCTTGCGGTCCTCGTCAGCCTGCGGATCGATCGATAACAGCGTTAGGACAATTCGAACATTGGAAACACCGAGGGATCGTGATCATTGATTACTGACCTGGAAGCTAAGCTCCTTGATGCGACGCTCTGACTTGCGCAGGTTCTTCTGGGCGTCGGCGTGCCTCCTCTGTTCACCGTCAAGTTCGTTCTCAAGTTCACGTACACGCTGTTCAAGTTTCTGGATGGCCTTCTTTCCTCCCTTAAGTGCGTTGGCTTCAGCCTCGTCAAGGCGGACCTGGAGCTCCTTGATCTGGGTCTCGAGGGCCTTGCGGAGTTTCTCCTGGGTCTGGGCGTGGTCCTGTTCGGCCCTAAGTTCGTCGGCTAGTCTGGCAGCGTCGACCATCGCCTTCTTTGCCTTCTCCTCGGAGTTCTTGGCCTCGTTGAGAAGCTCGTCGAGGTCGGACTGCGATAGGAGAAATTCGATAAATAAATAAGATCGATAAATGCCGAAGAGTTCTCTGAGATGATGATGAAATACTCACGTGCAGGGTCTGGAGTTCGCTTTCGAGTTTCCTCTTGGCGGCTGAGATGGACGCGTTCTGTGCGCCGATCTCGTTCAGCTGTTCGTGAGCGTCTCCAAGCTCCTGTTCGGCCTGGCGACGGCCGCGGTCGGCCTGTTCGAGGAGCGTGCGGCTCTCCTCGAGTTCGTTCTGGAGGGCGTTGGCCCTGCGTTCGGAGATGCCAAGGAGTTCCCTGGCGTCGTCGCGGGCGCGTTGTTCCTCCTCAAGGGCGGTCTGCACGTCCTTGAGCTGCTGCTGGTACCGCTTGATGTTCTTCTGGGCTTCGGCGTTGGCCTTGTTGGCGTGGTCGAGGGCGATTTCGAGCTCGTTGATGTCGGCTTCGAGCTTCTTCTTCATGCGAAGAGCCTCGGCCTTACCCTTGGCTTCGGCCTCGAGGGAGGCTTGCATGGAGTCGAGGGCGCGCTGGTGGTTCTTTCTCGTGTTCTCGAACTCCTCCTCCTTCTCCTGGATGCGACGGTCGATCTCCTGTCTGACCTGGCTGAGCTCGAGCTGGCTGCGGAGAACCTTGTTCTCCTCCTGTTCGAGCGCGGCCTCAGCCTCCTCGAGGGCGGCTTGGAGCTCGTCCTTCTCGGCCTCCAGGCGCTTCCTGGCCTTTTCGATCTCGTGGATGTTGCGTCCACCCTCTCCAATCTGGTCCAGGAGGTCCTTGACCTCGTCGGCGAGGTTCTTGTTCTCGCGACGGACGGCCTCGAGCTGTTCCTGTCCCTCCTCGTAGGCTCCCTTCAGCCTGAAGAGCTCCGTGCTGTAGTTGCGGCACTCCTTCTGGCTGGCGTCGAGCTCAGCGGCCAAATCGTCGACCTTGAGCTTCCATTCGCCGATGATCTTGTCGAAAGCCTTCTGCTTCTTCTCGGCGGCGTTGGCGATCGCCGTGGCGCGGTCGACCTCCAGCTGTAGGTCCTCGACTTCGGTGGTCAGACGCTGCTTGGTCTTCTCAAGGGCGATTACCTTCTGGTTAAGGGACTCGATGGTCTCCTCGGCCTCGGCGAGGCGGCATTGAAGCTTGCGCTTAGCCTCCTCGAGCTCCTCGGCCCTGGCGACACCCTCGGACTCGTACTTGGTACGCCAGAGCTGTGCCTCGGCGTTGGCCTTGCTCAACTGCCTCTGGATGTCAGCCTTGCCTTCAGCCTCCTCTTCGACTTGCTCGCGGATGTTGTCCAGGTCGTGTTCCAAGTTGCGGAACTTGCCAAGGAGCGTGGCACGCTCGCGACCCTCCTCGTCGGCGAGTCTCTTGGTGTCCTCGAGCTGGGTGGTAAGCGAGATCTTGATCTTTGAGAGCTGGCTGACCTGGGATTCGGCCTCTTCCAGCTGGCGGAGAAGGTCGCTGTTCTCGATGGACAGCTTCTTCTTCGCCGCGTCGAAGTCGTTCAACGTGCGGTTGGTCTCTTCGAGCTTGCCTTGGGTCTCGTTCAACTGGTGCTGGAGCTGCTTGGCGATCTTCTCCTGGGCAGCCTGGCGATTTAATAAAGAGCGTTAGAAACCGGATCTTCCGTTTCGCCACGCGGACTTGCAAGCGGAAAACAAGCAGCAAACGACAGAATACGATGTCTGCGATCTTTCTCCGTCAGGGTTATCCTAAAAGCGTTAGTTGCGTGTACGAATTTCGTTGAATGAGGCTACCTTCTCGTTGGTAAGGTGGTCTACTCCCCCGCGGAGGTCGTTCAACTCGCTGAAGTACTGAACCTTCTCTTTCTCGGCCCTGTTGGTGTGACATGGAGAATATGAGTTACGAAAACAAGGTTGGGGATAAATTTCTGGCTGAGTTAGACACGACATTGTATTCATTCGGAAGACCTGTAATTCGCGGGGTGATAAAAATTGGGCTGTTATCAAACTCCTCGATTGAACCGGTTCGGATACTCATTCACCTGGACGAAGTGTAACTGTACGATATAAGTTTGGGGTCATGCTACATTGACAAACAATTTCAGGGTCTCTTTCGGGGTCTTTGAGTCTACCTTCTCCCTCGCTACTTGGTCGATGGCTCCGCGACTGTTGTTCAACTCTTGGTGGATATCGGCACGGCCCTTATCGGCCCTGTGCGAAAAATGTTCAATCGTTTGATGATCTGATTCGATTTCGCGTCGCGATTAAACGTCGTTCGGTTATTATTGCGAGCAAACATCGACTCACCTAGCCTTGAGCTTGTTGAGGGTGTCGATCTGCTCGCCCATCTCGGCGACGGCGTCATTGTGCTTCTTGCGAAGGTTGGCCAATGAGCCCTCGTGCTGGATGTTGGCCTCCTCGAGGTCCCTGCGGAGCTTGCTCAACTCAGCTTCACGCTTCTTGTTGAGCTCGATCTGGGCAGAGGTGGCACCGCCAGCTTCCTCGAGGCGCTCGCCGAGCTCTTCGAGCTCGCGGGCCAAGTCGCTGCGCTGCTTCTCGGCCTTGGCACGAGCCTGGCGCTCAGCCTCGACCTGAAGATTGGTGTGAAAACACGTTAATAACAGTCTAAGATTAGAATAATTGAGGGATCCGGACACTTACCTCTTCTTCGAGCTCCTCAATGCGGGCCTGGAGCTCCTTGATCTGTTTCTGGAGCTTGCCAACAAGGGACTGTTCGTCCTCGAGCTTGGCGGTCAAGGAGGAAAGTTCCTTGTCCTTGCGCTGGATGGTCTGTTCGAGTTCCTTCTTGTTCCTTTCCAAGTCGGCGACAGCCTCCTGGGTAAGTTTAAGATCTCCCTCGGTCTTCCTCTTGCTCTTCTCAACATCACCACTGAAATAAGAAGCCGAATGTTAGGACGACTCCAGTCACCGGATAGTCGAGGTTCGACGATGACTAGGAAACCAACCGGAGTTTCTTCTCGCGTTCGAGAGAGTCCTCGAGTTCGTCAAGGGTCTGTTCGAGCTTGGCCTTGACCTTGTTCAAGTGGTTGACCTTGTCTTCGGCGGCCTGAAGTTCCTCGGCGGTCTTCTGGTTGACCTCACCCTGGTTCTTCTTCTCCTTGTTCAACTTGTTGATGAGTTCATCCTGGTGGGCGATCTCGTCGTTCAAGTTCCTGATCTGGTGATCTTTGGTGGCCTTGTCCTGGTCGGATTTCTGAATGGCCAGTTCCAAGTCCTCGATGTCCTTCTTCAGCCCTGAGACCTCCTGGTCCAGTTTCTTCTTGTTCTGGAAGAGCTGGTTCCTGGCTTCCTCCTCTTGCTGAAGTCTGTCTGTGATGTCCTATGAACACATTACCACCAACCCAGTTAGTTCCATCCTCAAAGTATAAAACTGTTCAAATTCCAGATGGAATTCGCGTCAGGTGCCAAACGGGGGTAGGTGTATAAAGTTCCAAAAATGTGAGACACCAGTCCCACGGTCGATTACATACGAGGTCATATGACGCACGTAAGTTGTAATATAAATACGCACTACACCTGTCTTCGTAGGAACTGGCCCTGTCCAACGTTACCCTGATATCCAGAGATGAGAGAGCGAGATAGAGAGAGATTGCGTTGGGGCAACGCCCACGTTTAATAATCTGGAATCTAGGGAGGATTTATATTTAGACGTCCCCCCCTCTCTCTGCCTCTTACTTCCCTTCATTTTACACACACGGTTCTCATCTCTCCACCACCGTAAATGGTTTCGTTTACAGTTTACTTGAGGGAAAGCTCTATACCGTATCGTATATAATTAGTGTGTGTATATGTGTGTGTGTGTGTGTGTACCTAATGGGGAGCCCGCTGGTGCAGGATACATAAATTACTTCGCCCTGATGGGGAGTGAAGTTAAGTGGGCCAATCTGATAACGCTTTTCTCTATTAATTTATAGAAGCACGATTCGAGCTTCCAGTCTTTTGATATAATTATACTAGGAGGCAATTTAGAAATTTCGTATCAATTAATCAAGATCTTGGAAAGTATTTCAGACAAATTAAGCTCACTTGTCCTTTTTTTGCGTGTATATGAATCAGCAACGGTATGTGATCGCGTTTATTAATTTTAGCCTACTCGCTAACACCGCGGATATGCGTCCCAGCTGCTGTTACTCACCGGAATTTTTGGCAACTGGAAACTTTTTTATCTCTGTCTCTGATGAGTAATGCCAGTGGCGTTTTTTCTTACCGCGAGTTTTAATTTATCGTTTCTCTTTTTCATCGGCTTTTTATAAACACACATTATTTAAATATGTGTATAAAAATGTTACAAATCTGGGGGTGTCCAGTATTTCCAAACATTTATACATCCTTCGCTCTCTTATTACCCAGACTTCGTGACTAATTTTTGCTTCTTTTTCTCCAATTTTTTAAAAACTGGAACCCGGGCCATATCGAATATCCTACATCTACGCACTTTGCGGTCGAAAGTCAATGCGAAGAAAATAACGTATCCGGGTTATTTTGGAACTCTGGAATTTCCGGTCTTGCCGAATCTTAAAATTTACTCCGATTTCGGATCAAAATGATACGATATGTTTTATCTACTCACTTGGATCTGAGACTCGAGGTCGGTCTTCTGGGCGGCGAGCTTGATCGACTTCTCCTGGAACTCCGAGAGGGATCCCTTCTCTCCCTCGAGCTGACGAAGGAGGTCGGTCTTCTCGGTGAGGAGTTTGCTGTTGAGGGTTTCGAGTTCCTTGCGGGCCTTCTCTTCCCTTTCGAAGGCTTCCTGTGCCTTGATCGCCTTCTCTTCCCACATCTGTAAGGACAATTCCATACCGTCACGGTCACCGTTCACCAGCGATCCCCGCTTTGTACTTTCATGTACCGCGGTGTCTCCCATTTTTATTTTATTATCAATTATCAATTATCAATCACAGTCGATCTTTGCTCGTATGAGAATGTCGTTGGCGTCACTTTTTTTTAAGTCTAGGGTCGTATCGTTGTTTGAAATATAAAAACTCAAGTCAAGTTATCGCGTTCGATTAGATTCCCTAGACTTCGTGAGGATGAGGGAAGCGAACTGATGTAATAATCAAATGAATGATCGACCGGTTCCCGGTTAGAATGTTACAAGGTTCGCGGGTCCCTCAAGTTTGGGACACCAGGGGATGGACTCGCGATCGCGTACTCGACTGGAGCAGGTTTACCCGAGTCTCAACTTTTCTACCCAAAAATTATACCCTGCGTGGGTTCGGTTCTCAAGAGCGTCGTCGTCGAAGCCCCCCTCTCCAAAAAATCTAAACCCCCTTCCAGTGAGTCTGACCAGGTCCGGTGGGGCAGCTCATAGAGGATGAGACCGTATTAATAAAAAATATTTATAACCGATGCACGAGTACCTCGGTAGCTGGAAGGGGTTAGCAAACCGAGTGGGAATTTCTAAAAATAATCCATACTCCGTCGCTCCAGAACCTCGCGGGGCTCTACGAAAGGCTCCAGTCTCGGTAAAGAGATGCGGGACCAGAATTAAAAGAAACCATCGTCTGGTAATAATTTTAGAATAAGAAATCCGCCCATGACTCCTCAGTTGGAATTTAGACGGTATCTCGGTTATTAAAAAGCTGTGATAACTTTTTCTTCTCGATATACGTACAGCGAGCTCGTCTTCGATGCGAGTGGCGTTGAGGAGGGGCTTGACCTTCTGCCAAAGCTTCCACCATGGCCAGGTACGGAGCTTGAGGTACTTGCGGAGATTGCGCTGTACGACTTGCAGAGCAAGACGCTGTTCCTGGAGCTTCTGGTAGTCCTTTCTGGTCAGGTATCCCCTGACGAAGGCTTGCATCCAAGATACGATCTTGCTGAGACGTTCGTCACGGTACTCTTCCATCTGACCCAAGACTCCGGCGCGGAAGAAGACCTGTTTTTTTTTTCATAGGAGATAGAAAAAAGGGGAAAACGGTCTAATTAGAAAAGAGCGAATTTCGTCTGTAGATCATCTTGGTAGAAAAAGCTTGTAGATCGAGATTCAGCCGTCCTCGAGTTATCCGGACGGTTTTGATATCGTCAAAATAACTCGGAATCTGTGCGCTATAATCTCGTTCGAATTAGTTCTTCATTCCCAGCTTGTTATTTTTAGTATTACCAGATTCTGGTCAGTCGGTTAACAAATATACACATCCCGAGGCTGTAGGGATGTGTTTAACCGTCGAATATCGAAGAGCCTTCGATCTCAGACGACTATTTTAAATATCATTTAGATTAAAGCTCTTGAATATTGAACGAGGAAAAAAAGCTCTCCAGAAATTCGACGTCGTAGAAAAAACGTGAGTGGGTTAGAGTCCGAAGGTAAGCGGGGTTAGTCAGCTTTCGCGAAGGTCCATAGGATTTTATACCTTGGTATGACCCATGCGGTACTGATCAGGTTCCAGGTTGATAGCGTCCAAGATGAGCTCGGTGGCCTTTTTCGGCTCACATGGGTCTTTGATAGAGTTAGCGCACAGAATTTTGTATCTGCGTTGGTTTTTTGTTTGTTTGTTTGGTTCACATTGGGAAAACAAAAACGGATAACGTTAGATAAGACAAGAGAACAAAAAATGGAGTCAGATTATCCACTGTATTGGTTTTCAAGGATAATCTGATCAAAGTTTGCGAAATCAATAAATCAGGGAGACGTCTCGGTCCCTTTGATGATTCATGAACCAGCTGAGAATCCTCGAGGCAGAAATCAGGAAAACATACCTCGAGTTAATCTCGGCTAAATTCTCTTAAAAATAGAAAGAAATCACATAAACGTATCAATCCACGGCTGTCTCTCTGCCCTTTGTGGTATTGGATGAATCATATGATGATTATTGAGTGACAAACGGACATATAAGAGCGAAACACATTCATGATAATATCGTCTAGATGTCGAGTGTTTAATAGGCATCTCGATCCATCAAGGATATATCTGGGACGTGCCTTGGTGTGTCCCAGACGGAACTGGTCGGGATCCAGACCCGCAGCGTCCAAAACAGCTTCGGCAGCCTTCTTCGGGTCCGCAGCGTTCTTGTCGACTTCGGCAGGTGCCAGGATTTTGTATCTATAATGGACGATGGCGGGCACCGGGCAAACGGGTCAACACATTAGTCTCAAAGAGGTACGCTACGGATTATTAATACATATTTCTAACGTTATATATTCTGCGAGTCGATCTGCTTCATCATCATCTGCAACATCCTCCTGAAAACCTGACGTCCAGAGGGGGGTTATGAAACCGGGCCACAAGTCGGATACAATTAATTACGATTTGGGGGGGAGTCACTACGGGTTGGGTGTGTGACTACTAATTATTGCCAACAAAATACCGGGGGGGTGGTGGGGGTCTCAGAAAAAACTTCTACTAATACTGAATGGGGTTGTGAAACTCGACTAGCCTTTGTATGACCGATTCTGTAGCTGTCAGGATCTAGATTAATCGATTCGAAGCACTTTGCTGCCGCTATTTTTGGGTCCTTTTCCGCAGTCATTATAGCCGGTGCTAAGATCATGTAGCTGTTATTTAATGATAAAGATTTCAATTAATTACAGCCATAGCCCTCGGATGTTGTTCGGAGTTTCCTAAGAAAGTAGACAATTGTTTGTTCGATGACGCAAACGTCGAGGATGACTTACCGGAGCTTGAAGTCGGGGTAGACCATCCTGTTGGGGAAACCTTTACGGCAGATACGGATTCCTTCAAGTACACCGTTACAGGTGAGCTGGTGCATCACCAAGTGGGAATCGATAAGACCAGGCTGCTTCAATTCGTTGGGGATGATGCAACGAACGAAGTGAGGCTGAGTAGCCCTCAAGGTGGTCATCAGGTTGTTCAATTGGTCCTTGTAGGACGAAGAGACGGTGGCGAAACCACCACCCTTCTTACCACGACCTCCCTTGCCACCGCCGCCACCGGCGTCGGCGCCGCCGGACTGACCGGGATGGTCGGCGAAGATCTCAACGAGAAGTTTGTTCGTTGACTTCTTGTACTGGTCGACGACGGAGTCGTTCAACGGGTCCTTGTTCTTTTCCAACCATCCGGTGATGTTGTAGGGTACCTGGAATCCCATGGAGTGTTGTTAGCCGCTTTTTTCGATCGGTATCAAGCCTCGACTCGAACTCACGTTTCCGGCGTAATGCCCAATGGCGAAGTGGGCCGCCTGCTGACCAGGCTTTGGTGGTTTTGGCTTCAGGAAGTTCGGGCTCTTGCCGAGATGGTTGTTGTTCAACTTCTCCTCGAACGTCTTGTCCGTGGCTTTCGGGAACATAGACTCTTCCTCAAGGATGGACAAGATACCCATGGGCTAGAGGAGGCGGGTGGGGAAAAATATATTGCGTTATTACGGGCAAAAGATTCCATCGCGATTGCCTGCCGCCTGATTCCTACTCTTTCTCTACCATTCATGAAGTGGCAATATTTTGAAAATCAGTTCACAAAAATTTACTGTATCTTTCTTTTTCATTAGAAGTGATCATTCTATACTTTTTTTGTTTCTTTAGAAATCTATCCAACGATCAATCAATATCGATAGTTTGTTAGAAATATAAAATTCGCGATTTTGAAGCTAAAATCAGGCAGGCCTATACTTTTTCTTGTGAGTGGGATAAGAGAATAAAAAAAGTGAAAAAAAGGGCTGTATAATTTGAATCTAAGTAAAAGTAGCGATGTGAGAAACTACATACGAGGACGGAGCATAAAACGCAAGCTTGAAAACTGGTGTTATCGGAACAGAAAATATCTTGCGATTGCGGGTTATCATTTTTTTTTTCAAGCGATACCTTCCCGATCACTGAGATCGTTGACCGCAAATCCATACCGAAATCGAAGCAATAAACTTCCTTTGAGTATCGAGTGTTTTCCGATGATGATTCCCCACTGGACTAAGTCGATGTCGTTGATGCTAGATCGAGGATGTGACACGTAAATGCAAACAAACAAACAAACACAAACATTTAGGAGTTAACAAAGAGGAGACAATGATCATCGACAAACATTTGCCAATGTCAATTGTACTGGGAAATGATGTGTGGTAGTCCGCTTCTGCTGCTTCTTGTGGTAGATGGAAAAAACTGGATAAAAACGAATAACATCAAAACACACAATGTTCAGTCATAGTAAGAACATGCCGAGCGGTCCTGGGTAGCGACCCGTATTAGGGTGTTTCCCGTCTCAACCCCAGTACCTTCTCAATAAGATCAATTGTTTGTTGAAGATCCATGCCAAAATCGATGAAGGTCCATTCAATTCCCTCTCGTTTGTATTCTTCCTGTTCAAGTATGAACATGTGGTGATTGAAGAACTGCTGAAGCTTCTCGTTCGTGAAGTTGATGCAGAGCTGTTCGAAGCTGTTGAACTGTAAGAGGTGTGACAAAAAAAAAGGCAAGACAGTTGTCAAAAGTACTGTTTCAGCCCAAGTTATGCGGGAGTGGTAAAACATGCCGTAATTAAAATTTCATAAAGGGGTGAAGCACCGTTGCGAAGACTGCAGCGAGGGGGTGACGGTCGATCGTCTTTGTTCCCCCTCACGATTTATCATTTGTATGACATTTTCAACGCAGTCTTCGCGTAGATCACGTTCCAGTTGTTTATGGACGAGACTACAGACGTTTTGGTTCTGACTCCAGCAGAGGGGGACGGTCACCGGTCTGGTACCGTTGGTGGAAAAATTGGGCACAGATAAGAGACAGACAAAACGGGACATACACAGGGGGACAAACCCGTGACCGGGAATTTCGTACTCCCGTATAATCTGAAACGTACCGAATTCCTGGTGTCCATGAGCTCCGCGGTTCGACGACTGACATTGTGTATACCTTTGAAAATAATCAATTGGGCAAAAATTCATGCCAGACGACGAAAGAGGGAAAAGAAAATGAAGAACGACGAACGCAACAGACATTTGATGAAGGTTGATCGTGTGTCCAGTCTGTGACTAGATAACGGGACAGGAGTGGGAAAAGAAATTTAAAAAAAAGTGAGATAGGTGGGAAAACAAAAACTAGGAAAGACAAAACAGAAATAAAACAGAAGAAGATCACGTAAGCGTAATGATGTTTGCAAAAATCCGCTGAAGCAATTCGCCCAACGTATGATATGGACCTCGGTGTAATCAGTCACTAGCTGATTAATACCTTCTCAATGAGCTCGATACAAGCGAGCAGGTCCATGCCAAAGTCAATGAAAGACCATTCAATTCCCTCGCGTGTGTACTCCTCTTGTTCGAGTACAAACATGTGGTGGTTGAAGAACTGTTGAAGTTTCTCATTGGTGAAGTTGATGCACAGTTGCTCAAAGCTGTTGAACTGTTCGAGCAAAGAGGCAGGACAGTGGTCAGATATACTGTTTTATGCCGTGGATAACAAATCGGGGGGGGAAATGATGGCACGACTTCGAGCCATTGTGGGGGTACATGTTTCATACAATCAAACAAGTTTGGGTGGACACCTAAACGTATGAGGTGTTAGGGTGGTTCGCACGGTATCGTATCAAAACCCTGCGCCATTTTGTCATGGTTCTGAACTTTTGGGTGTGATGTAACGTAGCAGACAATATTTCGCACCTGGATTTTTTCATCTGCCACGTTTTAAAGTTCGGGGAGGATCGTCGACGGCCATTGAGCTTTTTGTTCTGGCTGGTTCGACGGATGGTGAAACACAAGGGGTGACAAACGAGACGGAAGATTGATGATTGCAAAACGGAAACGAATGTTCATGATAATGGTTGTTTATCATGAATGAGAAATGCTGCACGTGTAAGCATTGCTGATTGATATAGCTTGTCCTCGAAACTCCGTCCAGAAGTTTAAACCTTGTCGATGGTTTAACAAACCTTCTCAATCAGTTCGATACAAGCGAGTAAATCCATGCCAAAATCAATGAAGGCCCAGTCGATTCCTTCCCTCTTGTACTCTTCTTGTTCGAGTACGAACATGTGGTGGTTGAAGAACTGCTGTAGCTTCTCGTTCGTGAAGTTGATGCAGAGTTGCTCGAAACCGTTGAACTGTTTCGATTTGAGAGGGTCAACACAGGGTCTATGTTTCGGTTTTCGGGGGTACAAGGGGTACATAAAACGAATCTCCGAGTCCTCAAGGAATCGGTAAGAAACCAGCACAACGATGGACGGATTCCCTTACGATGAACATGTACAAGAGAATATGTTCATGCTTTCGCAGATGTTCACTCCAAGCTACAACCAAGGGGTGAAGGGGGACAAAGATGCACGTTTCTCAATTTCGCCTAATCGGTTCTAGCCCGAAGATGGGGCTACCTTCTCAATGAGTTCGATACAAGCGAGCAAGTCCATTCCGAAATCAATGAAGGCCCAATTGATTCCTTCCTTCTTGTACTCTTCTTGCTCAAGTACGAACATGTGGTGGTTGAAGAACTGCTGGAGCTTCTCGTTGGTGAAGTTGATGCAGAGTTGCTCGAAACCGTTGTACTGTTTCAATTGATCAGGGTCAATACGTCTCCAATTGGGTACTTGGGTCAGGTTTTTTTGTTTCAAATATTGAGAAGGGAACGTAATATGATGAATCTCCAAGACCCGCAGGAGTCGGAGAGAAACCAGAAGAACGACGATAAGATCGTGTGCTGAAGATGTTCGTTTTTGGGGCGATAAAGGGATTCCACATAATCGAGGTTCAGAAGAGGAGGCTTGACCCCGAAGACGGGGGTACCTCCTCCCATTCCTCTTGTTCTGATGGGAACATGTGGCGATTGAAGAATTGGGGGCAGGAGCGAAAGATTTGCACCAGTCTAACTATAGAAGCTTTTGGTCCAGCTCCAGGTATTCCTGTAGGGTGATGGGTGAGGGGTGTTCGAGCACCGAGTCGTACCATCGACATCTCAATCGATGTGTCCGGTCCAGCTTCGGGTTGCTCTCAGTGTAGTTTTGCGTGACGATTCCTCACCGCTTCAATGATCAAGTTTAATTGAGGAGTGAACGAGATAATTGACTCTGATGATTGCGAGAAGATCGGTGAGAGATCGTCACAGTTTGGACGTGGAATACTTACGTCGAAGATTTCAAAACCAGCAATATCCAGTACACCAATAAAGTGCTGGCGTTTCTGCTTGGTGTCAAGAGTCTCGTTACACTTCTTGACCAACCATTTGAAGAGCCTGTCGAACATGGCCTTGGACATGGCACCGACGGAGTAGGCTACCTGGTCCTTGTTACGACCCTGGGTGACGAACTCGTTACCGACCTTGATCCTCGGCTTCAACAAGTTCTTGTACATGTCGGCGCAGTCGCAGCCCAAAAGCTTGGCGACACGTTCACCTTCCTGTGATTGAAGAGAGAACAAAAGACCATCAGTATCCGTCTTTCTGTATTCTTCCTTCGATTATGGACCGTTGGGTGATCAGACACTGACCTCGGTACCGTCGGCTTCGGCCTGTTCCTCACGACCCCTCTGCTTGAACTTCATGCCTCCCATGTGCATGACAGCGGCGGTGATCTTGTAGATGTTGTCCTTCTCTTCTTGGGTGAATCCAAGAACGTCGAAGGCTTGCTGTCGTGGCGGAGGAGAAGAGCGTTAAAATCGATCCCGCTTTTCGTCAAGGTTGTTAGGAAGCAGCTCGCATTGTCGAGAAAATTGATCAATGATTGGGTTTTATCGGAGAGCGAGCTGCTTCCGAGTTTCAAGCAATTTTGATATTCGTTAAACCTATGTTAATGGAAGCAAAACGTAACGACACAATATTTGAAATTAGTTTTTCACATTGTAAGCGAGTATGTACACATTGTGAAAGCGTGGATGGGTCGATTTTTGTCTGGTTCACAAAGCAGAGATGACATATGCATTTTTTTGTTTGTACAGAGCAGAAGCAGAAGCACAGCTTGTGTTAGGTAGCCGCTTCTAACCTGAGCTCGTAGCTAGGGTAACAAAATGAAACCCTCAAAGTAATACGAGAAACTACTCGAGGATATATCGGTAAATTGTGCTCTATGAGTTCCAATCTAAAGAGCACCGTTGTTCTTCGATACCGTAATGAACTGGAAAAAAATTCAAACTTTTCCAAATTTATTTGGCTTTTTCCTTCTACGTCTTCGTTGGATCTTTTTTTTTTTTTTTGAGTCGACTTCTTCGCTTTTTTTTGTAGGGGGGGAAAGACACTCCAATTGTACAGGATTTTCAAACATTCTCGAGCCACAGTGTTCTGGAAACTCGAGACTAAAATACGATAAATTCTTGATGATAATCTATGGGGTGTAAAATCAAAATCGGGATCAATATATAATCTACTCGGTCAAAATAATATTGAGATTCGAGATAGATGAATACAAACTAATGGGTATTCAAACTAGGAACGATACCAACGTTCCCTAACAGTACTTGGAAATAAAAAGTCTCTGGTCAAGATGCTTTTTTTTCTCTTTTCAAATGGGGTAAAAAGGTCAAATCTATCATCTGCACGTACTGACGCAGTGACAACGAATAAATTTCAAGATAAAAAAAAAAGAAAACCACTATGTACGGGGTTTTCAAGATATAAAGGATTTTTTTTTCTCTCTATCACAGGACTTACGTCCGTCAGCTGACTTTCCTCTCCGTCGTCCATGCTTGGGATGGTGATTTTTCCCTGGGAGACGTTGTAATAGTCGTATATGTTGTCCGACAAGTAACAGATCTCTGTGGGTTAAAAATTTGTCGAGAAAAAAAATAAATAAAATTTTTTTAAAACCGTTAAACACTGGCACAGAGGAACCACGAAGACTGTGTGCAAAATGTGTCATTGTCTACCGAATAATCCTTCAATCCAATAAAAAAAAAACCTAATCGCTCTAACGCGTTTGCTAATCGGGGAACAGGAGATCGGGGTCTCGGCTCTGGCGCTTGTCGATCCCCCGGGCCCCCGCACCCCGACAGCGGCAGCGGGATTTGCGCAGCGGTTGGGGTGCGAGGGTGCTTAGGCCAGGCGCGACCTTGCCGCGGCTCCGGATCCGGATGTGATTGATGTTGGATCCGAGGACGCGACGAGGTCCGCCCGCTGGGCTGGGGACTTACATCCGTTGCCTCCATGTCTTCGAGATCGTTGACTCCCGGTATTCTGGTCTTACCCTGACTAATGTAATAGTAGTCACCGATCCTGCTGCTCAACAGCGCCATTTCTGATTTTTTTTTATTGTGTTTCATGTTTGATTTGTTCGTTTTTCGGTACCGAGAGACATAAAATTAATTGATTTAATGAACGTAGACGCTGCTAGCTATGGTTCGTTACATGAAACACAGAAGGTGAATATTAGTCACGTTTTTAACAGAAGAAATAAATATTAATAATCACAGTTTACAGAATAGTGAAGAGAGAATAGTTATTTACAATTAGCTGAAAGATGATAAAGATTTTTTATTAACACATTGAAGTCACCGAAGTCACGTTCCTGGTACAACTTATTTTTCAATTGAATCAACAGCGATAAGAAGCTCCAGCAACGTGAAGATGTGTCGCAGTTCTACGGAGATAATAGAGATAGAGGAGAATAGAAATGAGAAGACACTTTTTTGCAGTTTGCGCGTCAGAGTTTGAGTTGCAGCGGAGGAATGACGATGAAGAGGGTTAGATAGACGGGAGGACATCCTGGCCATGTATGCCAGGAGTAAGTGAGCTCCCGAAAGGCGTTCGTCGGTAAATCGCCGTTCATGAAGATGATCGCTAATTAAGAGCTCACTTTTCTTTCAGGACATGCACTTACATCGGTAACGAGGAGTTCCTCGCCGTCGTCAAGGCCGGGAATTGAGGTCTTTCCTTGCGACACAAAGTAGTAGTCTCGCACGTTGTTCGACAACAGCAACATCTCTGTGTGCGGGAAATCAAACATGCAGGTATTTTTGTTCGGGCCGTATTATACTCCACGGTTTTTTATCTTTTCTCGGGTATTGCGTCAGGTTTTTTGTTTTTCTTACCGAAGTGATAAATTGGAAGGCCCCGTTTTTGGGGGTTTTTGGGTGGGTACATTGTTCAAGTAGAAACTGAACTTTCGGGACAATATCTACAAGGTAAACCGGATCACACTTAATCACACATTGGGGGAGGCAGTGATGTGAACGTGGGGTTTTGTAGGTATTAAAACATGTAAAGATAAAGAAAAACTGCCACGGCTGTAGTTGTGGTCCTCGTCCTCGTAGCACATGGACGAGATTAGGCTGTTGGTTTTTGGATAGTGAATACGAAAAATTGTTTCAAAATTATGTACAGCTGATAAAAAAAAAACAAAAAAAAAAAAACGGTAACACGAAACATAAAAAAAACGGGAACGCGCGTTCCTGCAACGCATGACGAATTGACATGGCATGTGAGCCTTACGTCGGTCAGTTGACATTCTTCTCCGTCATCCATTCCGGGGATCGTCGTCTTTCCCTGGGATACGAAGTAGTAGTCGGTGATGTTGTTCGACAAAAGGCAATTCTCTACGGAAGAACATTTAAAAACGATATTTTTCTATTCATGTTGGACATTGATATATCTTCGTTCCATCCTCCTCGATATCTGCATCAACGTCTCCGCACGCGAACCTGTATGAGACTGGCACAGGGCTTTGGGACAAGGGTTTAAATCTAAATCCTATCAAAGGTTCACCGATAACCTATGCCTACTACATTACTGTGTGGTTTGTGTACGTCGATCTGAAATTCTACGTGACTCGGGGACGTCGAATACTCACCCTTCAGTTTTGGAACGGCTCCGGACATCATCTGGTAAAAGATGTGGTAAGAACGCTCCAAGCTCTGTTGAGAGATGACACGAGCCTTTTCTAGCAGGTCTGTGAAAAGTGATCAATTTATAAGAACAGTCGATGACCTCGGAGACGAGTTGGTTTCAATCGATACTCACAAGTCTCGATATCAGCTCCGGCCAACTTTCCAGAAGGTCCAAAGTGGATACGGATGAATTTACCCTGTCCAAGTGGAAAAGAGGAGTCAGTGAGACATCAATCTTGGATCATCATCGTCAAGGGGACTTCGGATACTTACGAAACGGGAAGAGTTGTCGTTACGCACTGTCTTAGCGTTACCGAAAGCTTCCAGGACGGGATTGGTCTGCACGACCTGATCCTCAAGGGATCCCTTCTTCTGGTTCGGGTTGTCTTCCTTCTTCGTCGAGGCACCGACGGTCGCAAAGTACGCGATTACCTTCTTCGTGTTCTCAGTCTTTCCGGCTCCAGACTCACCGGTGATCAACATAGACTGGTTCTCGCTGTCTGTTAACGGACATCAACGAGTCAGAGGTCGTGGCAAGTTCCGAACTTCGCTTTCGTTCGTTCTACTACTCACTTGTCAACATGTTGACGTAAGCTCCGTCAGAGATGGCGAAAATGTGGGGTGGGACTTCGTTACGCCTCTTACCACGGTACAGCTTGGCGCACCGTTGGGTGTAGACGGGGTATCTCTTGTAAGGGTTGATGGCCACACAGAACAGGCCGGAGTAGGTCTGTTTGCGAGAATAACCGGGATTAGCATGTTTCACGGATTGAGGGGTCCCACAGGTGTTAATGAATGACAAAATGAAAATCGGTCGTGCAGATGCAACTCCTGCACGACGATGTGACGTTAGGTACAAATGCGAATAATAATCGAACGAAACTGGGCACGGGCACGTCTCTGTGCTTTCGGCCGAGAATTACATGCTGGAAAAGTATAAAACGAGGCAAGACACGTTCGGTGCTTTATAGTAAATGTCCAATAACACGGCATTCGAGTATCGCAGTCCGCTGGTGGTGGACGGTTGATTGTTTCTTACGTAGATCAGCTTGTGGTAGTAACGTTGTTTCAAGTTGTGGAGAACGGAGGCGTCGTTGAGGTAGGTCAAGTTGGACATATCCTCGGCCTTCTCATACTTGGGCGGGTTGACCTGCTGCAGCTGGTCCTTCTTGAAGTCCTTAGTCTAATTTTTTATCGTACGACATCGACGATCGCGACAACAAAAAGAAAGGGAAAAACGAGATTAGCGTTATCAAGGTGATCGACAGACTTACGTAAATAAGTTTGTTGTAATATCGCTCTTTCAGGTTGTGCAGGACCGTTCCCTCGTTCAGGAACGTCATGTCCGCCATGTCCTCGATTTTAGAAAACTTTGGAGGATTCACTTGACCCAGCTGATCCTTTTTTACTTGCTTTGTCTTCGTTCCGGGGGTTCGCCAACAAACATTACAACAACATTAAACAACCCTAGTAGAGGACCCTCCCCGATTCCCGACCCCATTGCGCAACGCCCCGGGGATATCCGGTGTCGCCTATGTCTTCTAAAAATACCCCAGCCACGAGAGAATGAGAGAAAAGGCGAGACGGCGCGATATCGCATTTATAGGTCTGACCGAACGAAACTTCATCAAGTCCGTCGTCCGGGTCTCGTGCTTCGATATCCCCCCAATGGTCACCGCGGGCTAACAATAGCGACCGAGCATCGGAACGCGGGGTTTGCTGAACCATATGTTGCGTAAGAACCGCGGTACAGGAATTCGGGCTGTCCAAAAATAAACGATCATAGAAGAAAAAATTCTTTCGATATTATAATTGTTCCGAGTCCACGATTACGGTTCACCCGAATCTTTTATAGCATAGTGGACGTAAGTTTAGACGGTCCAACGGGGGTATGGCCGTTGGCCAGCGCCTCGGGCCATTCTGTTCTTGAAATAGAGCTCGAGACGCCCGATACGGCTACGCCGACGCCTATCGGTACTCCGGCTTCTGGTTTTTATATATAGAGCCCGGGATCCACGCCCAGGGCGGTTTTTCAATTTATGACGCGGAAACATGACACCCAGGATAATCGATTTACTTTTTTTTTTTTTTTTTTTTTTTTTACACACCTCGCCGCCGGGCAGACAGACGGTGACGACGTCACCCTTGGTCGCCTTGATCTCTCCAAGGACGTGTCCCTCCTTCTCGTCGGGGACCCAGCAGGCCTTCTTGGCATCGTAGGGCTTGGTCTGGTCGATTCTCTTCTGCTCAAGGGACACGAAGAGATATGGGGTTGGGTCGGGATCCTCCCCTTCCTGCTTGATTGGTTTCGGCATATTGCTGCGGGTACCGTGTGTCCCTTTGTTTAAATCTACTTTTCAGCTAAAGCAGTCGTCAGTTTCGTGCGTTTTTTTTTTTTTTTTCTTGGCGAGTGGCGGCGG
The DNA here is from genome assembly GCA_018257835.1 of Euura lappo. NCBI lineage: Eukaryota > Metazoa > Arthropoda > Insecta > Hymenoptera > Tenthredinidae > Euura > Euura lappo. Next base: position 66,915 of record JAEUYN010001220.1, on the reverse strand, counting down.
ACGGACTACTTCTTGCGGCACGGTCTGGTCGGCCCTAAACATAATCCATTCAAAATACATTTATGATTGATTCGTGGGAAGAAGGTGATGCGTGAATTTGTTACTGGGAGGAGGGACGATTATTGGGTCACTTTCTGTACAAAATAAAAAAAGGAAAAGTTTAATTCTGTTCTGAACCGATTTGACCGGGATGGAATCTCTCGCGTTGGAACAGATCCAAGACGGAGGAGTTATTTTCTACTTCCGCATTACGTATTGCGTTCTTTTTATTCAATCTCTCTCTTCATCTCTTTTTTGAAACTCTAAAATTGATTGAAAATCTGATTTGAAATATCCACAGCGATAATGAAATCCGTTTCCTTGGAGTATTCGTGTATCTTCTTTGAATTTTTTTTTTCTTAGCGAATCGCGAACACGCACTCATTCACACACTCATCTTGCAGACATTTTTAAACGGGTGCGATACTCGTCCCTCTTGCTCAACTTGAGGGATTTCAAAAATTCATATAATCTTAAGGATTCCTTTTTTTTTTTCATTTTGTAAAATTAACGCCTCGTCAAGTTGAGGCTTTTTTTTCATAAAGTATAACACCCGTGTAATCGAAGCACACCACCAGTACCATAAATTCGCGCACACACTGCGTATATCTGATATACAAAAAAATTTTGAATAATATTTCATAAAACGGAAGAAAAAAATTCAAAAAATTGTTGACTTGAAAAATTAATTATTCGGCGTCCCGAACACGACGTTCCGTAGAAGAAGAAGGCGAAGTAGAAAAACGAAAACCACCGAAGTTACAAAATTTCGTTCAAAAAAAAAATTCTTTCTTTCGCGGAAGATACGATTATTTTTTTTTTTTGTCTTCCGTTTCGGTTATCGTATATTAAACAAAACTCGATGAATTATTATTATTATTATTATTATTATTATTATATAACGTCGCAGATATAGTCCTTTTATAATCGTTATACGTAGATAATATCCTTTCGAAGTCGCACTCTCACTGAATTATTTTAAACACACGTAGATATTCGTATTGTAGGATAGTTGGATCGAAGGATTGTATTAATTGTTTTTTTTTCTTGTTTTTTCAAATAATTGTAATTTGTGTAAAGTTTTCCAAAAAAAAAAAAAAAGTGTTATTCAATCTATTTTTTCTTTTATTTTTTTATCTTTACTTTTATGATCCGTACAGTGAAATTGTAGGATGTGTAGGAAAAAGTGATGATTATGCAAATTTTTGTATTATTATTATTATTATTATTATTATTATATATTTTGTATTTTTTCTGGATTAATATTGTGCGTGTATGTGTATGTGATATGGAGGAGTAACCGACGTGGTGCACTTACGTTAGAGAGCCGTTCTGTCGGGGGAAACTGCCGAACATCCCAATATAAGCGCGTGCAACGTGATCCTGGGTTGGTACGGGCTCGTCGATTGGTTCGACGAACGGACCAATCACAGCCTACGTTAGTTACCGGTCCAATCTACCTTTTTAGGCGGAGATGATACCAAAAGTGTGACAAGGGGGTGACTGTGGAAAGCCAACGCTAGCGCGCGCACCTACAACCTCGCACTCCCTCACCCTCATTCGTTTCAGTTTATAAAGAAGTGAGATGAAAATAGATAGAATAGATCTATAGGAGAATAACCGAGACCGATGCGAGACCGGTAACAGAACTTCTTCTCTTACCCCCCCCTCGCTTTGCTTCATCCGCAAAAGAACAACGAGTGGACCAAGAAGAAGAAGGAGAAGAAGAAGATGACTGAAAAGATAAGAGGACATCCATCAAGGACCGGATGCTTCGGTGACCACCAGGCAATTTATAACACCGAGTCAACCAAGAAGAAGAAGATAAGAGGACGTCCATCGAGGACCGGATGGCTGGGTGACCACGTGGCCTGCAGCGATTCCACGTGGACTTTATTCATAAGGGTGTTTGGGGAGGCCTAGGTCAGTCTCAAGCGTTGATACCGTCTGTATTAAACGAGACGAAAAGCGATGTTGGGAGATAGGACGTGAAACTTCCTGCCCGATGATAATCGTGGGTGACTTCCTCATATTTCGCTCACATTGGCATCGAGAAAGTTCTGCTTTAGAGTCTCGGTGCCCCGGCCAGCATGCGATATCGCGTGTTGAGACTATGAGGCGAAAAACGACGCTTTAGCTTCTGGTGTGGCTGTAGTGACGATATATAACGAAGAGTAGAGTTCTATGTATAGCATCGCAGGAACGTCCGATGCTCTACAGGCGGTATCGATGCCAGGGACAGCCTTGGCCATCCAGAGTCACTCTTACAGATGAAATAAAAAAACAAGATCTCTCATCTCTCGTTGAGTCACTCGGTAATCCCCTATTTAGACGAGAGATGTTTTCTCGAAATGGTCCAGGGGTGAGAAAAAACAGGCATCGTAGAGTCAACAAACGTACCCCGTCGACATTATACGCTTCCGTATTGTCTCTGCAGAATCATTGAACCTCGGAGCAGACCGTTGTTCGCATTGTATGAGCGATTAGCCGTGGAAATAGACCGCGGTTATACAATCTGGATAAATTAAGATTATGACGCACGTGAATGCCATGCCCGATGTTTATTGTACATACATACATAGACGATCCAAACTACGTCTTCAAGGGCGTCGGAAATTCGTAAAAGACGCTCGACGATGGGGTGAAATGTCTATGAAATGGTTGGGACACCACATTTTCAATTGGTTACCCCCTTGCAACCTGTCCGAATCGGTATCGAGCCAGAGACGTTATTGTCAAAGAGCCACTATTCTTTGAAGAGCGACATTTTGCAAGAATAAGGAATTCCTGAACCGGACAGTCTGAAGTTGGCTGGAATCGGTAAACGACCCTTCAGACGGTTGAACCGGTCCAGGACTGTCCGATCACGCCTAACTTCAGAGTATTCGCACAATCTGCACCCGAAGATGGGATGAGCGACCGATTCCAGGACCAGGTGCTCGGGTGAGCAGATTTACAGCCATCCCACGGTGTGGCCTCGACCTTCGCTGTTGCAACGGCACGTGTGAACGTGTTTCCGCCAAAGAATTTCCCGTGCATCCGTTCACCTGTCACCTGCTGTCAGGTCGTCCACAACCCGATCCACGTGGGTTTGCTCCCTCCCTCTGAATTTTCCTAGGTGCTAGAGACGCGAAGTCGGCAAGTTCCAGCTCTGAATTACGGTCAGACCGGTGGAAGCGGAATTTATTTACTCTGCGATATCTGGATCGGGCGATGACGCAGAACGGCGGAGCCACCCTCGTCAATGGCTCCGAAGAGTTTTGAATAGTTTTTCTTTTTTCGTTTTCTGTTTCTTTTTTTTTTCTTGGCAATTGAAAGGATCGCGAAACGGTTACGAGCCTCTCTCTCATGTTTTCGAGTTTCCCCCTCATCTCGCATAGCCTGCCTACGGTAAAATTCGAGGCGACTGAATCCCCAGTTATTTGGGGACTCGAGGAACGGGCAAAGATAATCTGGGCCACCAACGGACACCGGAGGAGTTGGCGAGGCGAGGCGAGGCGAGCCTCGAAGCCTTGAGTCATCGTCGCCATCGACGTCGGCCTCTGGCCAACGTGGGCAATTAACCGGCGTTTCCGAACAACTTTATGGTAGAAATCGACTCGGTTCGATTCCCTACATCAAGAAAACTTGAGCTTGAGTATATCGATCGGGAGAAAATCTCTCGACACTTGCCTCTTAGAGGTACAAAAATAGTTTGAGATGTGGAAAAATTGTATTTCCTTCATATAATAATACCGAAAAGTCTATACGGCGAGTAATGACGTCCGTCTAAACGTACGTGTCCTAAATAACGCATCTCTCTCTCATAGCAGAAGGTTAAAAATATTATGTATAACGTTTATTTATTTTTTTTTTTTTGTTTCTTTCACGTCTCGATGAGCAGCTAAGGGCCCGAAGTGACATTAGAGTAGAAGTCGTTTTACTGGAAAAAAAATGATTCAATTTTCTGTGAATTATCTTCTTCGTTTCAGTGCATATTTTTCTTTTGACAAATTTGGGTCTAAAAAAAAAAAACTCGAAAACACATAACAAAGATTATATATAACCCCTCGCCTACCGCAGCGCGTCATATTACAGTACGTGTTGAACTCGACTGCAACGCAACCGCGTTGAGTTAATTCTTACACGGAGTGAGCATAAATTCATTCTGTTTTTCATTTTTTCATAAACAACAAATAATGTCAAGGGTCTAATTTTTTTTTTTTGCTTCCCCATGTTTTTCAGTGCCAAGAGGCAACAGGCACGAGAAAATCTGTTCCATTCTATATTTGAACTTGCACTTGGGGGGACGATGATGAGACGTCGCTCGCTCCATCCCCGGACCTCTTATTCACTCGTAATACATCTCGATTCACTGATTCGGAATTTTTTTATCATTTGTTTCTGAACCCATTGTGGAACCGTGAAGTCAAATAGCGAATTTCGTTACGTAACGGTCCAAACTGCGTCAGCTCTAGATGCAGGAAGAAGAAGAAGAAGAAGAAAAAGAAGAAGAGGCAGAAAGGGAGTAATGGGTAATCTCTGTTTTCAGTTTTGTTTTTTCCCCCTTTTCTTCGTCGTCTCTCTCGGCTCGATTTCCTTCTCACCAACTCGAGAGCTCGCCGCTGCCTCCTTTCTACTTCTGGGCCGACGCCTGCTATTTTCGTAGCCTAGGCTTTGGTTAGCTCAGCTTGGCTCGGCCACACCGACCCAGGGTGTGAGCGACTCGGGTCGCCTCAGGTCGAGCGAAGCTGGGGCCGATATGTAATTGATGAGACGATCAGCGTGATCGGACGATCGAAAGATCGCTAAGGGTGGGCCAGAGGAGTTTCTACCATAGAGTAAGGACGAAAGGGTGAGAAAAGAAGAAGAGATGGGGAGAAAATTATTGGGGATACAAGAAATAAACGGATGAAGGAGCTGGAGGAATTTTTATTTTATTTTTACACCTGCATCTGTGGATGTGGATGTGGATGGACTCTGCGGTTCCTCGTTACGTATTACATATACCTATAAGCTTGCGTGTATTTGCGTGTTGTGCGTGCGACCGCGTTGCCCAGGCGGCACGCTTATTTTAACCTATTCTCTGATCCTCTAGCTTATTCTCTCCTGCAGCTGATATGTCTTGACAAACACTGTTTTCTATAGATTTAGTTTATAAAATGGCGAATAAAAAAATCATTTCTCGTTCTCTCCCTTTTTACTCCTGACCACACGGCTCGTTACCAGGTCTATACCCTTCTCGAAGAAGCTGATAACTCCGAGGACGCTAAGTCCCAAAAGGAAACCGAGACTTCCGCCCATTTCGGCCAAAAAACTTGACCAGTCGTACGCGGGCTTTTCCTCCATCAGAGTCACAAGACGAGAACTGAAGAATACGTTGATCTGCGACATCGGGGAGGGAAACGATTTCGTTATCATTGGCAGGGCCTCGTATCTCACCATTCGACAATTTGATACGCAGCCGCAACAATCGGCGCTGCAATCGTCGTACCTGCAAGGATCAAATCGAAATTATCGATATTCGGGGTCAGGAGAGGCTCAGGAGTCTACGTCACTGATCCTAATCAGGCTCATCTCTGGTCAGGAAAAACCGGAAGTCAGTTTCACTCCCAGGCAAGACCATCGCGTACCGTGAGTTTGAATAGAGTCTGTGATGTACAGTCTGACAATTAATGAGCCTCTTATGTCTACCTGAGGTATTCTATGATCAGTCTACTGGTCTCGTTGAACTGATCACAGTCCGGTAGACCGAGGCCCGGTAGCCACGGGGCAGCGCATCCGTCAACTGCGATTTGTTCCCACCTGCAGCGCTCGGCGCATCTGACCTCTCCACCGTCGACGTGCTCCACGCAGGTTCTCGAGGTGCCGACGTTCGTCTGGAGGAACTCTTCCACGGATAATTTCACCTGGAGTTCTTCACCGATCTCCAGGAAGAGCGCTTCCTTGCGGGATACGAATAACGAGGATATTAATTCGATCTGTAAAGCAGGGAGGCTATCGTACCTGACGACCCAGCGTCTGCATCCTACTTTCCGTCCAGGTCTCGCTGGATTCGTGAACGTAGACGTTCCAGCCGCAGAGTTCGGTCGCTTCGGCCCCGCTGTGGGTGACTATCACCGAGTATCCGACCGCGAGTCCGGCATCGGTCGTCGACACTTTTGGGATGAGAGTGTGGCACATGCCCGACTCGAAGAAATAATTACTCGAGATTTCCACGTCTGTGTTGCAAAAATCAGTTTCAGTTTTTTTTTTTTTTTTTCAATTCAGGAATCTGGTCAGTGCTGGGATGCTGATTCAGACTCACTATCGGTCCGTCCGTTTAGACCGTAGACAAGGAATATTTCGCCCGCGGAAAAAGTTGCCTCGGAGTAGAGTTGGCTCAGGCTTACATCGCCCCAGGGAAAATTTCGCCATTCAGATGTGTATCGGGGCGAAGCACCGAGACCGTATCTTTCAAATGACGTTTAAAATTATGGCGTTAAAAACGGTCGGTTAGGCAAACGAAATTTCTGAGGTGACTATTTTACATTAAACTGATGCGAATGGCTACTTAATTATTCACCTTTCAGTGTTGAAAAGTAGAAATAAACCGTATTGAAAACCCGGAAATAATCATCGATAATAAATTTACAGGCTTTAAGATTCTCAGGGTTATTTGTTCATAGCAAACATTTGGACTGTGATGATGATTTTTTCTCACAATTTTCAGCATCCATGTGAATAAGGCCTGGGATCGCTTTTATTCTTTCAAGACTCAAAGATCGCAATAAAAAAGAAGTCAATTGAAATTCAAACTTGAAAAAAAGGCACATATTTAGTATATTTTTGTCATTCTTCTTGTGATTATTGTGCCTTTACCTAATGATTCTAAACGCTTCCCAATTTTTCTATCGTACTCTTATTATAAACCTGAAGAACGCCCGGAATCGGGTAAGAAAAATCGTTTCGAATGCTTTGTTACTGATTTTCGAGACCCGGAAGGCAAGAATTCGCCTGTCCACTGAGTTCTATGAAGAAATTCCCGGCTTTACACACCCAGAAAAATCGTTTGCTGTGTCAGTTTTGTACACAATTCACCTGGAGAAAACTTCGAGCCGGAAGGGTGGTTCTCGACAGAATGTCAGTGCCGGATACCAGAGAGAATCGTTCACGTGAAAACGCGTGTGAGTCGTTACCGGTGGTTCCCTCAGCTTCTGGTAACACTCGTTCAGCTGTATAACGACGGCTATTAGGCAGCCGATTAACGTCAGTGATCGTATGACCCAGGACCACAGTCTTCTCTTTCGTTTACCATCTGCAGCGTCGAGGTTGATCTGGTCTTTTTTCTCGGATGATTTATTCTCGGGGGTTGTTTCCATGGTGATGAACGACTTTTTATTTTTATTTTTATTTTCTTCTGTTGTTTCTGATTTTTAATATTTAGCGTGAGAACTGAACAGGGAGCACTTTCACCGTTGTTACTTGTTCCAGCTGACACTGAAATAACTTGTGAACGTGAAGATAACGGTAAATTTGCTGCTGGATTAGAGTTATCTGACGGTGAATTAACGCTTATTTGGTTTTTTTGATCAATCTCTTTTCTGCTAAGTTTATCAGAAACCAATAAACTCCGAAAGCTCTAGGTATGTACTACATACATACATACATACAAGTAGATTAGAATTACAATGTACCGGGCTGTTTTTGTCAGAATGTCTCACATGTTTTGTCATTTTATGGATAAAGGGAAAATCGATATCTGCGCTAAAGATACACAGTTAAAAACAATCTCTGTTCCTGTCGACTTTTTTGCCCTGTTACTGCTTTTCCCTGTCAAAAATAACGCGGTCAGAATGTAGTTTTAACAGAACACGTTGAATTTATATAGATTTCTTTTCAAAATTACCTAAATTGTATTGTTCATCGATTATATAATGTAAATTATCTTAAATTCAGCGTGTAATTGACATTACTTTTCCTGTTCATTTTGAAAGTAGGAATAATGAAAAATTTCATCCAGTACAAGTTCGACATTATGATTCAATTCGTCAAGATGTTAAAATTGGATAAAAAATACAATTTTGCGTCGTAGGATATTATTTATGTATGTATACATGAATGTGCAGCGAACTGGTACGCAGTTTTTGTCTTTATTTTTAAAAAAATTCTTCGGCTTGAAAATGCACTGAATAAAACAGCGGAGCTCTCGAGCGTCATCGCAGCTGTTTATCGAGCGTTTTAAATATTCTCTATTTATAGGCCGTGTGAGTACCGTGATTGGGTTCCCTGAGTATTATTTTTCAACTGTCTTAGTCTCGCTCATGATCATCCCTGCGATCGCTCCGTTTATAAATCTTCTCTGTACGGAATCTTTAAAAACAATCTATCTCTTTGATTTATGGAAATATCAACGAAAACAGAAAATTTATCTTTCGATTTGGAAAAGAAAATTTGTTAATTAATTCTAGAGCGATTAGTTATCAAGATTCTCAATTTAAATTCATGTTTAATATCATAAGATTATTCTAGAAAAAAATTGTAGGGTGGATCATTTGATAATCGTTGAAATTAAATCTAGATTTCTTCTTAGTGAGAAATATCAAAGTAGTGTTGATTTCTTGGAGTTTTTTTTTACTTTATTCAAAATTTAAGTTTATTAACTCAGAATCTTCTTCATCTACTGATAAATTAGATTCAAATCCAAATTCGAATCTAATTTGAATTTGTGTGCTGGCAATCTGAAATAAAGAAGCTAAAACAAAAGAATAACAGATTCTGAAATACAAAACCAGTCACATTCAATTATCGTCAATCGTCGTTGCCATATGCTGTCTAAAAGTAGCTTAAAAAAAGCCTATTTCTAATCAGAAAAATCGAAAACCGCGCCGCCTATTTCAACCTCCGCCTGTATTCAGGCAACTCGATACACACGCCACCTGTTGAACTGGTTGAACTGAATTCCAATATGGCGGCGTCCAGGGTTCACGTTACACATTCGCGATAAAGGTTACGATAAAACGTTGTAAATCCCCAATTTCACGTAGAATAAACGCCATGAAGTATTTATTCGGGACAATATTGATCGCTATCGTGATATTCGCGCCGAGTGATGCTGCTGTCGATTCTGTCATCGATTTTAACCTCGAAGGAGAAGGATTTCACAGGTTAGAATAGATTATGTTATCATTTCTTGAATTCTATCGCGGTCTAATTATACGATATAGTTCAAAATTCGCATATAATCACCCATTACTTTTCATTCTGAAATTGAAAAGGGTCGAATTTAACCTAAAAAATGTAAAAAGAAGTATCTAAACTAAAAATTTCACCTTTAGAATCGAACTCAATTGATTATTTCCCAGAACCCTTCGATACACTCTGAGCCTCGAGGGGTTAAACCAGTCCGACTGTTTCCTCGCCCTGCACACGTACCTTCCGTCCGAGATTTATGTGAACGTAGATGAGATGGCGGAGCTGAATAGACTGGGAAAGGTGATGGAAAGCCCTAGACCTAGACACTAGAAACCAGCTGCTCTAATCTTGGAAATTCCAGACTCTCGCATGTTCGGTGGGGGAAATGGACGTGGAATTGTTTGCAGAGAAGGCGAATTCTCAGAACGTGACGATCTGCGAAGAGCTGAAGAGCTCCGTCCGGACTCTGTCTCTGTCTCTTCCTGTTCATCAGCGATATAAATTCTCCGAGAAAGACGGAGGCCACGTGGCGGTCCAGGTCCCGAAGCCGAAGCTCCTCCTCGGTTGCAGGGAGAGACTCAGGGATCACAGGGTTTCTGACATAGGTTTATGCTCGCTGTGCGACGAACTGGCCAGAAAGTGGAGAGAAATTCCCTACAAAACGGTGACCCTGGTTTGAGTAGCTTGAAGACGACTGAATACACTGAGATTACGATTATTCTCTTTTCATCTAGGAATCTGAAAAGCAGACTTGGCTCATTCCTGTAGGAAACGCTTCGCTTCTCACCCAAGTATCTTACGTTACGCTGATGGTAACCAGCCTCGGGGCAGCTGCGGTTTTGCAAGCATTACTGAGACTGAAGAATGGGGGCTCAGACTGTGATTTTTAGGATTGGAATAATTTATTTCTAACATAACTGTACAAAATGTTACTATATCGTAGCTGATACCTATATATGTACAATATTTCGACGATAATACTGCAATAATTAACATTGTCAAGGTAACATTGTCAAGGCTGTTCTTATCCTACTTAAAACCAGAACTGTTCGATTAATCGGTCCACCAACGATTCAACAGTTTCGATTAATCGATTACACAAAACGTAGAGACAATCTATCGAAAATCTCGGCCAGTCGATTAATCGAAGAAATAATACGTCTTCGATCTTCGATCAATCGATTGTTGACAGAAATTATCTCGATCTTTCGACTAATCACAGAGCCAGTGCTGCAAACATAGAATTACTAGTGATGGAATAAATACACGGCAATATTATGTATGTGTACTGAATATGAATGACATGGATCAATATAGTGGTTGTTCTTTGATTTTTCGTTGCTAAGAACCACTCTATGCATGGTGAAGGTCCTCAAGAGAGATGATCAGATATCCCTGATCAGATGCTCGTTTTCTCAAGAAGGCTAAAACCTCTCCTTCTCTGTTTTATTGTTCACACCTTCCGCCTCTGTCGCTTTTTTGTACGACGGAATCGATAGTTGTACCTCTTCCATCTTGGACATTACCGTGCCGGAAGTCGGACCGTTCGACGGCTCGTTCCACCACTGGACTTTACCCGATCCGAATAATACGAAGCACAAGTTACCCAGGAAGTATAAACCGGAGGTGATGAAGAACACGGTTCGCCATTGCGACACTTGATGCTAAAAACAACGGAATTGAAATTATACAAAGTCAAAAATAACAAACACGCGGGAATCACAGCGGCAAGGGAACAGAAATAGGGACTTTTGGACGAGTGTCAATTGTGCCACACGAGGCGAAAGTCCCTATCAGCGTCCATGCCACACGTACTATTTTCGTAAAAAATGAGACGCAGTGATAAAATATAAAATAAATTGCGGTGTAGCCTCAAGTTGGCTGCGTAAGCGCAGAAGATCATTTTATAGGGGCGTGGTTTCACCTGGTGGCAGAATTTGAACTACTGAGAGTAGGAAGTAGGTCGCTCATGTGACTGTGAAAACAATCAGTAATTAATAATTAACAAAAATTTATGAGGCAGACGGATCAACCGATTTCACTGTTCTTCCGATGAATCGACTTTAAATAATTTAGACAATCGATTGGAAAATATTTCACTTATTTAACGTTTAAAACGATTATAAGAAAAAATAATCGATGCTTCTGATTAATCGAGTTAGGAAAATAATCGATGCTTCCGATTAATCGATTACTTTCGTAACTTGATTAATCGGAGGCATCGATTATTTGTCCCCGATTAATCGATGCTTCGATTATTCGATTAACTTCAAGCGATTCCTGAATTACTTATTACTCACAGTGTCTGTGACGATGAATCCGGTTATCAGAGGAGCCAGGATCGCGAATATGTTCGCGGTCCCGTTAGTCATTCCCATCATGGTGCCGGCAAAGTTCGGGCTGAGATCCATGTGGTTCACCTGGTACCCGCAGAGCGTTGGCACATTGAACGCGACCGCTATCACCAGGATCGATACCGCCAGGACGGTGTGACTGCTGTCGACGTAGCCCAGGGCGATCAAGGCGACGGCCGGTACGCAGTTACCGATCGAATTGCATATCTTCCTGGAAGTGCCTGTGGAGACCAGGCCCCGTCTCAGGGTCCAATCGGCGATGTAGCTGGTCGGGAAACTGAGCAGCCACATCACGAAGTACGGAAGCGCCGATATGAGGCCATTCTAAGGATCGAGAGACGCGTGACTGTCATTCGAATATCGCAAGTATCTCATTTTCGTGGAAATTTAAGAACGTACGGAGGGATTAGGATATATCGCTACGTGACCGAAATCCGGAGTGCGATATAGTTACGAAATATTGCTCATTGTGATGCGGCGTTGAGAATGCGACAGTCGTGTGCGTAAGATACTTTACGATGCCAATCCGCGATACGGAATAGCCACTTAAATAAGCTACCGCGACTTCCTTCGCGCGTACGAACTTGACCGCCATATGGCACATGGCTATGGCATAAAGCCATTACGCTTACCATTACTAGATACCCATACCCGATCTACCGGGATTTATGTTTCGATTCAAACCGCGTTTCCGAAGCGCAAATCACATCTTTGCCCTCGACGCGAGGGTTCAATGCTGTCCCGCTCATTGCTCATTATACAGAGGAGGTTCTGTACAAGCAGCCGACTGACGTACATTAATTATTCGACGTTTAACGTGAATTATTATTGGTCAGTCGTCCTCGCGACTTTTCAACCTCGACGGTTAAACTGTATCTATTATTTTCCTTAACAGCGTCTCTCTGTCTGTGGCTGATTGACGTCCGTATGGTTCATCGGCATTCGATTCTCCAGTTTCGCCAATTTAGCATTCTTTCATTTTCGCCATCTGATAATCTTTTATTATCGTTATCGGGACGTTTTTTTTTTCAACTAAGAGGAAGTTGTTGTAATCACCTCGAAAATGGAATCATATTCAACTGTTTTCAGTTTGACGTCTTGGTCTGTGTCCGTATGTGACGAAAATTTTTTTCCCCACGATATCTCGACAACGAAGGCGCGGATTTTTATCAAATTTGGCTCAATCGACGCGGTTTCTCAAAACTTAAGACCGATTAGATTTTGGCTCTGATCGGTTCGGCACTTTTCGAATCATTTGAATAACAAAATAAAAATAACGATATCTTGCGAACGGATAAACGAAGTTGAATGAAATTTGCTACCACATGAAGTAAGATTTGCAAAATTCAAAATGGCAAATCCAATTGGCCGCGAAAAACACTAAAAACGTTGAAAATCATATGGTAATTGCTACTCGAAGGTCTTTTGAATCGCTTATCAAAAATCTGAGGTCAGATTCGATAGCTAGAAACAAATTTAATAACGGGAAGATCAAAGCCTGGCTCATAGTGGGCCCAGATCCGCTTGTTCTTCATACACTTCAATCTTAAGAATGGATCAGAAAAAAAAATATAAAATCCGTAGAAACCTTGACGCGCCGATGATCTGCAAGTCATTGAAATCGAGTGAATACTCGTATAGCCGGATCTTATAGAACAATTCAATGAGACGATACACACAATCGTGTGTATCGATTGTATTTAATTGTTGAATTGCATCACTCTAATGTAGTTGCAGGTATGTAGGTCGATCTGACGCCGGTTATAATTATTTGAAATAAATAACACTACACCGATGTTAGATCTAGAGCTACCGCACTGGTTAATCTATACACCGTATTGATAAGAAGACGGATTTTTATCATTCAACAAACACTAAACGGCATATCTGATGGATAATCTCGGTCAATGCTACAATAATGTATATATATACAAAAATCACAGAATAAATATCAAGGAATTCAATTCTCACCTGTTTATTGTCGAAATTGAAAATAGCGTGGAGGTAGGTGGGAATCTCGGTCAAAAGCATCCAGAATCCCCAAGTCTGTGTGCAATGGACGACTAAAAGCGCCCACAACGGCTGCGAGGTCAGCATCGCCTTCCACGGGGTCGAGAGAACCTGGGAATTCGATAACGATTCGAGTCATTTCGCGTATTGAAAGGGTCGATCCTCGTGCAAAACCCTCGCTCATGCTGGATCATATTGTTTGTTAAATGTGCCTAAAACACCGGAGGTCGTGCGAATATAGATGAATAAATATACAGAATGTCACAAAGGTGACGACGAGGAATAAAATCGTGCGGGGAAAATGGATGGGGGTAAAGATTAGGAGGAATTAGTGTCTGCACATGCTGATAAGCGTCGATACTCAATGAAAGCCGTGCGTTTACCTTCGTCGAGGCCGGATCGGATTCTGGTAACTGGAAGAACAAAATTCCATAGATCGTTTAGGAAATTAATTTTTTTCTGCATTCATTTTTTGATGCCGCTTAACGATTGCTGTGGAAAGTTCGTGTTGACACAAACAACGACGCAGCGATTGTAATCACTACGCAATCCAGGCGATTTTGTTTCTTTATCTTGCAGGAGACATTTCACACCCACTAATTTATTTTACGACTCTGTACATAACGTCGGTTTTAATGGAATGACGGCAATGACAAAAAATCTTCTCTCATTATTATTCAATATTCAATTTCTCCCATGAGGTGATATAAGTGGTGAAAAATTTACGCGGTCATCGAAGTAATTATTTTGAGTGATTCGCGTCCCAGCTGGTCATTTCTAATTTTTCCTAATTATTCATCACACTAGGCTGCAAATAATAAATTTCGCACGTTGCGATCACGTGATTGAAAAATCTCACCTCTTCGTTTTCTGACGTTCTCAAACTCATCTCGATGTACTCTCTTTCTTCCGTTGATATCGACGGGTGATTCGCTGGGCTGTCAGCACCGAGGAAAAACCAGCAAATGCTCCAGGCTATGATCACGGATCCCCATAGGTAGAAAACGCTCGGCCATCCGCCTGAGGAGCTAGCAAGGAAACCGGAGACCGGAAGTGCTATTAGAGTTCCGAACTGGTGACCAGCGTAGACGAAGGCACCTAGAAGCCGATTTTTTCTCGTTATAACGAAAGGAATGGTTGATTTTTTTTTTCGTCTTCCTCACCGAGTCTTCCGCGCTCTTCCGGAGGCGCCCATTTCGCGAGGAGAGTGTGAAGCGAGGGAAGAAGACATCCCTGGCAGAAACCCATCGCGACACGACACACGCAGACCAGTATCCATCCTCCGTGTCGTGCCGCGGTTGGGATGAGGAGACTGACGCAACCGCAGATGAAAACCGCGATGGCTAATAGCTTCCGGGCCCCGAATCGTTGGGCTATCTGACCCGCGGGTACCTGGGTGATAACGTAGCCCCAGAAGAACGAGCTCAGGATTAAGGACTGGGTGGAGGATTCCCAGTTGAAAGTCTAGAAAATATTTGTGAAATTCAGTCTCGGTTAATCGTCGACGCCTCTGTAAATCACCTCAAAACCTCGAGGACTCGAAGGGTCGTCGTCGCTGGTCATCGCCACGATGGCGATCGACATGTTCACCCTGACCGTATAGGCGCCGGAGAGGCCCAGGAACATTAGGAATGCCTGAAAGTGTCGCCAGCCAAAAGCAGCTGATGCGAGATGATGGAAACAAATTTACTACCGATCGTCGATCGTCGAAACGATTCCGCGTTCGAACGAAGCGGATATTCGAATCACCCTGATCAGAAAAATCATGGATCGTCATTCCCACTGACCTTTTGGTTTGACCAACTCCTCCGTCTTGGTGGATTTGATCGTCCCATCTTCCGCCGAAGGCGGAGTACTCCGGGTCGTTGGTTGACACGAGGACATATTGGATGATGAACTTATACCCCAATTCGACGAATTGCACTAGAGCACAGGATGAACCACCGAGTATAGATGAGACCAGAGGCACCCGGGACCAGGAAAACGTCGCAAGTCCTCCTCACTGCACTTGGTACGATTGAATCAACCCGGTACGAAGTTGATTTGTTATATACGTCCCTTGACCGTCAGACTATCTCTCCCACTACCAACGTCGTCGGAACGTCCTGAGCCTCGTTGGTAGATACGAAGAAGTTCTCGACTTCCTAGGTAGCATTCTCTCAGAAATTGTCGGGGGTTGCGTATCTCGACGTGGTTAGAGGATGGAGGAATTTTTGGTCCATTATTTCGAGGGAGAAATAACTGACATATTATATTCTCAAATCAATTTTTTCATGACTAATTAATTTTTTTTTTTCATTATTTCATTCATTTCCTTGGCTATTTCTCATTATCTCGTATTTACTCCGTTGTTTCTTGTTTTTTCATTCATTTTTTCACTTATTTCTCATTATTTCATTCATTCTTTTAGTTGTTTCGTATTTTTTTTATTCATTTCTTCGGTTATTAGTCATTATTTCATTTATTTTCTCAGTGGTTTCGTATTTTTTCATTCATTTCTTCAGTTAATTCTCATTATTTCATTAATCTTCTCAGTTATTTCTTATTTCTTCATTCATTCTTCCTGTTATTTCTTATTATTTCGTTTATTTCTCAATATCTCACGAGCTATAGACACGTTATTTCAACGAGTTCATTTCCCCCTCGGATTATTTATATCAGTAATTGAATTTGTAACGTTTTTTTTTTTCGTTTTTTGAACAGACTCGAACTACAGAAATATAAAACGATGTGACACGTTCAAAATTGTTGCATATATTAGTCCTATTTCGTTTACACATACGATAATTGTATTATATTCTAATTAAAAATCAGCTCCGACCTTCAGCCTCGAATTGTAAGTAAATTATAGTACAGGTATATGAATAAACGAGTTGTACGTGCATATTGACTCGTGGACCTTGGCAGCTCCATTTCTATCCAAGAACTATCGCGTCGGTTAAGCTTGTAATTTGACCAATGGTACAGAATAATTAATTCAATGTCGCTTACGAATAATAAAACATTAACAATGACAAAGAAAATTCAGAACACGCACGTTTTTCGCTATTATATTTTCTCACTCAGCCTGGTATCAAAAAACTGAGTTTGATGAATCCATAGCGAGCAACGATTCAACCAACGTTGCGATGAAACTTGGTCATCTCGATCATATTTACGACATATAATTCGGTATCCGTTGAAGATTAGGTACCGTATCATCGATTCGTGATGCAACCCGAAGTATTGAGACGTCTGCATACCGGAGCTTGTCGATATTCTTCGATGTGTCTTTATACTAACGATTGTCGATCGATGTGCGAATCCGCGATGCTGCATGCCGCGAGATAATGCGTGGAATATGCTATATATTGTCATCGCGATATCTCCGATTGTACAATTGTTTATAGTGACATGAACAGTTGAAAAATATCTCAGGATCAGAATCTCAGGAATGTGCAGCATGCGATTGTGCGATACTGCGGAACGACTAATAACGTCATTTTACTGTAAACTGATTAGTTTCTGTTTCTACACTCAGGCTAATTCATCTCGAAAGCACATCTAGATCAAAATCAATCAATTTTTTTCATTTCAATTAATAGTTTTTGCAAAGATAAAATGGAATCCTTGGAAAATTGAGTTAATAGGGATTCAAAGGTATAACAGTCAATTATTTAATCTCCATAGTTTCTAGTTATTTGTTGCCATTTATTTAATCATTTACTTATTTCCTATGACCTCAATTACTATACTTAATCAAACAATACTGAATCGAGGAGCAGAGCTATTCTGCTTATCAAATAGACACTTTCTTTTTTACTCAGACCCATATACCGAAAGAAAGATGTAATTATAACTGGATTAAGATGTCGAAATAATACTGATTGATTTAGCTTTTTCTTTCAATCATCATTTCACTGGAATTTTAGTTCAGATGACTAAAGATAGTGAACATATGATGAAAGTTTATCAACTCATTTAACTCGATCGATATCTTTCACACCAGCGCAGCGCCTATAACTTTTATTTGATCTTGAATACTTTGATTCCGTCGGAATGAGATCATTTTTTGTGGAAATATTGAAGCCAATCAATCAAGTTGACGATATTACGTAATTTTTATTGAAAAAAATTGTGGTTCGAATTTGTATGCTTAATTTTTGTTTTAATTAATTTGATATATTCGATTATTAGCGGAATAAATTTCAATGAAATTGAAAACATGATTTAATTGTAAGTTTGACTTCAGTAATTTTTTTCAGACGTTTTGTTACTCAGTCCAGGTTCTAGTTAGTAGTTCTACTACTTTCTTCTCTCTCGCTGTTGAGACTTGGAAATCTGCGCTTATACTCCTCTGTAGGTTTCGTTACTGGTGCTTCTGCTTTTTCTGAAATCTATATCGATTAAGAGGGCGGAAAATTACATTTTTTGGTCAAACACTGTCAGATAAATTGAAATTTTAGTGTAAATCATTAGGACGAAGGTACCAACCGGTTTTTGACTCCGCCTGTGGTTCATTCCACGGTTGCACCTCCGCCTCGCCGAATACAAGCCAAACTGTATTACAGAGGATGTAGACTCCGGCGGAAATGAAGAAGACGGTCCTCCACTGAGTCACGTCGGACTATAAAGTTGAAATTTTCTTTGGGATCAGAACAAATATTCATGGTTGCGGGTCAAGAGACTGTGAGACCCCGGACGAGTCCATTTTCCTCAATTCTATACCAAACCATTTTCGCTAACGTACAAAAACGTGGCGGAATATGATCTTTGAAAATAATTACCGAATCAACGACTATGAAACCGCAAACCAGAGGCGCGACGATGCCTGCGATGGCGGCTAGGCAGTTGGTCAGGCCCATCAGACTGCCAGCAAAGTTCGGACTGAGGTCGATGTGGTTTATTTGGAAGCCACAAATCGTTCCAGCATTGGTACCGACCGCGAGTACCAGAATGGCCACTGCGAGTACGGTATGTTCGGCGGTGGCGTAGCCCAAGCCCATCAGCGCTACCGCGGGACCCAGGTTGCCGATACTGTTCGATAATTTTCTGACGAAGCCCCGCGAGCACCATCCCCGATTCAGGATGTAGTCGGACATCCAACTGAACGGGAAACTCAGGAGCCACATCGCCAGGTAGGGGAGCGCGGAGATGACTCCGTTCTGGAAATGAAGGATATTCGATTGATGGATGTCAAATCTGGATGATGTGGACACTAGAAATATCCCAACGATGATCAACGAAAAAACGATCATACTCTTACCTGTGATATATCGAAGTGTAAGACCGCGCTTGTATAGCTCGGTGTCTCGGTGAGTAGAGTGAAGAATCCCCAGTTCTGACCGCAGTGGACGATGATCAGTGCCCATATGGAAACCGAGGTGAGGATGGCTTTCCAAGGAGTCGGCGGTTTCTGCGACAGAATCATGAATCAGTATTGCGACTGGTTACAGACAAGACTCGAACTTCCGAGGATCATTATTACTGGTTCATGGTGAATAATGACATAAACTACACTTGCCTTTCGCATGTCGACCTGCCCGAGACTTCGCTCTATGTAATCTCTCTCCATCGGTGTGATGCGGCGATGCAGACCAGGGCTGTCTGCACTCCAAATATAAAACGCTATGGACCAAATAATAGCGAGACTACCAATGAGGTAGAAGATGCTGGGCCATCCGACGGATGATGCGGCCAGAAAACCAGAAACCGGAAGCCCGATGACCGTGCCAAACTGAGCTCCCGCGTACGCATAAGTTGCTGCACAAAAGACGTATAGAACGTTTTCAATTATCCTCTGTCCTTTCAACTGATGACATCATCACTGAACCATACATTTTCATAAGAGAATGATGACGAAGTAATGAACAATTGGCTTCAAGCTTACCCAGACGAGCTCTTTCCTCCAGTGGAATCCATTTACCAAGGAGGGTGTGGGCGGTGGGATAAACGCAACCCTGGCAAAGGCCCATCACTATCCGACAGGCACATACGGCGATCCAGCCCCCCGCCTCCGCGGCGATCGGGATGATCATGTTGACCACACCGCAAATCAACATTGACGTGGTCCAGAGTTTGGTGGCGCCCCACGTGTGGGCCAGGTAGCCAGCTGGTAACTGGGTGAAGATATATCCCCAGAAGAAGGAGCTCAAGATGTAGGACTGTGTCGAAGGGTCCCATCGAAAGTCCTGCAATATTAATTCTCATTGCAATGACATTGATCATTTGATCAAATCATATTGCACGCATACCACGATGTCTGGATTCGCTGTCGTAGAATTGGACATGGCTACAACGGCTACGGACATGTTCACCCTGAGCATGTAAAGTATTGTGAGGCCGAAAAACATCAACAGCGTTTGGAGATGCCGGAAGCCCAGACCTGGTGGACAAACCAATGAAATAAACATAAATTTACATGTATGTACGTTTAAGAATACATAACAGGAGCTATTCTTCTTCGTCTTTGTTATCAACAAAACTATAAGTAATAATCTATCTACCTGTGTCCACGAGGTACGCGTAGTGTCAGCATGCTATACCTACTCTATTCTGATGTGGATCGTAACATGATTGCAGATTTATAATACATATGAGTACAGTTCAAAACAATCTGTGTTCCTGTGGACTTTTTCGCCCAGTTACTGCTTTTCCTGTCAAAAATGATAAGTTCGGAATGCAGTTTGAACAGAACACGTTACTGTCCAAGTCTTGTAAAATTTAAATTGCCTGTAACATGTTGAATATAACGGGAAAAGTGGGTTGAATCGTGATAATTACATTCTTCAAATTTCAGAATGACACAGATTTCTTCTCAAAATTACCGAGATTGTATTATTCCAACAATCATATAATGTAAATCATCTGAAATGCAACATATATTCCTGTAGACTTTCTGAGACAATGAAAATTAGATGTTCAAATATCCAACTGTGTATATCATTACTTCACAAGACGTGGGCACATGCATGCAGTTCTACACCCAAAGTTCTGGCTCCGCCCATGTTGGTGGCGCTAGTTGGCGATGACTAATAACGTGATTGCGAATGTATTTTCCTATCGTATATACATATATGCAGTTGATATTCCGTTACTTTCACCAACCTTTTGGTTCGATTGACGTTCCGTGATTGGATGATATCGTTATCGTCCCATATCCTCGGGCAGTACTCGGCATCTGTTGATTCGGTGCCATTTACTCGCGTTATTTTGAATAAAAAATATATGCCAGTGACTCGAGTGATTTTATACCCTTGGAGGCACGTTTTTGATGATGATGGAAGAACAGTCAGCGAAATGAACCAGAGTTAATCGAGAAAAAATTAAAAGACACCAGCTCGAGTTCTTCTCGGTGTAAATTGTGCGGTCAAATCGACCTCTGACAGCGTATTGTTGACGCAGTCGGTTATCTCTCCCACTCAAACGTCACGGTGAAGACGGTTCATGATTTTCCATCATAATTTGATCGATGGAAATTCACTGGATACACTTTGACCCCAAAGTTCTCCAGAGGCCATAAAAATGGAAGTTTGATTTATAAGATAAACAATTTCGAACTATTATCTCTACGATATTCCCCAATTTGGACGTTCAAAGCCTTCGATAGTGTGTTTACCCATACGAGTCCAGTTCGTAATCCTGGTTCTAACAGAGCTATGTTTTGAATTTATAATCCCACCAACACCAGGGAGCGCCGTAAGGAACATCGTTACAAGTATTCGTACTTGATACGTGGTTCAAGCACTTTGAA
This sequence comes from Euura lappo, assembly GCA_018257835.1. Taxonomy (NCBI): domain Eukaryota; kingdom Metazoa; phylum Arthropoda; class Insecta; order Hymenoptera; family Tenthredinidae; genus Euura; species Euura lappo. The sequence goes on along the minus strand of JAEUYN010001220.1, from coordinate 45,627 downwards.
TTATTTTTTTATGCAAATTGCCTACAAAAATAATGCAATTGGACATCAATGCGATGAGTATTTGCTACGTAGTTTCTTATTTTTCTCAAACTTATCTTCCTCCTATCTTTGTATACATATATTCTGCTTTGATACAATATAATCACTCTTTCCATACATGAATGTGAGAGAATAAAATTAAAAAATATTTGGCAAGTGTGTAGGACACGATATCAGTGACTGAACCAGAGTCAATTGACTCTGTCTTCTTCTCGGTATAACTGATATATTTTTACCCGTCTCCTCGCTTTAAAGTAGACAGCTACACATTTTTCTTTTATTAACCAGTAACAGTCTTTCATTGCTCATGGACCTGACGAAATGATCCTGCTCCCTCCTCGATGTTGTGTCTGGTGTCTTTTTCGTTCCTCGAGACTTTGGCTCCTTCCTTTTTCTCGGTTTCGTTATTGCTGATCTCGGTATTTCGATTTGCGAGCTCTACTTTGCCCAGGAAAGTGCAGAGAAAACATTGTTTGGTCAATTTCGAAAAGAACGTCATTTTAAAATCAGTAACAATATTGTGGTGACAACGATACGAACCAGCATTGAGCTCCACCTTCGGTTCATTCCACGGCTGCACTTCGGCCTCGCCGAATAAAACCCAAACCAGATTGCAGAGGATGTAGATTCCGGCGGAAATGAAGAATACCGTTCTCCACAGAGTAACGTCAGACTGCATAAAATTGAAACGATTTTTACAATTCGGCTGATGATCAGTCGTTGAGATAAGAATTATTACCGAGTCGACGACTATGAGACCGCAAATGAGGGGAGCGACGATGGACATGATGTTCGACATGGAATTACTCAGGGCCATCAGACTTCCAGCAAAGTTTGGACTGAGGTCCATGTGGTTGATTTGGAAGCCACAAAGGGCTCCGGCATTCATGCCGACTGCGAGTACCAGAATTGCCACAGCGACTACGGTGTTTTCCGCGGAAGTGTAGCCCAGTCCTATCATGGCGATTGCGGGTATCCAGTGACCGACGCTATTTGCTACTTTTCGGGAAACAGCCCGGGAAACCCAACCCTTGATCAGAACGTAGTCGGAGAACCAACTGAACGGAAAACTCAGAAGCCACATCGCAAGATAGGGAAGAGCTGAGACGACTCCGTTCTAAAATGGAAGAAAATTAAAATTACATTTAGTATGAGAATATTGATCAGCAAAAAACACCGCTGATGGAAAGACCATATCATATCTGCACTGTAAAAAATGATTGTGAATTTACTACACATTAACCACAGAAACGTCTTGTAGAATTACAAATTTGTAAGTTAATTTTACTAGAATATGAAGTGATTGAAGTGAACCCATTGTTGGAAGTTCATAACAAACATTTTTTACAGTGTGAGACAACCGAAAAAGTATTTCTAGAAAAATTATACCTGTAAACTAATTCATCTTTCGTCTACAAAAGGAACGAAGTCAGGCATACTGCCAAGTACAATATGTTTGTTGGAAAAAATTGAGGTTCTGACACTTTTCGGGCCTTTTTGATGAAACTGTACTACTTTTTGGTATGCCTGACTTTAGTAGACGAAAGATGAATCTCCATAGGTATTTTTGAAGAAAGACTTCCTCGGCTGGCTCACATATTATGCTGCATTAATGTACTTGGCGAACGTTTTTTTGCACCAGAGTTCTACATATCCTGTCTTTCTTGATCTTAGGGACATTGAATCTCTCAAAAAAATTGGTAATTCTCATCGAAATCCGTGGGATAAATCAAATACATATTACGAATATTTTCTCTCGATGGTTGATCCTGTCACCTTTGATATATCGAAGTGTAATATCGAGCTCATGTAGCTTGGCATCTCGGTGAGCAGAGTCCAGTATCCCCAGTTCTGACCGCAATGGACTATGACCAGCGTCCACACAGGTACCGAGGTGAGAATGGCTCTCCAAGGAGTCGGTGGTTTCTGTGATAGAATCGTGGATCAGTATTCCGTGCGATTATGGATGAGACTTGAACCTCGAGGATCATTATCACTGGTTCATGACCGATATCGAAACATCGAGGACGCGAAGCACACTTGCCTTTCGCATGTCGACCTGTCCGAGACTCCGCTCTATGTAATCTTTCTCCTTCGGATTGATGCTGCGATGGAGACCCGGGCTGTCCGCGCTCCAGATGAAGAATGCTATGGACCAGATAATAGAGACAACACCGACGAGGTAGAAGATGCTGGGCCATCCTACGGATGATGCGGCCAAGAAACCGGAAATCGCCAGTCCTACAACCGTGCCAAACTGAGCTCCTGCGCACGTTCGAGTTCCTGCGAATCAGAGAGAAAGAGAGTGAGAACGTTCATGTTGCATTGATAATCGACTAAACAATGATCAGGATCCACTTTACCTAGACGAGCTCTTTCCTCCGGTGGAGCCCATTTACCAAGGATCGTGTGAATGGCGGGATAAACGCAAGCTTGGCAAATGCCCATTATGATCCGGCAGGCGCATACCCCGATCCACCCTCCCTGATCAGCGGCTATTGGGATGAGCATGTTGACCATACCGCCAATGAACGTGCATATGGACAAGAGTTTGGTCGCACTCCACGTGTGGGATATGTAGCTGATTGGAATCTGGACGATGACGTATCCCCAGAAGAAGGAACTCAGGATGCAGGATTGGGTCGAAGTGTCCCATCCATAGTCCTGCGATGTTATTTTTGTCAAATGAATATAATATTCCACATTTTATCCTAGTCATATTCGCGTTTGTAAAATGCAGTGATATTCATCCGCAACTGCAGTCTCTCATGCACATATATGGAAGTTTATTTTGACTACTTCGCGTGTCCTTGAATAAGAAGAGTTTATGAATGCATATGAAATATACGGTTACCATATCTTTTGTGAATTGTGCAGCGGTCTCATCTCACAAAGTGATATTTTTCTCTATTTACGTTCTCATGTACATGCATGTATTGTCGATTAATGTATGCATACCACGATGTCTGGATTCGCCGTTGTTGAATTCGACATCGCAACAATAGCCACGGACATGTTAACTCGCAGTAAGAAAGCTACCGACAGACCGAGGAACAGCAGCACCGTCTCGAAATGACGTCTGCCCATACAACCTGAAACAAAAGTTGCAATGTTTAACGATCTTCATTATCCAATAAAACGTTCACAATCTTTCTAAAATTTTCTTTCCCCGAATCGTTGGGCTATCTGACCATCCGATACTTAGGTCATAACGAAGCCACAGAAAAACGAGCTAAAAATTAAAAACTGGGTGGAGGATTCCCAGTTGAAAGTCTAGAAAATTTTTGTGAAATTGAGTCTCGGTTAATCGTCGACGCCTCTGTAAATCACCTCAAAACCTCGAGGACTCGAAGGGTCGTCGTCGCTGGTCATCGCCACGATGGCGATCGACATGTTCACCCTGACCGTATAGGCGCCGAAGAGGCCCAGGAACATTAGAAATGCCTGAAAGTGTCGCCAGCCAAAAGCAGCTGATGCGAGATGATGGAAACAAATTTACTACCGATCGTCGATCGTCGAAACGATTCCGCGTTCGAACGAAGCGGATATTCGAATCACCCTGATCAGAAAAATCATGGATCGTCATTCCCACTGACCTTTTGGTTTGACCAACTCCTTCGTCTTGGTGGATTTAATCGTCCCATCTTCTGCGGTTGGTGTTGTAGACGGAGGAGGTGCAGCCATTTCTCCACAGTGGATCCTCATTGATGAATTAATACGGTAATTTGAGTAATGGTACTGCGAGGAGCGGCGTATTTCGTTCGTAGACGATGACCGATATCGAGAGACATGAGAAAATATCCGCGGTTCCACTAAACGGCACGAGTCCTACCGACCGCATTGACTTCGGTTGGATCATCGGTTGTTTGTTATATACGTCGATTAACCACCAAACAGCAGGCTGCCGTATTCCCACTCTTTTATCGACCCCGAATCGTTCGGAGCAGAGACGCGTTCGACTGATGGATCGACCAACGTGTGGCGAAGGAGTCTTCGGCTCTCAGTCCACTAACAATAAGATACCGTGGGGGGTTAATTGATTCAGGGTCACAATAATCACGTGGATTATTTATTTTAATCCAGTTTTCTTGTTATTTGTTCAGAAGAGGGCCTTCTTCTCGGTATGAAACGTTAAAAAGAATGATGTTTTCTCTGACCTGCGATACCAAAGACTAATTCATATCACAAGAGATAAGGTCAAAAAAGAAGATTTTATAATTTCTTGTTATTGTTTGTTCTACTCCACCGGGAAGATTCATTTTTACACTTGATTATAATCATCGCCTAAATCAGCGTTTCCAAAACCGTCAAACAATAGGCGATGAGTCTAATTCTCCCATACCTCCTCCTGTTAAGGAGTATCGATCGATGTGACGAATGACGATGACAATATGCCCGTATCGTCATCGATTGTACAATGGAAATATTTTATCATCGGAATCTCCGGTATGTACATTATTTGATTATTCTGCGATAATTTATTACGCGATAGATTTTTACCCGTCAATCGTCCGCGAGCGATTCAAGCCGCTTCTACTCTGAGGTGATACTATTCCGTATCATGATCAGCGCGAATAATGCATAATGCTCGTATTCGAAGACATGATAGATTAGTTCTGCGTTCGTTTGTCGTGGACGATAAATTTATGCTACAAAATCGTTACAATACTTTATTGTTTTTTATTTCGTTTATTTATTCATCATTTCATTATCCTATGACCTCGGTTACCACTTTGTCTAATAATACTGAACCGAGGTGTATAGAGACATTGAGCTTATCTAGAAAGACCTATACTCTCGCCATTCAGAAACGAATTCGCAAAGAACGGTGCCACCATGAATGGTTCGATTGTCATTATTTTTCATTATTTTCTAATTCCTCCTAAGCTGAAAGATGAAATGATTACGCAGAAGGTTGTATATATGTATACTGTAGGAGGTAAAAAAAAATTACAGATATAAATTGTACTAATTATTAGTAATTTAAACACTCAAATATTTATAATAAACGATTCTATAAGAAACTGATAAGGGGATGGAAAATCAACCGTAACTATGAACTATACGAATGGAAAATCGTAGTCCAAACGTAGATTCGGGAGTCGGGCTGTACAGAGCCGTAATAACATGACGAATCATCAATCATGCACATTGCAGACAAGACAGCAAAGTAAAGTTTTTCGTTTCAGTCGAGATTACAAGATGTATGTGATAAGTGATTCAATTGAATTCTTCGATCAAACACGCCATCAGTTTTGGTGATGATGAAAACCAGGGTATTGGAATTGTTTCATAACAATACATGCATCGCTCAAAATTTGTGACTTGAATGAAGGTAACATAAATCTCAACAAAGTTTTGGCTATTTTCTTTTTTCTCTGCTGCAGTAAAGTTTGGTCGGACTTTGATCGTTTTATTTAACCTACGGGTGAATCCGCCTCTGCCTCTTGCTCGTCACTTAAAACTGGCCTGTATTCCTTGAAGACCTTGCGGACGTTGTTATTGCTGCTCCAGTTGTCACCAAGCTCTATTGATCGAGATGAAGGAAGATTACATCTTTCGGTCAAACACTGTCAGATAAATTGAAATTTTAGTGTAAATCATTAGGACGAAGGCACCAACCGGTTTTTGACTCCGCCTGTGGTTCATTCCACGGTTGAACCTCTGCCTTGCCGAATACAACCCAAACTGTATTGCAGAGGATGTAGACTCCGGCGGAAATGAAGAAGACGGTCCTCCACTGAGTCACGTCGGACTATAAAGTTGAAATTTTCTTTGGGATCAGAACAAATATTCATGGTTGCGGGTCAAGAGACTATGAATCCCCGGACGAGTCCATTTCCCTGAATTCTATACCGAACCATTGTCACTGACGTACAAAAACGTGGCGGAATATGATATATGAAAATAATTACCGAATCAACGACTATGAAACCGCAAACCAGAGGCGCGACGATGCCTGCGATGGCGGCTAGGCAGTTGGTCAGGCCCATCAGACTGCCAGCAAAGTTCGGACTGAGGTCGATGTGGTTTATTTGGAAGCCACAAATCGTTCCAGCATTGGTACCGACCGCGAGTACCAGAATGGCCACTGCGAGTACGGTATGTTCGGCGGTGGCGTAGCCCAAGCCCATCAGCGCTACCGCGGGACCCAGGTTGCCGATACTGTTCGATAATTTTCTGACGAAGCCCCGCGAGCACCATCCCCGATTCAGGATGTAGTCGGACATCCAACTGAACGGGAAACTCAGGAGCCACATCGCCAGGTAGGGGAGCGCGGAGATGACTCCGTTCTGGAAATGAAGGATATTCGATTGATGGATGTCAAATCTGGATGATGTGGACACTATAGGAATATCCCAACGATGATCAATGAAAAAATTATCAACTCTCACCTCTGATATATCGAAGAGTAAGACCGCGCTGGTATAGCTCGGTGTCTCGGTGAGTAGAGTCGAGAATCCCCAGTTCTGACCGCAGTGGGCGATGATCAGTGCCCATACGGGAACCGAGGTGAGGATGGCTTTCCAAGGAGTCGGCGGTTTCTGCGACAGAATCATGGATCAGCATTGCGACTGGTTACAGACAAGACTCGAACTTCCGAGGATCATTATTACTGGTTCATGGTGAGTAATGACGTAAACTACACTTGCCTTCCGCATGTCGACCTGCCCGAGACTCTGCTCTATGTAATCTCTCTCCTTCGGTGTGATGCTGCGATGGTGAGCCGGGCTGTCGTCACTCCAAGTATAGAACAATACGGCCCAAATAATAGCGAGTACACCGAAGAAGTAGAAAATGCTGGGCCACCCAACGGATGATGCGGCCAAAAAACCAGAAACCGCTAGTCCGATAACTGTCCCAAATTGAGCTCCCGCGTACGCGTAAGTTGCTGCAGACAGGAAGGACAGTTCTCAATACGAAAGAATGACGTCGATCTAGTGAATAACTGCGTTCAAGTTTACCCAGACGAGCTCTTTCCTTCGGTGGAATCCATTTACCAAGGAGGGTATGAGCGGAGGAAAAAACGCCTCCCTGGCAAAGGCCCATTATTATCCGGCAAACACAGACGGCGATCCAGCCTCCCTGATCAGCGGCGAAAGGGATGATAAGGTTGACAACGCCACATAGGAACATCGACATGGTCCACAGTTTGGTAGCACCCCACGTGTGGGCTATGTAGCTGGCCGGTATCTGGGTGGCGACGTATCCCCAGAAAAATGAGCTCAGGATGTAGGACTGCTGCGAGTGGCCCCATTTGAAGTCCTGTTACATCAATAATTATCTTTAAATATGGTGATAAGAGTATTCAAAAAAATAATTCAATCGAACCACAGTACCAATCGAACTAGAAGAAGCCAAAGTAAAAAGTAATGCGTTCAAATTAAGACTATTAGTACACGGATCGACGATAATCGACGGTTCAGATACGTTTATCTAGAACGAGTTAGATGTCATTTTTCCATTGTTTGTTCATTCTTTCATTTTTAAACAGGCCCACACACAGCTGACGTTGGGGATATTTTCGGTTAATCCTCACGTTCTGTCAATCACACCTGTATAAATGAATACTAAATATAAACATAATTAGGTACAGAGATAATCTCAATGCGCTACAAATCATTATATTTATCTGTGAAGCGATTCATTTTCTTTCAATCTATTGATCACTAATTTAGGTGACAAATTGCTTCTTTATAGTCAAAAATTTTACTGTCAATTTGAAACCCGCCGTCTATTTGAATATTTGAATATCGCGCTGAAATAGTGAATCATGACGTCATGCGTCACGCGGCTCGGATCAGAAAACGTTCCAACCACATTCGACTGATTTCATGAAATCATCAATTAGGTATACGTTTCTTTCGTTTTGTGGGCAACCAGAATTATTTCGTGCATACCACGATGTCTGGATTCGCTGTTGTAGAATTGGACATGGCTACAATAGCCACGGACATGTTCACCCTGAGCATGAAAGCTATTGTGAGACCAAAGAACATCAGCAGTGTCTCGAGATGCCGAATGCCAAAACCTACAAATAAACATATGATCTATGAATTTTTTTATTCTCCTTATCATCAATTATCAAGATCAGAAGATTCAGAAAAAGTTTGATATTTTTGTTTTTCATTTTGTTGTTCGAATATGAAACTTGGCGCCACGATGACTACGCCCAGATACAGTTAATCTACGCGCATGTCACATAAATTGTTATGTTACGTGTTACGTAAATTGCGTAGCTGTTATTTAAAATATGGTCGGTGTGTTTAGTCACGGCCACATGGCAACTGACATGTTTTCTACCCGGTCTGTTTTGGCGCCTGATACGTGCCTGAAAGTCTTGCCGGGCGAAGCCACCTGAAGATGTCATACAACAAGTTAAATATTAAACAGATAATTGCCGAGTTATTATATTATTATTATTATATTATTCAACAATAATGAATGGATTTTTCTATTTATTTTTTCCTTCAAGGTTCTAAAGCATCCAATTCAATACAGTAATAATTCGTAACATTGAATGATCGATTATCTACTTTATTGAGCAATAATTTAATGAAAATTAGCTGAAATAACTTCATACGGCGATTTTATATCGCTTCGAAATCAGTATCGGCGTGTCTCGACGGTAGTGAAATGAACGTAGCCGATTACGCCGGTGGCTAAATCACGGGTGATCCAACGATCGGACTTTTCTATGGTCAAGACACCTTAATTAATTCTCATTATAACGAGCAGTTTATTTATTTTTTTCTTCTCTCTTTTTTACAGTCCTACAGTCACAAGCTCAAGATTATTGCGAAACTCCTCCAGGTATTTATTACACACTCGAATGTTGCTTCACGTTGCTTCGAATATTGGTAAATCGACGATCTGTTATTTTCCACTCACCTTTGGGTTTCAGCGATTCTTCATTCTTCGAAGATATTATCGCACAATTCTCTTGCGGATCAGCCAATATCGTCGATTGATGCGGTACCATTTTCTCCCCGGCTGTATTTTCTGGATGAAACTTGACCGTCTAGTTTTGTTCGAAAAAATGACAAAAATTAATCTAGTAGAACCAAAGACGGCGGAAAACCGAATTCAGATGAAAGGATGTCAACTGCTTTGGGGATCGGCGCGAATTCTTCTCACGCTTTGTACGGTCGAATTAACCTCGGACGATGTTGTTAGTTCAGCAGGTTTTCTCTCCCACTACGAAAGAACGTCGAATCATTACGAGCGGCATGGTGAAGGTGGTTCTTTATATACTTTATTAGCATATTTAGATCGACGCTTTTACTGCCCAAATATTGATCACTTTGGAACAATTTTAGTCAAATTAGGGATCGTGTATCCGCACCGCTCAGCCTCACCCCGAAGGGCTGTGGTAATTGTCGGGAATAGTACATTGTGTATCAAGGGCGCAAAACACTATTTTTCGAGTGTGAAATTTGCAGTACGAGCCGAAGGCGAGTGTACTGCAATCACACTCGCCAAAATAGTCTTGCGCCCGTGTTGCACACGATTTTTTTCTCAACACCTGGTCTGCAAAAATGCCTCTTTTCAGACCGAGTGAGCGGGCACAAAACGGAACTTTGCGCCCGAGGGCAGGAAAAGAGTCGTTTGCGCCCGCTTTAGGCGGGCGCAAAGCACATTTCCGCCCGAGGGCCGAAAAGATCTGTTTTGCGCCCGCTCAAGAGGTATGAAAAGCGGCATTTTGCGACCGGGTGTGAGAAAAAAAACTGGCTCATCCCGATGCGACAAATAACAGATTTCGAAGTCATTTTCTCTTCACAATTTTTTTTTAGACGACTAGACTGTTTCGTTCCAAACGCGTGTAGGATAACGGCATTCAATATTTGACATATCGACGGCCGCTATTAATATTGTCTTATGTTTTCGTTTCCTTTTGGAAAAGACCTATCTGAAAATGGCTCGGGGTAAAAGACTTAAGTCCTGTGTATAAGCATAGGAGATAAGTCTTTTACCCCGAGCCATTTTCAGATAGGTCTTTTCCAAAAGGAAACGAAAACATAAGACAATATTAATAGCGGCCGTCGATATGTACATACATACACGTTTTTCCGTCAGACAGTCGCAGTCTTTTTTACATTATCGGTTGAAGTCCAATTCGTAAGTTTGCACAGTTGGACATATTTTATCATCCTTTGCTCTTCTTTCTTCCACAGATACCACGTATTAATAGTTTTTTTTCTAAATTTGGCAGACTTCATTGATACCTCAACGTCACAGACTTCCGTAGTCTTACGATTCAATGTCATTAGTTTCCAATTATTCGTATCAATTTTGATTACATATAATTCCAGATCTTCTCCTCCTTTCATTCAACAGTCTTATTTTCTCCTAACGTTTCGTTATCGCATTTGAATTCCGAGAGTCTAATATTCTCATAGGGTATAAGAAGCACGGTTTTGGGGCCATCCCACCATTTGTGGCCAGTTCTTATATTTCATCAAATTATTCGATTACTAACATAAATATGCCTTGAAGAAACTTAATTGACATCTATCAGCGACGCAACGTTTATATACAGGGTGAATTCTTGACGATGATCCAGTCTGAAGTTTGCTAGAATCGAGAAATGAGTCTTCGGATGGTTGAATTACGGTTCAAATCCGTTCAAAAGCTTGTTTCTCGGTTCCAGCCAACTTCAGACTGGATCATCGTCAAGAATTTGCCATGTATGAAAAAAAGAACTGTTTTATAGACAAAGGTAGAAATATTTTCGATGAAAGGAATACAATATTCTTGATGTAAGTATAATGCAGTATAATCATTTAATTTTCAAGTATTCTTGGGATTTACCCAAATCTACCTATCATTCGATTTATACTCTTGGTTGAACAAAAAAACGGATGTAAAAAAATGTCTACTACCAAGCAAATCGATTGACTTGATCGAATTTAATTGACGCACGAAAAGTTTTGCACTCGATTTCACTCGTCTATTTGAATCCAAAAAATGTTCATTCGTATTTGATCCCAATGTACATAGGCGTTCACTTGATTACATAGACATACAATCGGTACTATGGAGAAATTACAATTTTCATTATTATCTGGCCATGATATAGCGCGAATGACGCAGTTGCAGCATGTCCCCGAGCGATTACCTAATTCGATAATGATTATAGATTGGTTCCGTTTCAGTTTTCTAATCATAGTCCAATATGTATTTACTTTTTATCAGCGTCCCTTTTATCAAAAAATATTGCGATTGATTCAGCTTTCTCATTTCGAAGGCTATATACCCCAACGTTTCTTAAATCTATTTTAGTTTCCCAATGTCACAAGTTCTCATGTCCCCGAGCGATTACCTAATTCGATAATGATTATAGATTGGTTCCGTTTCAGTTTTCTAATCATAGTCCAATATGTATTTACTTTTTATCAGCGTCCCTTTTATCAAAAAATATTGCGATTGATTCAGCTTTCTCATTTCGAAGGCTACCCCAACGTTTCTTAAATCTATTTTAGTTTCCCAATGTCACAAGTTCTCATGTCCCCGAGCGATTACCTAATTCGATAATGATTATAGATTGGTTCCGTTTCAGTTTTCTAAATTCGTCAATTCGACACTAATGAAGTTATTTTCGACAGAAATGAATGACAGTAACAGTCCATAGGTACTTTAATTTATATGTACACACATTTTCTGCATAGTATAACAGCTGCACCTCGTTTATTAACAACAAAAAGATCATATATTTTATATAAACTTTTCCTACAAATTCTAGTGTTTCCTATGAATTTCTTTTCTAAGACTTCAATTACTACTTAATCAAATAATACTGAATCTAGGACTCTAGCTTCTTGAAGGCCGTTTGAACGTCGATGTATTACTAATTACAAGATTCAAACTTGCATTCGGTGAACTTTTGGTGACCATATCATTTTATTTACGAGAAGAAAATTCCGTGCTAATGATTACTGCCTCGACACCGCGTAATTGGCGGTGTTTTCAGGCATAGCACCAGTAACCAGAATCACTGATCAAGTCGATTACTGCTTTTCCGATGACGATCACAGGAAGCGTAGAAATCACTATGGTTGGTGTAATCTAGCAGCACTGTAATTGCTACGATTGTCATCGATCAATGCAGTAAAAGGATCCATTTCCACACATAAGTGACCCTTTCTCCTCGATCCTGTTCATTTCGAGGCCTCATCTTCTCTTTCTCTCTTTATCTCTTCCTCGTGAGTCGGAACCTGCATATAATCGCCTGTAATCGGCTCTTTTCTGATGGTCTCATCGCTGCCCCGGCTGTTTCCGAGCTCTACCGATTAAGAAAACCATTGGAAAATGAACATTTTACGAATAATCGGAATTGCAGATAGAATTATGAGAACCCGGGAAAAAATGGTTTACATCTTATTTACGTCTCTGTAGATCTAACTTGAATCTACGTGGATCTAAATTTTGGATAATCGTAAATCTACGTAGTTTCGAATTGATCTTTCAAATCTCTCTGGACTAATTGGACGATAAGTATGCCAGAAACCCACGTTTTTTTTCAGACACCGCTTTAGCTCATCTTCTATGGTACACGTTTGCTAATCCGAAGTGAGTATTTTATCATCAGTTGAGTAAACAATCAATGTTTCTTCAATTCATTTCCGGAATTGACATTGACGCCAAAATTAGATCTACGTATAGATCTCATTAGATCTATTCCAAAATACGATTTTTTTTCTAGGTAGTAAAAGCACTAACCCGCGTTTGGCCACGTCTTCGGTGCGTTCCAGGGCTGAACCTCAGCCTGGCCGAATATAACCCAAACCAAATTGCAAGAGATGTAAACTCCGGCGGAAATGAAGAAGACGGTCCTCCACTGAGTTACGTCAGACTGTAACAAAAATTCGTTTATTTGAATGACAATCAGGGTCAAGAAAGTGAGAAACTCTGCATCTGCGTGGCAATAATTACCGGTTTAACGACTATGCGACCGCAAACCAAGGGTGTGATCACGGACATTATGTTGGCTATGAAGTTCGTCAGACCCATCAGACTTCCGGCAAAGTTTGGACTGAGATCGATGTGGTTTATGTGGTACCCACAGAGCGATCCGGCGTTCAGGCCGAGGGCGGATACGAGCATGGCCACCGCAAGTACGGTCTGATCGACGGAAACGTAGCCCAGTCCCATCAGAGCAATCGCAGGGCCCCACTGACCGATGCTGTTCGCCACTTTTCGGGAAACAGCCCGCGAACACCAACCCTTGATCAGAACGTAGTCCGCGAACCAACTGAACGGGAAACTCAGAAGCCACATCGCAAGGTAGGGAAGGGCTGAGACGACTCCGTTCTGGAAATACCGAAGATTAGAATGTCACATCGACGGCAGTATGGAAGAACGTGACATGTCCTATGCTTGAACACTGTTCTTCCATTCTGCCGTCGACACGATGATGAAGTAACGTTTGCACGACCTCCGCCACGTCGAAGAGTAAAATTGCGTTCATGTAGCTTGGTATCTGGGTGAGCAGAGTCGAGTATCCCCAGTTTTGACCGCAGTGGACTATGACCAGCATCCACACAGGTACCGAGGTGAGAATCGCTTTCCAAGGAGTCGACAGTTTCTGTGATAGAATCATGGATTATGGACGAGACTTGAACCTCGAGGACCGTTATCACTGGTTCATGACCGATGTCGAGGCATCGAGGACGCGAAGCACACTTGCCTGGTGCATGTCGTCCTGTCCGAGACTCCGCTCTATGTAATCTCTCTCCTTCGGATTGATGCTGCGATGGAGACCCGGGCTGTCGGCGCTCCAGATATAGAACGCTATGGACCAGATAATAGAGATAACACCGATGAGGTAGAAGATGCTGGGCCATCCGGCTGGTGACGCGGCCAAGACACCGGAAATCGCCAGTCCTACAACCGTGCCAAACTGAGCTCCTGCGGATGCATAAGTTGCTGAAGATAAACAAAAAGAAAAAACATAACGTTCTTAATGATGCATTGTCCTTACTACAGATGACATAATGATTGATGATTTATTTACGACGATGGATTCAAGTTTACATAGACGAGCTCGTTCCTCCGGTGGAATCCATTTTCCAATTATAGTGTGAGCGGTGGGATAGATGCAGCCCTGGCACAGTCCCATCACGATACGGCACCCGCATACGACCATCCAACCACCCTCCTGGGCGGCGACGGGTATCAGCATGTTGAACATGCCGCATATGAACATGGACACGGACCAGAGTTTAGTCGCGCTCCACGCATGGGCCAAGTAGCCGGCTGGTAGCTGGGTGACAATGTAGCCCCAGAAAAATGAGCTCAGGACGTACGATTGCATCTCAGGATCCCATCCGAAATCCTGCGTTATCAAATTTCTGTGAATTGTATGATCGTTCACACAAATTTTTTACGTGCAGATATATACAGTTTAAACAATCATTGGAGGCGTACCACGATGTCTGGATTGGCTGTCGTAGAATTGGACATGGCTACAATAGCCACGGACATGTTCACTCTGAGCATGGTCATTACCGAAAGACCAAGGAACATCAACAGCGTCTCGAGATGCCGGATGCCCAGACCTGGCAAACAGATGAATACGATAATTAACACTGCACACAACTCTTTCGAGTGGTCATTCGAAATCGCGTAATCGCAACGTTGTGAGTGTGAAAATCAGACCATTTTGTAACAAATTGAAGTTTTATGAAATAACTTTAGAATGAAAATTCGAATTGAATTAATGAATAACTCAAAAACTTTTAAGATATACAAAACTGTTATTCAACTTTGAGATCGGAAATTCTGGTCCAATCTGAATTTCTGTAGGGAAAATAAATACTCAGTCGAATCAGAGGATCCTCATGAGTGCATATTTCGATAGAATGAAACAAAGTCGAGCTATGATATCGACCAATTCGTTGAGGCTCGGCAAGCTAGCGATTATCATCATGGTATCTTATTGCCCTTAGCGATACATATTCATTTCAAACAAAGTGATGTGCTAATCAGCGATATCAACGATCAAATCTAATCGAATAAGTCTTGGCTTCCGGGTCGGAGCCGCGTTGATGAGCGGTTTGTTGCCGACGTTTCGTAAACATTTTAGTTTAATCGAATGGAATAGTCTAATCGAATATTCAATCTTAGCCTCGCGGTGGCCACGGCCACGTATTACGTAAAACTTGATGCCGGATTCGCGGAGCTCGACTGAGGTATAAAACACTTATTGTTACTTATTTCATGGAAACAATCCACTGTTTGTAAATTTTTATCAAAATTCATTTCTATAACGTAGCAAGTCATCAAGGTTCGCCCATCTCTCGAATCATGTGATCCTAGATACTTTAAAATAGCTTCTTTTTTCACCTATGGCAACAGGTCTTCGTACCTATAAACGTGCGATAAACTTCCGCGATACAATCAAATAATCTAGTCTTTTTTTTTTCTTTAATGTATAGCTGCAATTGTTCAACTCCTATTTCACTGTAGCTGGTTTTTAAAAGGAAAAGTAAATGTGTCAGCTGTTATTCGAAGTCATTCACGTGTACTGAGATTACATGTAATTGCTGTAACTGTACACCTGATCCTGGTACATAAATTCCATATTTTTGGTCGGATTTTTTAAAAACAAATAGCGAAACAAAAATTGTCAACCGGATATTTAATTGCATATCAACTAGCTCCGATTTTCTCTCACCTTTTGGCATGATCGGCTCTTTCTTGTCGTCCAACGGTATCGTTCCATCTTCTTGTGGAGTGACCGGTATCCTCGATTGTGGCGGTGCCATTTTTATTCCACGATATTCTTCTATAAATTCACATGCACAGTTGTTAAACTTTTGAATATTTTTGTGTCGAATCGATCGAATTCATTTGAGGAGAACGAAATGTAACTAATCGAACAAAAAAATGATAAGACAACGGCTCCGAGGAATCGCCGAGTTCATTCTCACACTAGAGACTGTAGATCGAATCGAGCTGGGGCAGTATCGCTCATTCCACTGGCTGTTTCTCCCACTACCGAATAATGTCGAAACATCGTGAGCGTCATAGCGGAGACGTTAATTGATCTTCTACTATCGTAGCAACTCAATTATGACACCATTTCGATTATTATTATATAGTAGTTTTCCTAGTTATTTCCTACTATCTGTACATTTTTTAAAAATGAAAATTTGTTTTTGTTCTGTTTCTCCTCTTCTTATTTTATTCTTGTGCCGATCGATTTTCTTCGGGCTCTGTTCGATCCAGGAAATAATAAACCAATAAGCCACGATCTGATAGACGATTTAGCTTCCTGAAGATTAGTCGATATTGAACTTTCCTGCTGGAAAGGCTGACCTCAGTCTCTACAACTTTGCCTCATCAAGTGGTTTGTTCGGCGATAAGCGCTTATCGGCGCTGCAATTAAGGCTTTGAACAAAAAGTCCCACTGCACATGTTCTCTAGCTAGTTTAAAGTCCGCGAACCTCACTGACACTGCGAAGAACTGTGAGGGTGAGGATCTTTGCGAGTGTTTGTAAAAACAGATTGCGTACATTCGACTCGACTGGTCAGTTTGGCTTCGGACATTCTTGATACGCTTCCAACAAATTGTCTGTTGTTCAAAAAATACTCACGTTATTCGTTGTTCCACGTTCTTGGTCAGACCTCTAGCTCGGGCTGGTCAAATCCACGAGACATTGTTGACCATTGAGTAACGAAAGAGCTGCGAGACCCGAAAATGTACCGTTGAACTTGACTCGCCTATTTCGAAATCACCAATCAAACATTGCGTGCAATCACTCGCGCAGGTTCAATTCCGTTTCAAAGACGACTGCGTGACGAATTTTCGCTCATTACAGGTCCTACTGTAATCGCGGAATGGAAAATAAATGCACGGAGATCGGAGATGGCGATAGTTTATTCGGAATCGACGTCCAAGCAACTTTAGTTCTCTCGAGAGACTGTTACACCAGCAAGAAATAACAGCTCTCACATACTTTATGCAGTGGCCTCGTCGTTATAATTTACAATAGACCGAGCGTGAAGGACAG
Organism: Euura lappo; assembly: GCA_018257835.1. NCBI lineage: Eukaryota > Metazoa > Arthropoda > Insecta > Hymenoptera > Tenthredinidae > Euura > Euura lappo. Next base: position 28,573 of record JAEUYN010001220.1, on the reverse strand, counting down.
TTGTTTTTACAGTGTGATAGATTTCATGCAGTCTTCACGAACTTTGGGAACATGTTTCGATTTGTGACCCGGATGATCCGCAGCGTATCATATACGCTGCAATCGCGTGTATTTATGCAGATTCAGCGGACTCACATTTTTTCGAAATTATCGTCACCCCTTTTTTTTCAAGTTTTATAACAAGATAAAGTTGATAATTCGCTGCCACAGCAGAACCTCAAGATTGCGCACTTCAATGTCAATTCGACTTCAATGCCAATTCTACTTTAATCTACTCTATTCCGTTCTGTCTCGTCTACTCAGCTTGCTTTAATTCTGCGCTTATTCAAGTGTTTCTTCTCATTTGCATTTGCATCTTCTCATATGTATCCTCGCACTTTTTCAGTTACCTCATTGTTGTATCTTTTGCCCTACGACCGTCCTGGTTAAGGCATATATAATATAAATATTTCTCTTATTTCTAATTTCTAATTATCTATGTATGCGGTACACGATGCGATTTTTTTAGCTTTGTAGCCACACTTGAGCACCTGTCCTACGGAGCGTGGGTAACTTCCGTTAAAAAGCCTTTCCATGACTCGTGATCGACTGTGTAATCAGTCAACGCTTTCAACAAGATATATTCTCCTATTCCTTCTTTGCGGTTCCATTATTGCTATTCCTGGTTCTCCCAAGTTCTACTGATTAAAAGACAGAGAAAGAAAGTCATTTCAATTTAGAAATAAAATGCATGCATGTACGTTGAAATTGTGTTAAAAATGATGATGATAGTAACTGAACGAACCAGTATTGGACTCTGCCTTGGGTTCGTTCCACGGCTGTACCTCCGCCTTGCCGAATAAAACCCAGACTAAATTGCAGAGGATGAAGACTGCGGCGGAAATGAAGAACACCGTTCTCCACTGAATGACGTCGGACTACAAAATTGATATTTGATTATAATTGGAATGATTATTTCCACAGATGAAGTAGACATAATAACACCTCTGAGCGAGTTACTAATATTCACAATTTTTTATAACGAATTCCTGTCAATAAAATATGAAGATGTGAAAACAGAGTTTAAATTGAATCATATTCAATTGATGTATTCCTAATTATAATTCCAGGGAATGGTGTCTGTGAAAATAATTACCGAATCAACTACTATCACACCGGCGACAAGCGGACCGAGGAGGGACATGATGTTCGCGATGCAATTACTCAGGGACATCACACTTCCAGCGAAATTCGGACTGAGATCGACGTGATTGATTTGGAAGCCACAAAGCGATCCGGCGTTCATGCCGAGCGCAACTATCAGAATGATCACAGCAATTATGGGGGTTTCGGAAGGAGAGTAGCCCAAACCTATCAGCGCCACTGCGGGTCCCCAGTGAGCGATGCTGTTTGATACTTTCCGGGCAACTGCCCGGGAGGCCCAACCCCTGATCAGAACGTAGTCGGAGAACCAACTGAAAAGAAAACTCAGAAGCCACATCGCCAGATAGGGGAGAGCTGAGATAACTCCGTTCTGAAAATTGAGGAATTCCAAATTATGGATAACAAGACGACAAAGTGTTGTAGATACTGAATAGCTCCGAAGAGTTTCTCACTCGAATTCAAATACGTTCGATGAATAAGACATCGCACATTTTTAAAAAATGTTAATCCTGTTACCTTCGATATATCGAATTGCAATATCGAGCTCATGTAGCTGGGCATCTCGGTGAGCAGAGTCCAGTATCCCCAGTTCTGACCGCAATGGACTATGACCAGCGCCCACACAGGTACCGAGGTGAGAATGGCTCTCCAAGGAGTCGTCGGTTTCTGTGACAGAATCATGGATCAGTATTTCAGTCATAGCATCGAGGATTTGAACTAAACTTGCCTCCTGAATATCGACCTGCCCTAGACTCTGTTCTATATAATCACGCTCCTCGTGTTTTATGCTGCGGTGGAGAGATGGCCTGTCGACGCTCCAAATATAAAACGCTATGGACCAAAAAACCGTGACTGCACCACCGAGATAGAAGATGCTGGGCCATCCGAAGGACGAGGCGGCCAGAAAACCAGAAACCGGAAGTCCGATAACTGTGCCAAATTGTGCTCCTGCGTACGCATAAGTTCCTACGGACAGAAAAAAACGCTTTGAATTATTGTCTCATGACACAATCATGGTGCGATGCACTGGACACTGTTCAACCTAGAGGGCGTCGGTGCCAAGGCAAGTGATGCGCAGCTTCGGAGCGAGAGAAAAGCATTATTGAAAACATGTGCCTGCGTGTATTGTATATTTTTACTCTACCCAAACGAGCTCTTTCCTCAGGAGGAATCCATTTCCCGAGAAGGGTGTGAGTGCAGGAATGAACGCTTCCCTGGCAAAGGCCCATTATGATTCGGCAGGCACAGACGGCTTTCCAGCCTCCCGTTTCAGCAGCGATGGGGATGAGCAGGTTGACGACGCCGCATACTAACATCGACAGGGACCAGAGTTTGGTGGCGCTCCACCTTTGGGCGATGTAGCCAGCTGGTATCTGGGTTATAATGTATCCCCAGAAAAAAGAACTCAGGATGTAGGACTGCGTCGAAGAGCCCCAATCAAAATCCTAATGAAGTATTAAATTTCGATTAATGATCGCGGTAATTAGTATTATATGATATATCGATTATTGTATGCATACCACGATGTCTGGATTTGCTGTTGAAGAATCTGACATAGCAACGATTGATACGGACATGATCACCCTGAGTATGAAGGCTATCGTCAGGCCAAAGAACATCAACAGCGTCTGGAGGTGTCGCATGCCCAAACCTGTTAGACAAGTAAACGAATAAATCCAAACTAAAATTGACTGAATACAATTGGCATGAATGTATTTTCTTTTTTAATTAGGAACTATAGGAACTAAAATTAATCAAATACACGAAATTGTCTAGAACCACAACATTAAATGTTTTATATATTCACGATCCATAATTTTTTTTGTTCATTGTGTTAATGAGGCTGTTTCATTTATCACATTAAATGCGATAAAACTAATTCATGTAAGCGATTAGAAATTATGGAACGTGTTGATGGAAATTGCCGATAAGAATCGGATCTGGTGAGATCTAAATTGATTAATCAGAATGAGCTGATCTACAGGCTTCTGATTAATCAATACGTCGGTATTGCCTATGAGAGATTATAAGCTTATTGAATAAACTGACGTTTCAATCTAAACTACTATACCCCCGATAAAAATCTAATCAAATCGTTAATCTTTGTTAACCAAGGACTGACATTATCGCAGCTTATATATAGATACTAAAAAAATTACTTCTTTTCGTTCATGTCAACGATCTCGTAGATCAATTATTTTGACAATGTTAGAGAATTACAATTCTCACGATGACCTCAATGACTCATAATGACTTTATACTCTTATGAAGAGGAGAGCGAACCATTTTTTTACTTATTATATTCAACATTATGTGAAATTGTTGCAGTTGGGTATATTTATCGTAAACAATTATTAGATCTATCTGCATTCATCTGCGATGAATGTTGACCGAATCGTTGATAATTGGTTGTTTCCACCCACCTTTCGGTTTGATGGCTTCTTCTGGTACCTTCCTGGAAGATATTGTCGTTCCATCTTCTTGCGGCGGTGCCATTTTTCCCTTCTATCTTCAGTAAATTTATGGAATAATTTTAGAGGTATTATTAACAGAATATAGAATAAAACGAGTCCAAAAATTCAGCTGAAATTAGACCCAAACAATGAAACAAGACACTGGCTCTAAGAAACCACCGAGTTCTTCTCACTGAACATTGTATATACGGTCAAATCAACCCGGTCAGCGTTGTTTATTCGGTATGCTATCTCTCCCACTACTAAAAATCGTCGAACCATGATCAGCGTCGTCGTTAAGATGTTTATAATGATGTTCTATCGTAATGAGATCAACGCTTGATTTTGCTCCCGAAAAATGATTCCCTAAGGCTCTTCGGGCACTTTTCGTCATCGCAAGGCCTCGTCTTTTGAAATCTCCTTTCGATCCTTATCTTCAAAATCTCCTACACTCAGCTACATTACGCGCAATTACTCTCGCAGGTTCAATGACGCTTTGAAGATGACCTGATTTTATGTGCGGCTATATTGCAAGATAAGTTATTGCGCACATTAGATTACGTAGAGAATTTTATGGCAATTAAATTTGACTAATTCACGAAATTATGTTGTTCGGTACGGAACGCGCTGACCCAGACGATCCACGATACCAGCTCGAAGATAAAGTACAAGTACCCCCAGACCCCCTTCCATCCGCTCTTAACAATATAACATCTTACTGTTGATTCCGTTCAAAAACCCTGATTTATCTTGATCTCAACGACTGTCGATCGATGGATGATTGTATCACGCCGATGTATTAATACGATTATTGTTTGTAATATTCCAGTATCGGAATACCAGCTTTGCTATTGTTTGATAATGCGATAGGACAGATCACCTAGTCACGCAATAAATTACTTCTATCATAAACCTTGGTAATTAGACGGAAAATTATAAGAAACATGAATAAGAGCACCGCAATTAAGTTTGTAGAAAATTTGTAGAAAAAGAAATGTTTCTAACGCCAGCTATATATTTTAAAAAATTACTGAAAAGGACGGGAAATTGCTAATTGAATAAATATAGTTGTGACATAACGCAAAACTGTAATAAATTAATAACTTCGTTATTGAATTATATTAATTAAATTAGTCTACATATATCTACAGTAAATGTGCAATTATCAAAGTAGTAGTATTCCTCCACGGTTTTTCTTTTGATTAGTTTCTGTCTGTTTCCTTTGTTTTTCATGCGTCGATATACAAATTTAAGTAAAAACAATGCTAAAATATATCTAGCACGTATTTTTAACACATCAGTGACGCGGTCGGCGTGGATTTATTTCTCCTGTATAGCGACACTTGAGCGTCTGTCCTGCGGCACGTGGGTAACTTCCCTTCAAAAACCTCTTCATGACTCATGATCGACTGTGTAATCAGTTTCAACGCTTCCAAGAAGTTATCCTCAAGTTTTCCTAATCGCTGAAGATTTTATCTTCTTGGACATAAGACAATGGTCATGCTCATGTTGCGGTGCCAATCTTCTTTGGTTTCATTTTACACTCTTCCCCTTATTTTTTACTGTCTCTCGCTCTTTCTCTCTCCCCTTTCCTACTTCTCGTTCGTGACTAGATACCCTCCTTATTCCTTCTTTGCGGTTCCATTATTGCTATTGCTGGTTCTCCCAAATTCTACTGATGAAAAATAACAGAGAAAGAACGTGATATTTCAGTAAATTTAGGAAAGAATGCATGCATATACGTTGAAATTGTGTTAAAAATGATGATGATAATAACAGAACAAACCGGTATTGAACTCTGCCTTGGGTTCATTCCACGGCTGTACCTCCGCCTTGCCGAATAAAACCCAAATCAAATTGCAGAGGATGTAGATTCCGGAGGAAATGAAGAACACCGTTCTCCACTGAGTGACGTCAGACTACAAAATTGAAATTTGATTGTAATAAAATTGCACGTTCATTTTTTACAGATAGAGAAAATGACACCCTGGAGTCGGAACATATACAGTCCTCATTATTCCATGGGATCATGTCTCTAAAAATGATTACCGAATCACTGATTATTAGCCCGGCAATCAACGGAGCGATGATGGCCATGATGCCAGCTATGCAGTTAGTCAGGGACATCAGACTTCCAGCAAAGTTAGGACTGAGATCGATGTGATTGATTTGGTAGCCACTGAGCGATCCGGCGTTCAGACCGACCGCGAATATTAGGATCACGACCGCAACTACGGTGATGTCGGCGGTGGCGTAGCCCAAGCCCATTAGCGCTATCGCAGGACCCCAGTGACCGATACTGTTAGAGACCTTTCTGGAAACAGCCCGTGAAACCCAACCTTGGGTCACAACGTAGTCCGAGAGCCAACTGAAAGGAAAACTTAAAAGCCACATCGCCAGATAGGGGAGAGCCGAGATAACTCCGTTCTGAAAATTGACGAAATTAAAGTCGTGATCATCAAGCATGAAAGATTCTAGAGACTCTGAATTAAATAAAATAATCTTTTCACCTTTGATATATCGAACAGTAAAATTGCGCTCATATAGCTCGGTATCTCAGTGAGCAGAGTCCAGTATCCCCAGTTTTGACCACAGTGGACTATGATCAACATCCATACAGGACCCGAGGTGAGAATTGCTTTCCAAGGAGTCGGCAGTGTCTGTGGTAAATTCATGCATCATTATTCCGAGTGGATACAGACAAATCAGAAGCATCCGAACATCAAATATACTCGTTCATAATGAATAATTCAACAGCAACAAGGATATGAGCCACACTTGCCTTCTGAATGTCGTTCTGCCCCAGACTATGCTCTATATAATCTCTCTCCTCAGGACTGATGCTGCGATGGCGACCCGGGCTGTCCGCGCTCCAAATAAAGAACACTAAGGACCAAATAACGGTAAGGACACCGACGAGGTAGAAGGCACTGGGCCATCCCCAGGATGACGCGGCCAAAAACCCAGAAACCGGGAGACCGACAACTGTGCCGAATTGAGCTCCTGCGTAAGCATATGTTCCTGCGAATAGAACGAAACATCATACAGGTGATAAATTCTGAGTATAAAAAATTATGCCGATGTGCCGAGCAATGAAATTCCAGTTTACCTAGACGAGCTCTCTCCTCTGGCGGAACCCATTTACCAAGGAGGGTGTGAACTGTGGGAAGTACGCAACCCTGGCTGAGGCCCATTACGAAACGGCAAGCACAGACGGCGAGCCAGCCTCCCGTCTCAGCCGCTAATGGGATGAGGAGGTTCGTCACTCCACATACTAACATCAATAGGGACCAGAGTTTAGTCGCGCTCCATGTATGGGCTAAGTAGCCAGCCGGTATCTGGGTGATAATGTATCCCCAGAAAAAAGAGCTCAGAATATAGGACTGCGTCGAGCTGTCCCATCCATAGTCCTACGATATTAATTCGATATATTTTTGTCAAATTTATAAAATGCAGTACAGAAATGAAAATAACTAGTTTACTGATCAACCTGACTTGATTTCATTGAGATTGCTCAGATAAAATTGCCAAATTCATTATCCTTGACGTTCTAAAAAGTTGTTATCCTTAACATTTGCTCTGACTATGACCAGATCCTGACCTATACACGTCAGTCTCGGTATTACCACTCATATAAATATTTTTATCTCCTCAACCATCCTGTTCTTTTTTTCTGTCTGTTTGTTTTTTAAACAAGATTACAAATGACCGCAATTTTATCAGCTTATGTAAACCGGTGTTGATGTAAATGTGTCCATCATAATAATTATAGGAACGTAAATACATAGACTATGGCATTGTATAATTTGAAGGATTCTACTCCAACGAGCAATTCCAAATAACGATTATATCTTTACTTTGAATCAATGAATTTGAATCTCTTTAATTTCACATAATGCGGTCGCGATTATTGTATGCATACCACAATGTCCGGATTAGCCGTGGTAGAATTGGCCATGGCAACAATAGCTACGGACATGTTCACCCTGAGCATGTAAACTACTATGAATCCAAGAAACATCAGCAGCGTCTCCAGATGCCGAAAGCCCAGACCTCCTAATGGACGGATTAGAAAAATGAAGCAGTAATTCAATCACAGGGTCCTTCTCGACGGATTAGCTATTATCTGATCAATGAGTTTTGCTGATTATGCTGCTCATTATTAATACATAATGAGATCTTTGTACTGTCAAATAATACTTCTTGATCGTTAAACACCGTTTATTCCTTGAACTCATCAATATATTGTAGACAGGAAATTGTAAATCTGAAAGGTAAAAGAACCGACTTCCTCATGAATTCTATACGAGTGTATCGTCAATCGGCAGACTGCAGGATCGCGATAATTATTCGTTGCGAGGAAGTAATCGAATTATGACGTTTTAATAGGGTTTATCGAACATAATGATCAATCTATATACGTTGGCGTGTGTCGAGTACCGTATCACGATTGATGATTTAAATCGATCATTGGTCCCAATAGGATGGATGAACTTATCACTCGAGTATTCTGATCTCTCCGGTTTAATTTGGGAAATTAGAAAGGAAGTTTGTATCGAATAAAATGTTAATCATTATAATATGTCCTGTAGATATGAAGAATTTCATATAGAACATGAAGAATTTCAATCTGCCAGTCCACGTGACATCTAGATCTGATAATCCGTTTATCAATGAATCGATATGCCCAGTATAAGCACGTGTTATTGTCACCCACATCCACGACCTGTGATACGATCGATAAGCCCGCAGGGCAGATTGTAAACAGGCGATAATCACTGAGCGAGATCTTATGAGTTGAGAATATTATCAAAATATCAATCAATCTCAAGATCTTGAAAAGTGGATAAATCTGTTTTCCCTCTTCTACAGTTATTGAAATTTAAAAAATCTGTATTCTGCATTACGTAGAAAAATAATGAAACAATCATTATGTTATTGTTCTACATTGTTACAAAATCTTACGACTGTCACTCGTCGAATGAGCGAATAAATAAGTAACATGACATATTAAATCTAAGAAACGAAAAATATTATTCATAAATATTTCGTCAGTTTTTTCATCATTTATCAGTAATCTATTTCGACTGCATTACAGCAGAGTTTTCGTCGTATTGTTGACAAACTCGTATTATGTAAATAACGTACAAATATCTCAAACGTGGCAATAATAATAATGATTATTATTAATCTCTAAAACCATTTTTGCGCAGTGTTCTTTTAAAATTCGGTAAAAATTTACGCTCTCGTGTAGCGAATTGCAAGGCACGATTGCAGTCAATTATGTATGTATATACATACATACGTAACGCTATCGACAAGTGTGTGGAAGTCTTTCAATGTTATCTCAACTACTTCGTGCAAATTATTGCATAACAACGTTTCAGTAGACCGCGGAAATATTCCATGTTCGAATATTGTTCAATAATATAGTAATATTAGTCATTCATGATCTTTCGTTGAGCAGGACGAACGTAATATACTGAATAAAAATCAGCAACCGCGATAACATCGGTCTATATATACCTATCGATAAATCATGCATGTGGAAACGTAGAATTTTATGAGGAAAAACGACTGCAACTAGGGAAATACGATTGCGCATAGATAATACCGATACTGCATTTATTATTCTATTTTATCATGTATAATTCTCGATAAGTTTCATGGTCAATATTCAAAATTTCCCCGCTTCCCTCCCTTCACCTCAGGTTTATAATTGAATCGTTAAATAGATTCGGATTATCCCAAGTGACAATAATAAAAACTAATTTTTAGCAAAAGTTAAATAGGAATAGGTAATTTCGTTCTGAGGGTTCGTACCTGGCGCCTTTTTCGGCTCTGGAACATCTCCAGGAACGTTATTCTCGGTCCCAGCCGAGGCCTCGTTTTCAGGAGGTAGAGCCATCTCGTATCCAACTGGCTGTATATTGAGAAATTCTGTTCTTATACTTGATCGAGAACGTCGTTGTCGTCCCCTCCCTCAGCCTCACGCTGTTTCAATGATACAAAGTGTCCCACGAGGCGGACTGTTCTTTCAAAATTTCGCTGTTCAGTTTGAATCTCAATTTCCCGCTAAAAACGACTAAGAAAAAAAAAATCTTTCCTAACTTCAAAAGTACTTAGATACCAAATTTTATTTAGAAAAATGAGTTTTATCTATGTACCGAATCGTTTTATCCTTTATCGTTTTTAACTATCGCACCGACGCGGTAGCTGATTCGCGTCAAATAATTTTATTGTCAGATAAAGAACGCGAGTCTGAAGTAGTTTGTCCAATATAATCGTGATATCGCGTTACTGCTGATAAATTGAATTGGTATTACCGAATAGAATGATACTTGTTAGTATCATTGATTCTCAATAAATTTCTAATCTTATTATATCATCATTTGACGCAGCGTGGAGCTATTATATTATTCCCAATTCGTTGACACAAATAAGATGTCGAGGATCAATTTACGTCATAATTAAACGAAAAAATCAATCCAGATCCCATTATGAGTCTATTTGTAACTCAAATTGAATTTATATAGAAAAATTAATATATTAAGATTCGAAGAGTAATAAGATCGCTAGTATTCTAGATTCTACAGCTGTAATGAAGGAGTCGGTTCATCTAAGCTACGTAGGAATAATAAACTCTCTTTTATGTATCGATACCTCTATAATTAATCTTAAATTACGATAATATGTTAACATTAGCGTTATTCTTAATGATAATATCGAGTCTCCAGGACTACAGTCGTGGCTCCGTTAGCTGGATTTGATTCTCTGATCCAGTGGCAAATCGCTTTCCGAATCGCTAGTGTCGCTCGATTCGCTCGATTCCTCGTCTCCGGTCGTTCGTCGGGCGTCTTTATCCTCGTAGACACCGTCGTCTTCGTCCGAGGAGCGAAAATTAGGGTCTAATCGCTTCTCGTCGAGTTTGGGAATCTTTTTCACCTAAAGAATAAAAATTCTTCAGTTTATCCAACAAATCTTCGCTCTCTTCTATCTCACCTTCGGCCAATGCTTCGCGTGCCTTTTGGGCCGCGTATTCTTGGGCAGATATTTATCCGCGACCGGTTCGACCCTCCTAATATCAAAATCTTGGTCCACTTTGGTCACGGTTTGGAGCCTCTGTTCCTCCGACGTTACATAGAGGTCGTTTGGCTGATGATAACTGTTGTGTACGTCGTAAGCTTTCTTGCTACAAAACAGGGCCGCGCACATAGTGCACTTTATCAGATCTTCGGGGACCGCGTCTCTCTCCTCCTGCGAAGTGGACGATAAAGAATGAATCTTTGAAACCTCAGATTCGACGTCGACTCTTGAAAAATCACCTGAGTGTGCGCCTTCTCCAGATGCTGTTGAAGATTGAACTTTATGACGTACTCGGCGCCGCACAAGTGGCAATAATAAACGCTGAGCGCGTCGTTCATGGAATTGACTTTGATTTTGTTGCTCGGGGGCGGCGTGGCTATCGGTTGAAACAGGTGAACCATTCTGGAAGGATAAAATCGGGGTTTTAGCGACCGAAGAAGAGAAGAAAAACGTCAACGGTTCAATCTTTCACCTCTTGTGTATGGATCTGTAATGATAATCCAGCGCCTTCTCGTTATAGAAGAGAACGTTACACTCCTCGCACTTTTTGTGTCGATTTTTATCTGACATTTCGTCAGGGTCGTGAGTGGCTTGATGATTGTCTCTGTGGGTCTGCGACAAAGATTGAAATTTTTTATCGCATATTCCTTACCTAGGAGAAAGAAGAGAAGACTCACCTTCAGAGGGAACTGCATACCGCAGTGATGACAGTAGAATTTAGTCGGTGAGTTCGGATGCACCTTGAACCTGTGTCTTATGGTGGCCGGTATCGTCTCAAAAGATTTACCGCAAATATCGCACCTCGTTTCCGCATCGTTTTTCTGCCTCGCTGGACGTCCTCGGGTGTCGATTTCCTTGTTGGCATGCTTTCTGCGCAAAAAAACATTTTCGATTCTTTTTTTGGTCGCTGTATATTTATTTCGCGAGAGTAAACAAGAAACCTAACCTAAAATAATGACACTTGACGTTCGTGATACTCGATAGACTCGTGACACGATCTGATGCTCGTCTCGTTGTTTAATTAAAATGATAAAGTAGAAGCAAATGTTGAATTCGATTTATTATCGATCAATGAGAATCGAAACTAACCTGAAATGTTCTTGAAGAGCTTCTTTAGATTCCAATTTTGAATCGCACAGAACGCAGTTGTGTGTTTCCTTCCCTTTGTTCATTTATGACGTAATTGATATTGTGTTTTGTTTCTCTTTTTGTCTGTTCAGTAATAGTACGAAGATGAATGACGTCTGACGGACAAGAGCCTGTCGATAACACTGCTGATTGTGTCCCCCCCGACCGCCCCCCGCGTTCAGAACAACACGTCCGTCATTTGGGAGCCGCGTTTTATTACGAACGATAACAATTTATATTATTAGAAACGTAGAACGTTACGACGTCAATATTGGGGAAACTATTGATTGTAAACTAACCATTTCAGTTGATGAACGGTCACTGGATTCGATTTGAATCTGCGATATATTTTATTCACCGTTTATAATTGTTTTTTTTTTTTCATCACTCTAGTGCCGAGATTTAAACGTCCGAAACAAATCGATGATTTATTTATAACAAAAAATTTCAAGGACGGAAGGGAAAAATCAATCTTCCGCCATTTTGGATATCTTGAGACTTGCGACATCTGTTGGCGCGAGAAATTTAAAAAGTTGTTATATCGACGATCGATTATACCGCAAGATCGATTATTTGCGTTCGAAATTCAAATTTATACACCCTGCAGGCAATAATCATAAACCCAGTGCGATTGTTACTTTTATATCGTTTCTTTAATATCATTTTTATACAATATATAATTTTAGTATGTATATAGCATAAAATATAAAACCATTAAATGGGATATACATAATCTGATCTATATTTTATCTCCTTCCTCTTTTCATCGAACTTCACTTTCTTTTCAGCTATTACAAACGTGTTTTAATTTTATAATCTCGTGTTTATAGAACCTTTTTTTTATCATCCTCAAAACTCGTATTACATTATTTCAACTATTGGAATATTTCTCTAGGTATATAAATATATTTTTGTAATACTTTCGGACATATTTAATATTGCATAAAATATAATACTCTTAACTCTATGTATATAAAAATACGATCTTTCAATATCCGCCTATACCTATGTAGCTAAATTTAGGGGAATAAAAAAACGTAGAGCTAACAATAATGAACGATTTCTAATATAAAGCTATTCGCGTATAATCTAAGTTATTGATATAATGATTAAATGATTGTTTATAATTTTTTAGATGCCTCGTTGATCATTTTGTTTATGTGTTTCACGGTTTTCCGTAAACCGAAAAAGTAGAGAATAATCCCTACTCTTAACTTCAGTCTTTTATCATCGGCGATTTAACAAAAGTTTAAATTCTTTCCAAACTAAAAGACATTAGTGTAGTTCTTGATAAAGCGCAGACGCCGATTGACCGTCGGAAACGCCTTGCGCGGCCAATTCGGCCAGCGTACGTTCCAGGTACGAAGAGTCCGGGTATCCATGACCGGAAGTAGACGGTCCGAGGTCGGTTTTGTGGTGAATTTCATTCCAGGTAACCACATCCTCTCTACCGGTAGTCACGGACCTTCCGACGGTGAATATCAACCTTCTCTCAAAAGCGATTTGCAGTAGTCTCAGCACCCTTCGACCCATCTCGCTATCCGGGAGATAACAGACTCTGGGAAAACCGACCGCGTAGTAAGTCTGTCCAGGATTTGGATGCTCGGAGCCCTGAATGCCCGAGGGGATGCTGGAAAATCGTTTTCAGATTAGAAAAATGTGTGAAAAGAAGAATATCACGTCTCAAAGTCTCTCGCTCACTCGTAAGTTATCTGAATAGTGTTTGTGTTCGGAAATCCAGGCAAGGGTCTCGGTATTCTGGTCCAATTCATCGTCCCTGGTGGCTGGTTCCCCCTCTTTTCTCCGTAAATCAGTCTGCAGACCGGACACTGAATGTACATTGGCTGCTGCTGGGAACTGATCATAGCGTTCAGACAGGCCAGATGCAATCTATGCCTGCATCGAGTCAATTCGACGGTCAAAGGCTCCGGAGACCCCAAGCAGACTGGACAAGAATCTGCCCCCGCACTCTCGACTACTCTCACATATTGAGAAATGACGTCAGGGGCAGAGGACATCACACCTGCGAAAAAACGAGAGAAGCGTTACATCCTCGCTTTTCTTTTCATTTTAATTTAACAGAATCGAGTTTCTCACCGACAACGGAGTCTTTGAAGGCGTCGTCGCTCCCTACGCTGCTATCGAGTAGGTCGACAGGGTTTTCATGGCTAAGATAAGTGGAAACGGTATCGACACTGGGCCGACGACCGCTCTTAGTGCTGCTCGAATCTACGTCCAATACAGAATCCCGTGTTTTCCGTTTCTGTATAGGCTCTGCGACGGTTTCGACCGGCGCAGTTTCCACATGCTGCTTACTTCCGAATATGTTCAGATTGTTTAGTATAACGCGTGCGATGTGGGTCGGTCCAGTCTCGCCGTGTTTACCCTGGAAAAATTGATCATTCTGTGTCATCACACCGGGTCAATTTTAAACTAGCGAAGCAATACGACGACGTATAAATCTTCAGAATCATAATTTGAACATTAAAAAAAATATTATCTCGTCGATGAAACTATCGGTTTTCTGCTAAAAAAATTCACAACTTTTTCAATTTTCAATATTTTCTCGCGAAAATTTAGGACGATACTCTCGAGTTGTAGTACTTTCACGAAAAAAAATTGTCTGCAACGGTTGAAAAATGAATTCGGGTCAAAACAACGTTTCTTTCGTTCCCTGCACCTTCTTGTTATTCTTCTTTCCATTTCCACTCGGTATTTTTTTATGCGTAACTTTAGCGTGTGGGTTCTTGACCGCCACGTGTCCCCTACGTCCAGTAGTCGGCGGTAATTCCTCCAGAGTTACTTTAACCAGTGGATAAGGAGCCTGCTGTATGCGTCTGATGGGTCTCACGTACCCCGTGCAGCATCTGACTTGCGTCAGGTTGCAGAAGTTTATTATATACGGGAATCCCAGGTAGCTTTTCGACACGTCGATCGTTTTGTCTCCCTGAACGCGAAATAGGATCATAAATTCAATTATTGTAAGACATAAACTAGCCAGAAACGGTTTTCTCACCCTGGCCCACGCTTCTTCTATCAGACACTGAACCTCCATGTCGTAAGTGTGCCAGTCATCGGCGTCTCCGACCCATTCCCACTTGGCCCCTTTCCCAGCGGGGGATCCCGGGAGGTAGAGTTTTCGTCTGACGTTATGGGTCTCGGTTCCGTCGTCGCTGCACTGCGTCTTGGTCTTGAGGTTTATGTAATACCTGATGCAGAAGAAACTGTCGTTTGTTTGAAAAAACAAAAAATAAAAATAAATAAACAACCAATGAAATATATTCTCTCACCTGTCGAGATTCGGGTCCGCGTCGTTGAGAAATACTCTCGTTAATTTCTTGCAATGCGCTCTCTCTAGGTGCTGGGAAACCGCGGGACTGTACGGCCTGAATCTACCCTGTCGATTTTCCCACTCCCACACGACCACTGCGTGTCCGTGTCCGCTCATCTTTAACTTATCCGTACTCGATTGAACCCTGTTAAATTACCCGACGTCGTCGACGAGAATCAAGGTCTCGCGGTGTAGACGATTTTTATTACGCTTATTACAATCCGCAGACTCGATCAACCGCAGCACGACTACGGACTCGATAAACTCGAGCTAATAACAACGCAGCAAACTCCCGAGAGACGGGTCGACGAGACCGTGGGAACATTTTTCGAATTCATACCCCCACAGATCGCGCGTAGCCGCGTATGCGTCGGTGTATCGATGTGTGCGTCCGTGTCTCTGTCTCACTGTGTCCGACGTAAATATTGTTCACGATATTCGATCGCAGACACAACCCACGGATCGTTTTTGCGACGATTAATCGTTAGAATTATTCTCACTGACTAATTTCGTAACGCATTGTGCCTTTAGAATTGATAATCGAGTCGAAAATGAAAGAAAAAAAAATTAAAGGACGCTAGCGGCTAGACTGGCACTTGCAGCATCTTCTCTGTCTCTATAGAGTCTAGTGTCTCGACACTTGCTACTCGGCGCTCGCTTTGCTTTGATGTACACACGGATGCATGCTAGCGAGTTGGCCCCGATTGAACGAGCTTGTGGCCGCCATTTTTGTAGTCTAAATTGCGCGGGAGATTCAAATAGTGTTCCACTCGGAACGATTGTAAGAGAATTTTAATCCATAACTAGATAATTAAGCAATTGACTACATAAAAAAAACTATTTATCTGCAATTTTTAGGGTTCGCCGCTTTACATATCACACATTTATCCATGTTTTAGTAAACAAATGACGTCACGATCCGATCGGACTACAATGATGGCGGCTGTTTCACAGCTTCATGAGGCATGTGTACACTGAAATCGCCCAGCTTCACAGCATCCGATCCTCGTCGGAGGCAGGGCTTACAACGTGAGGAAAGAAATTAATCGGATATCAGAGAGTTTCATGTGACATTTTATGCTTTATCTGAACTCTGTAGATATAATATTGTGATATTTGATGCTAATAAAAGTATTTCAACCCATTATATGAGAACGAAATCGTTTTTATTTCCTTTAAGTCGACTTTCTACGGTTGGTGGAACTGTCAGGTTCGATCTAATACCAAGTGGTTTATTTTTATTTTTTGTACCGTATTTACGTGAGATGATGGATTATTTTTATCAAAAAATTATTATTTAAGTCACAAGAGTCTATTTCCGTCTATTTCGTCGATTGCCGATTAAATTTCGGTTCGATCGAACGGTTGACACTGGTTGAAACACCTTCAACGACACGATTGAAAATATGCGACGATGAGCCGGCCGAATTCTACCGCAACAATTAAACCACTAGCATAGGTTATCACAAGGAGCTAAATATTCGATATCAATAACGAAACACCGCCAAATGGATGTCGAAAAAATTGCTATGGTCGCTGGCGTCGGATTCGCCCTCGCAATAGGAGCCTTCGTCCTATGGGGACCCTCGCCGAGACCGAGGCGACGAGGTAAAAACAACAATAACAAAAAAACACAACAACCACAACAATGCTATAAGCTATCGATTCTCTTTTCTACTTTTTCTCGTCTCGCTGTCATTCTCTCTTTTATCCCAATTCCAGGTCAAATTATCGGACTCACAAACCTCGGCTACACATGTTTCATGAACGCGATTCTTCAGTCGCTGGCGGCATGCCCGACGTTCACTGAGTGGCTTCAGGCCCGTTGTAGCAACGACGAAAAAGGCAGATTTGCTCAGAGCCTTTTATCAGTTTTAGATAGTGAGTATCTCATCTATCGTTGATCATGATTGATCGGATCGACTAGAACTGTAACCGAAGATGGTATGATAGTGAGAAATGAGATAGAACTGTTTTCTCGATCAAATTTTCCTATTCTACACCCGCATTGACTGATATTTTACCTTTAAGAGATAAATGGCTTCTGCGAAGAGACAATTTACGGCGACGTAACACCTATTGAGATAATAAACTCGTTGGGACCCCTGTGGATATTTACCCCAGGTCATCAGGATGCTCACGAGTTATTCGACGTCCTCCTTAGCGCCCTACAGGCTGATATGCAGCCCTTGAACAGGGTGGGTCTCCCACACCGACTGCGGGACGAAATTATGCCCAACGACTTATGGAATTCAATTCTTTCGCAGAAAGGCTGCTTGTCGGACGCCCTGCCAGGAGCCAGCGCCCCTGTTTCGGATGCCAGAGGGTCGGGAGATCCTTTTGTACTGCGGAGCGTATCCTGCAGCGATATAACGAGGGATGAGATGGAGGCGGAGAAGAAAGACGAGATTCTTAGGGAGAAGATAATGACTGCGTCTACAAAGTCGATCCCAAAAATGTTTGGGATTAATTCCGCGGGAGGAATAAAGCCCGGAATGATCGTAGCGAGATCTTCGGAGGTAGTTTCGATGGACGAGGAGAACTGTCTGGGAATGGAAGAGTCCTTCAGAGCTTGGAACTCTCTCTGCACTATTCCGGCTCAGAATGTTCCGGTTTTATCAAAAATCGCGCATCCGTTCTCTGGACTTTTAACCAGTCAATTAAAATGCACGAATTGTAACTGGAAGGTGATTATCTCTGATCTGCGTCGGTTTTGGTCGATTCACCCTAACGTTTTTTTGTTCATTTTCAGTCCTCCGTCCGCTACGACAAATTCGAGAGCGTTTCGCTGCCTCTGCCACCAGCGGGGGGATTTTTAAACTGGCGACAACACGCTCTGACCGATTTATTGTCCCGTTTCGTGACCAGCGAGGTGATACACGACGTTCAATGCGACGGATGCGCCTCTCGATGTCCAGCCGTGAAAACCCTGACTCTTGGAAAACTGCCGAGATGCTTGTGCATACATATTCCAAGAACGACCTGGGGCCCTTCTGGATCGCCGATGAAGAGAGACGACCCTATAGTATTCCCAGAAATATTAGTCCTCGATCCTTTCACCTTCACTGAAGCCAAGAAGAGGAGTTCAAAGGTGGGTTTCTTCGTTTGAAACCCTTTCTGCAGTATTTCATCGCTAATTTGATGCTTCGATTCACTCAGGGCTCCTCGCAATCCATGGTTGGCCTAGCGGATAGGAACTTGACCCATGGGAGAAACAGATACAGGCTGCAGTCCGTCGTGGAACATCGAGGGCCTGTGGATTCCGGGCATTTTGTGTCTTACAGAAGAGGAAACAGGCCCGGCCAGTGGATGTATACCTCCGATATAACGGTCGAACGCACGACATTGAGCGACGTTCTCTACGCTAGTCCCTATTTGCTGTTTTACGAACGAATTAACGATTCCCAAGTCTAGCCCCTACGATTTCTGAGGAATAGTAGTAAAAAGGAAATTAATTAATCGTAACGATGATGATATCGCCAAAGAAAACAAGACGCATTAATCACTCGATATTTAGATAAGTTCTACACCACTATTGTGTTTGGTGAGACTCCAAACGCGAACTTGGATTTGTTCCTAATTGCCTTAATTTCTATGGAATCGAAGATATTTCAACGGTGCGATGGGCGTATTTATAAAACTCCTCAGGCGTGATAGCCTGGAGTTTTACGTTCTTTGGAATAAGACTGTGAATATGAGCGTAGGGTTTTTTATCATTGACTCCAGGCGAGTTTCTTTTTTTCAACATTCTTACATTTACTACTGATCATACATTGTATGTGTGACGAATCCCAAATCGCATTTGTCGTACTGTCTTATTTACCACTGATTGTGAAAGCGATCGTTTATCTTTCACGCAGTTATCAAGCATGTGATGTTTGTAAATCTTTACATTATAGCCGATGAACTTTCAACCGTAGTAGAATACTCACTTACATAAATTGTGCCAAAAGGTTTTTTGCCTGAACAAATTCATCTCGAGAGAGAATAAAAGTCAGTAATTGGTAGCTGTAGAGTTTAGTTCGAGGTGTATATGGAATGTATTATTGAAATCAAGTACTTAGAGAGTTAAAGAGAGGTTTATTGAATAGCTAGATAGCGATGATAAATAATAACATGCTTCCGTTCTATCGAATCATATCCACCCGAATTCCGAGCTTCGCTTTTGATCAAACGTTAAACTGGTGAAATAAAAAAATGTACCGTAATTTCAGTCACTTTTATCAGTGACTGTGATGTATCCATATACCTTTGACGAGGAAAACGAAATGTATACAAGTTATGAGAACATGGAAACATGCGATAAAGATTTTTTACGTTAAAGTTTATTTGTCTTGTCTAATTATCCCTCGTAATACATAGCGTAAACTTTTTTTGTGTGAAGTCAACAGGTATTTAGTAATAATTAAACATAATTCTGATTTATCTTGATTTATTTATTCATAGAAGCTTCAATGATTATAGACTTATTTTTAGGTACGTTGAAAGAATTATATTACTTAGAATAGAATCTCAACGTCACTGGATACCGAATGCGGTTCAATGCGGTACAACGGGTTCCCGGTGAGCTTTAGAACTTTCAAGTTTGGAATCATATTGACTTGAAGATCCGAAATCTTTTCTATCTTGTTATTCGAGATATCAAGATATCTAAGCTGACTTCTACCGAAGCATTCTTTACCCGGGAAAGTACTCAGTCTATTATTATCCAAATAAAGTTCGAGCAAAGATGGTAGATGAGAAAAAGAAGTTGGCGATATGTCACTTATGTAATTATTAGTAAGATAAACGCTTTGCAACAATGTCAAATTACCGAGGAATCCATCTGGAATATAACTTATCTGATTACCATCAAGAGCTAGGTGTTCAAGTCTTGGAATATCCTCGAGCACGTAGAGATAACTCCAATTGTTGTCTAGCTGCATGTCGTTGTATGATAGGATAAGGCACGCAATATTCATATTATTATAAAACCGGCTGAAAGATCTTACGTTATTTCTTGCCAGAGACAAGAATTTCAGATTCGGATTACCTGTAGGGATATTGGATAAACGATTGTCGTCCAAGGATAAAGCTTCAAGCGACACTTGGGGCACATTAATTGTGGAGAAACGATTGTGCTCTAAAAATAAATGAGTGAGATTATCCAGGCAAGGGCGACCCGTTTCACTATTGAGGTCAACGTCGTATAACGAGTTATGCGACAGATAAAGGTACCGCAAATTAGAGCTACAAATGAGCTCACCCTCGTCATAATTTACATTGATTCGTTGTATTTCGTTGTGCTGGAGATGCAACTCTCTCAGTGACGGCAATAACGTTAACGTAGTATGGGATATCGAGAATCTGAATTGTGTCAACGCGTTGTGCTTAAGATTCAGAACTTCCAATTTAGCCAGGCCTGCGAAACTGTCTGGGACGAGATGACTGATCTTATTCCTTGCCAAATTGAGACGAACCAGTTGAGGAAGGCCGTCGAAAACAAAACTTTCGATTCTCTCAATCGAATTATCTTCCAATGACAGAGACTGCAGCGAAGGAATTCTGGCAAATCCTCTGGTCACATTGACGATGCCTTTGTCTTCGGCGTAGATTACCTTTGGCGGCGACGCCGTCGGCTCGTTCCCCAGCAACTTGACCGTTAACGTTCCGCCGATTACTCGGAGTATTGCTCCGTCTTGGTATGACATTATGACTCGCGTTTCTGCAGATTCCCACACTTTGCATACCTCCGCTTGGGTACTGCACACTTGGTATAAAATCAGTGCACAAAGCACGCTCACGACTTTGAGTATCATTATTTCTGGTGACTCTGAAACGTGTATGAAATATTCGATTTAGAATTGAAATTGAACAAAAACAGGTCATTTTACTCTTACGAGCAGATAAATTCTGCTAATGAAAAATAGAAATTTCAAATTGCATCGTGTGTAATGGAGTAGTAAGTAATATTTTAGCGTTCTGATCTTTACAAAGGCAAAGCAAACATCTATCAATTTACCTCGGAAAAAGCGATGATACACTTTATGTGTTTATTCGTCTGCTTCGGTACTTCGAATGGCTCCCCAAGATAACGTTACACATATTTACTATATTTTCAATACAAGCCTCTGCCCCCGACTGATAATTATAGAATGCTGACGATGCATATACCGCGGGGAACCCCCTGATTCCTCAAGTTTCACGGTTTGCGAAATGTTTTCGCTCTGGTAGTAGCATTCTGTATGATCACGGGGTAAAAAGGGTGCGTTCGTAAAGTCAACTTACATTAGTCCGCGGTTCGCGTTGGCAATTGGTTCATTCTTATTAAATCGATGTCACAATTGGTTATCAAGCTACGGTCCGCGGACTGATAAATAAACTTTACGAACGCACTGTCTTTCGATGCACATAAGAAAAACCCCGGATTTCGCTATCTCGGTTGCGGAGCGAAAGTTCGTAGGCATAATATTTGTTAGTCTGACCTACGTTATCATCTAGAGCAAGATATTCCCTCACATGGGTCACGAATAACTATTTTTTCGTACCGAAATTTTGAAATATCCACCCCTCGACGATGCTGCGCGGCATCAGAGGGTCCGACAAGTACGATTCAGGATCGTGGGGCAGATATTCCCTCACATGGGTCGCGAATAACTATTTTTTCGTACCGAAATTTTGAAATATCCACCCCTCGACGATACTGCGCGGCATCAGAGGGTCCTACACGTGCGATGTAGGATCGTGGGGCAGATATTCCCTCACATGGGCTGCGAATAACTATTTTTCGTACCGAAATTTTGGAAATATCCACCCTCGACGATACTGCGCGGCATAAGAGGGTCCTACAAGTACGATGTAGGATCGTGGGGCAGATATTCACTCACATGGGTCGCGATTCACCATTTTTCGTACCGAAATTTTGAAATATCCACCCCTCGAGGATACTGCGCGGCATCAGAGGGTCCTACAAGTACGATGTAGGATCGTGGGGCAGATATTCCCTCACATGGGTCGCGAATAACTATTTTTTCGTACCGAAATTTTGAAATATCCACCCCTCGACGATACTGCGCGGCATCAGAGGGTCCTACAAGTACGATGTATGATCGTGGGGCAGATATTCCCCTACATGGGTCGCGAATAAATATTTTTGCATACCGAAATTTTGAAATATCCACCCCTCGACGATACTGCGCGGCATCAGAGGGTCCTACAAGTACGATGTATGATCGTGGGGCAGATATTCCCCTACATGGGTCGCGAATAACTATATTTTCGTACCGAAATTTCGAAATATCCACCCCTCGACGATACTGCGCGGCATCAGAGGGTCCTACAAGTACGATGTAGGATCGTGGGCAGATATTCCCTCACATGGGTCGCGATTCACCATTTTTTCGTACCGAAATTTTGAAATATCCACCCCTCGACGATACTGCGCGGCATCAGAGGGTCCTACAAGTACGATTTAGGATTGTGGGGCAGATATTCCCTCACATGGGTCGCGAATAACTATTTTTTCGTACCGAAATTTTGAAATATCCACCCCTCGACGATACTGCGCGGCATCAGAGGGTCCTACACGTGCGATGTAGGATCGTGGGGCAGATATTCCCTCACATGGGTCGCGAATAACGATTTTTTCGTACCGAAATTTTGAAATATCCACCCCTCGACGATACTGCGCGGCATCAGAGGGTCCTACAAGTACGATGTAGGATCGTGGGGCAGATATTCCCTCACATGGGTCGCGAATAACTATTTTTTCGTACCGAAATTTTGAAATATCCACCCCTCGACGATACTGCGCGGCATCAGAGGGTCCTACAAGTACGATGTAGGATCGTGGGGCAGATATTCCCTCACATGGGTCGCGAATAACTATATCGTCGTACCGAAATTTCGAAATATCCACCCCTCGACGATACTGCGTGGCATCAGAGGGTCCTGCAAGTACGATGTAGGATCGTGGGGCAGATATTCACTCACATGGGTCGCAAGTAACTATTTTTTCGTACCGAAATTTTGAAATATCCACCCCTCGACGATACTGCGTGGCATCAGAGGGTCCTACAAGTACGATGTAGGATCGCGGGGCAGATATTCACTCACATGCGTAGCAAGTAACGATTTTTTCGTACCGAAATTTGTAAATATCCACCCCTCGACGATACTGCGCGGCATCGAGGGTCCTACACGTGCGATGTAGGATCGTGGGGCAGATATTCCTCACATGGGTCGCGAATAACTATTTTTTTCGTACCGAAATTTTGAAATGTCCACCCCCTCGACGATACCGCGCGGCATCAGAGGGTCCTACAAGTACGATGTAGGATCGTGGGGCATATTCCTCACATGGGTCGCGAATAACTATTTTTTCGTACCGAAATTTGAGCCATCCAATTTCGACGATACATTTCGCGCGACGGAGGGTCCTACACGTGCGATGTAGGATCGTGGGGCAGATATTCCTCACATGGGTCGCGAATAACTATATTTTCGTACCGAAATTTCGAAATATCCACCCTCGACGATACTGCGCGGCATCAGAGGGTCCTACAAGTACGATGTAGGGGATCGTGGGGCAGATATTCCCTCACAGCGGTCGCGAATAACTATTTTTTCGTACCGAAATTTTGAAATATCCACCCCTCGACGATACTGCGCGGCATCAGAGGGTCCTACAAGTACGATGTATGATCGTGGGGCAGATATTCCCTCACATGGGTCGCGAATAAATATTTTTTCATACCGAAATTTTGAAATATCCACCCCTCGACGATACTGCGCGGCATCAGAGGGTCCTACAAGTACGATGTAGGATCGTGGGGCAGATATTCCCTCACATGGGTCGCGAATAACTATATTTTCGTACCGAAATTTTGAAATATCCACCCCTCGACGATACTGCGCGGCATCAGAGGGTCCTACAAGTACGATGTAGGATCGTGGGGCAGATATTCCCTCACATGGGTCGCGAATGACTATTTTTGAGCCCCGAAATTTTGAAATATCCACCCCTCGACGATACTGCGCGGCATCATAGGGTCCTACAAGTACGATGTAGGATCGTGGGGCAGATATTCCCTCACATGGGTCGCGATTCACCATTTTTTCGTCGCGAAATTTTGAAATATCCACCCCTCGACGATACTGCGCGGCATCAGAGGGTCCACCAAGTACGATGTAGGATCGTGGGGCAAATATTCCCTCACATGGGTCGCGAATAACTATTTTTTGGTACCGAAATTTTGAAATATCCACCCCTCGACGATACTGCGCGGCATCAGAGGGTCCTACAAGTACGATGTAGGATCGTGGGGCAGATATTCCCCTACATGGGTGGCGAATAACTATTTTTTCATACCGAAATTTTGATATACCCACCCCTCGACGATACTGCGCGGCATCAGAGGGTCCTACAAGTACGATGTAGGATCGTGGGGCAGATATTCCCTCACATGGGTCGCGAATAACGATTTTTTCGTACCGAAATTTTGAAATATCCACCCCTCGACGATACTGCGCGGCATCAGAGGGTCCTACAAGTACGATGTAGGATCGTGGGGCAGATATTCACTCACATGGGTCGCGATTCACCATTTTTTCGTACCGAAATTTTGAAATATCCGCCCCTCAACGATATTGTGCGACATCAGAGGGTCCTACAAGTACGATGTAGGATCGTGGGGCAGATATTCACTCGCATGGGTCGCGATTCACCATTTTTACGTACCGAAATTTTGAAATATCCACCCCTCAACGATACTGCGCGGCATCAGAGGGTCCTACAAGTACGATGTAGGATCGTGGGGCAGATATTCCCTTACATGGGTCGCGAATAACTATTTTTTCGTACCGAAATTTTGAAATATCCACCCCTCGACGATACTGCGCGGCATCAGGGAGTCCTGCAAGTACGATGTAGCATCGTGGGGCAGATATTCCCTCACATGGGTCGCGAATAACTATTTTTTCGTACCGAAATTTTGAAATATCCACCCCTCGACGATATTCCGCGACAGCAGAGGGTCCGACAAGTACGATGTAGGATCGTGGGGCAGATATTCACTCACATGGGTCGCGATTCACCATTTTTTCGTACCGAAATCTTGAAATATCCACCCCTCGACGATACTGCGCGGCATCAGAGGGTCCTACAAGTACGATGTATGATCGTGGGGCAGATATTCCCTCACATGGGTCGCGAATAAATATTTTTTCATACCGAAATTTTGAAATATCCACCCCTCGACGATACTGCGCGGCATCAGAGGGTCCTACAAGTACGATGTAGGATCGTGGGGCAGATATTCCCTCACATGGGTCTCGAATAACTATTTTTTCGGGCCGAAATTTTGAAATATCCACCCCTCGACGATACTGCGCGGCATCAGAGGGTCCTACAAGTACGATGTATGATCGTGGGGCAGATATTCCCCTACATGGGTCACGAATAAATATTTTTTCATACCGAAATTTTGAAATATCCACCCCTCGACGATACTGCGCGGCATCAGGGAGTCCTGCAAGTACGATGTAGCATCGTGGGGCAGATATTCCCTCACATGGGTCGCGAATAACTATTTTTTCATACCGAACTTTTGAAATATCCGCCCCTCGACGATACTGCGCGGCATCAGAGGGTCCTACAAGTACGATGTAGGATCGTGGGGCAGATATTCCCTCACATGGGTCGCGAATAACTATTTTTCGTACCGAAATTTTGAAATATCCACCCCTCGACGATACTGCGCGGCATCAGAGGGTCCTACAAGTACGATGTATGATCGTGGGGCAGATATTCCCTCACATGGGTCGCGAATAAATATTTTTTCATACCGAAATTTTGAAATATCCACCCCTCGACGATACTGCGCGGCATCAGAGGGTCCTACAAGTACGATGTAGGATCGTGGGGCAGATATTCCCTCACATGGGTCGCGAATAACGATTTTTTCGTACCGAAATTTTGAAATATCCACCCCTCGACGATACTGCGCGGCATCAGAGGGTCCGACAAGTACGATTCAGGATCGTGGGGCAGATAATCCCTCACATGGGTCGCGAATAACTATTTTTTCGTACCGAAATTTTGAAATATCCACCCCTCGACGATACTGCGCGGCATCAGAGGGTCCTACAAGTACGATGTAGGATCGTGGGGCAGATATTCCCTCGCATGGGTCGCGAATAACTATTTTTTCGTACCGAAATCTTGAAATATCCACCCCTCGACGATACTGCGCGGCATCAGAGGGTCCTACAAGTACGATGTAGGATCGTGGGGCAGATATTCCCTCACATGGGTCGCGAATAACTATTTTTTTCGTACCGAAATTTTGAAATATCCACCCCTCGACGATACTGCGCGGCATCAGAGGGTCCTACAAGTACGATGTAGGATCGTGGGGCAGATATTCCCTCACATGGGTCGCGAATAACTATATTTTCGTACCGAAATTTTGAAATATCCACCCCTCGACGATACTGCGCGGCATCAGAGGGTCCTACGAGTACGATGTAGGATCGTGGGGCAGATATTCACTCACATGGGTCGCGAGTAACTATTTTTTCGTACCGAAATTTTGAAATATCCACCCCTCGACGATATTCCGCGACAGCAGAGGGTCCTACAGGTACGATGTAGGATCGTGGGGCAGATATTCCCTCACATGGGTCGCGAATAACTATTTTTTCGTACCGAAATTTTGAAATATCCACCCTCGACGATACTGGTGGCGGCATCAGAGGGTCCTCTACAAGTACGATGTAGGATCAGCAGATATTCTACGGGTCGCGAGTAACTATTTTTTCGAACCGAAATTTTGAAATATCTACACCTCAACGATATTCTGCGACAGCAGAGGGTCCTACAAGTACGATGTAGGATCGTGGGGCAGATATTCACTCACATGGGTCACGATTCACCATTTTTTCGTACCGAAATTCTGAAATATCCGCCCCTCGACGATATAGCGAGACAGCATAGGGTCCTACAAGTACGATGTAGGATCGTGGGGCAGATATTCACTCACATGGGTCGCGATTCACCATTTTTTCGTACCGAAATTTTGAAATATCCACCCCTCGACGATACTGCGCGGCATCAGAGGGTCCTACAAGTACGATGTAGGATCGTGGGGCAGATATTCACTCACATGGGTCGCGATTCATTATTTTTTCGTACCGAAATTGTGAAATATCCACCCCTCGACGATATTACGCGACATCAGAGGGTCCTACAAGTACGATGTAGGATCGGGGCAGATATTTCTCGCATGGGTCGCGAATAACTATTTTTTCGAACCGAAATTTGAAGATTCACCTCGACGATACTGCGCGGCATCACAGAGTGGTCCTACAAGTACGATGTAGGATCGTGGGGCAGATATTTCCTCACATGGGTCGCGATTCACCGTTTTTTAGTACCGAAATTTTGAAATATCCACCCCTCAACGATATTGTGCGACATCAGAGGGTCCTACAAGTACGATGTAGGATCGTGGGGCAGATATTTCCTCACATGGGTCGCGAATAACTATTTTTTCGTACCGAAATTTTGAAATATCCACCCCTCGACGATACTGCGCGGCATCAGAGGGTCCTACAAGTACGATGTAGGATCGTGGGGCAGATATTTCCTCACATGGGTCGCGAATAACTATTTTTTCGTACCGAAATTTTGAAATATCCACCCCTCGACGATACTGCGCGGCATCAGAGGGTCCCACAAGAACGATTTGGGATCGTGGGGCAGATATTCCCTCACATGGGTCGCGAATAACTATTTTTTCGTACCGAAATTTTGAAATATCCACCCCTCGACGATACTGCGCGGCATCAGGGGGTCCTACAAGTACGATGTAGCATCGTGGGGCAGATATTCCCTCCCATGGGTCGCGAATAACTATTTTTTCGTACCGAAATTTTGAAATATCCACCCCTCGACGATACTGCGCGGCATCAGGGGGTCCTACAAGTACGATGTAGCATCGTGGGGCAGATATTCCCTCACATGGGTCGCGAATAACTATTTTTTCGTACCGAAATTTTGAAATATCCACCCCTCGTGAATACTGCGCGGCATTAGAGGGTCCTACAAGTGCGATGTAGGATCGTGGGGCAGATATTCCTTCACATAGTCGCGAATAACTATTTTTTGGTACCGAAATATTGAAATATCCACCCCTCGTGAATACTGCGCGGCATCAGAGGGTCCTACAAGTACGATGTAGGATCGTGGGGCAGATATTCCCTCGCATGGGTCGCGAATAACTATTTTTTCGTACCGAAATGTTGAAATATCCACCCCTCGTGAATACTGCGCGGCATCAGAGGGTCCTACAAGTACGATGTAGGATCGTGGGGCAGATATTCCCTCACATGGGTCGCGAATAACTATTTTTTCGTACCGAACTTTTGAAATATCCGCCCCTCGACGATACTG
>JAEUYN010001219.1:0-37390 GCA_018257835.1 Euura lappo | reverse complement strand
ATCGGAATTGTTTGCAATTTCTCGTAATTTTTTGTAGTCTTTCGTAGTTCCGGAAGTAGAAAACTACAAAATTTCATGATTAATTATGGAAATTTACATCTTTCAAGCAACAGAATATCTTTACTACAAATATCTACGAAAGTTTACGAAAATCTACGACCATGATCAACCCGAAAAAATTTTCGTAGATTTTACGGAATATGGTAGATAAGAATTGCACAAACTATGAATATCTACGAACATTTACAGAAATTTACGACTGAAATGTATGAGAATCTTTTTACGTAGATCGCAAGTATAAAACTACAAAAAATTACGATAATTTAGAATTTTCTACAACAAAAGTGAAAAGTCTAATTGCCGGAAGGATTTGATTAAACTTTGGCGATTGTTTGTCGAATAGTACAAATTTCTACGCAAAATTACTATAATGTATGATTTTCTACGAAAAGCTGGCAGAATATGAAGCTTAACGTGACAAAGCTTTTCAAATATTCAGTTGAAGTTCCATGTCAGTCACTAACTTCATGTTGCCAGAAAATGTCAAGTTCTGCAAGGAGATGAATTTGGGCGAGTTGAAGACCATACATCTGGGGATCACCGGGAGGCTAAGAGCATGCTCCAGTCAGCCGTTTCCGTATTTAAAAAATGATGAAGCCTGATATGAACGGGGGGGTGTTTAATGGGTTCCCTAGACGATTTGTATTAAATTAGTAGCTGGCATGAACGTGTATCTCACCAAAATCGAGTAAAATAAGGGTTTTTTGTGTCGCGAAGCGTGGGACCGTCACTTGTTTTCACTGATATCACGGACTACGCATCACAAGGGTGGAAACGAACTATCAAGCGCCCTCAGGAATATAATTCCACTCACATATATCGCAAAACTTGTTCATTTCACTCAACGATGAAGCCTCAGAATTGTTTCCAGAAAAAGACTGAAATTCTCGGTATAAAGCATCCGTGTTGGATCGTTTGGCGTTGCTTGTCGGGCCCGTCAGCGCTCCTTTTTCGACGCGCGGGCTCACCGGGAACCAAGCTTACAGTTGTTGCCAACCTTCGTCTCGCGGTCCTGCGTTTCACGAACCGCCGTTCCTTGTTCAGCGCTATGACAGCTGAGCGGGAATTCAAACGGAAATAATTCGGAATAATGATAGTTATAACAAATGTAAGATATGTATAAGTTGTAAAAATTTGTAAATTAGTCTAATTGTAAGTAGTAATGTATTCGATGAAGTTATGGAGACGGAAACCATGTAACCCCGAGGGGAACATTAAATAAACATACATAAACATACATAAACATACATAAACATACATA
This sequence comes from Euura lappo, assembly GCA_018257835.1. Lineage (NCBI taxonomy): Eukaryota > Metazoa > Arthropoda > Insecta > Hymenoptera > Tenthredinidae > Euura > Euura lappo. The sequence goes on along the minus strand of JAEUYN010001219.1, from coordinate 36,069 downwards.
ATAATTATAATAATGCATTGTTATTGTTATTATTATCATTATTATTATTATTATTATTATTATCATTATCATTATTATTATTATTATTATTATTATTATTATTACTATTATTATCATTATAATTACAATTTTCGAAATAATAATCATAACAATTATTATAATAATAATTATTATTATTATCATTGAAAAAAATTTACTCGAAAGTGGTGTGAATGGAAATGAAAACGTATGCGCCATTTTTTTTTTTTTTTTTACTAACACTGAAATCCTGTGAAACGCACAGAATAATCAAAATTCCGATTCTTTTGAGAGATTTTCAAGTTTCAGCATAAAAAAACTAGATAAGGCAGAGGTGTAAAGTCGTATACGCCCTTTATTTTAGATTTTTTTTTATCTTGAAAATGTTGTAAAAATCGGAATTTCAATTCGTCTATGCGTTGCACAGGACAAGAGTATTTGTGAAAAAAATGGCGTACTACGACTATACGACTTTATACCGTTGCCCTGTCAATGTTTTTTTTTTTTTTTGAATTTTGAATTTTGAAAATTTCACATAAAGAACTCTGAAATCAGACTTTTTTATGCGTTTCACAGGATTTTAGAGTTTTTTTAGAAAAAGAAAAAAAAATGGCGCATAGTTTTCATTTCCATTTACAAATTATCGTCGTCATCATCATCATCATCATCATCATCATTATTATTACGGAAAAAATTGAAATTCCGATTTTCACAACATTTTCAAGATAAAAAAAAATCGAATAATAAATGGCGTTTACGACTCTATACCTCTGCCTTGTCCAGTTTTTTTATGCTGAAACTTGAAAATCTCTCAAAAGAATCAGAATTTTGATTATTCTGTGCGTTTCATAGGATTTCAGTGTTGGTAGAAAAAAAAATGGCACCTACGTTTTCATTTTCATTCACAAATTTCACCAATTTCGCGTAAATTTTTTGCAATGATAATAATAATAATTATATCATATTGTTATTATCATAATAATAATTATTATTATCATAATATTATGATAATAATTGTTATTATTATTATAATAATTGTATAACACTGAAATCCTGTGAAACGCACAGAATAATCAAAATTCCGATTCTTTTGAGAGATTTTCAAGTTTCAGCATAAAAAAACTAGATAAAGCAGAGGTGTAAAGTCGTATACGCCCTTTATTTTATTTTTTTTTTTTATCTTGAAAATGTTGTGAAAATCGGAATTTCAATTCTTCTATGCGTTGCACAGGACAAGAGTATTTGTGAAAAAAATGGCGTACTACGACTATACGACTTTATACCGTTGCCCTGTCAATGTTTTTTTTTTTTTTTTTCAATTTTGAATTTTGAAAATTTCACATAAAGAACTCTGAAATCAGACTTTTTTATGCGTTTCACAGGATTTTAGAGTTTTTGTAGAAAAAAAAAAAAATGGCGCATTAGTTTTCATTTCCATTTACAAATTTCACCACTTTCGATTAAATTTTTTGCAATGATAATAATAATAATTATCATATTGTTATTATCATAATAATAATAATTACTATCATAATATTATGATAATAATTGTTATTATTATTATTATTATTATTATTATCGTCATCATCATCATTATCGTCGTCATCATCATCATCATCATCATCATTATTATTACGGAAAAAATTGAAATTCCGATTTTCACAACATTTTCAAGATAATAAAAAAATCGAATAATAAATGGCGTATACGACTTTACACCTCTGCCTTATCTAGTTTTTTTTATGCTGAAACTTGAAAATCTCTCAAAAGAATCGGAATTTTGATTATTCTGTGCGTTTCACAGGATTTCAGTGTTGGTAGAAAAAAAAAAATGGCGCAGACGTTTTCATTTTCATTCACAAATTTCACCACATTCCACTAATAATAATAATAATAATAATAATAATAATAAGAAGAAGAAGAAGAAGAAGAAGAAGAACGACAACGACAACGACAACGACAACAACAACGACAACAACAACAACAACAATAATAATGCATTGTTATAACTATTATGAATGCTTATGTATGTTTATGTATGTTTATTTAATGTTCCCCTCTGGGTTACATGGTTTCCGTCTCCATAACTTCATCTAATACATTACTACTTACAATTAGACTAATTTACAAATTTTTACAACTTATACATATCATACATTTGTTATAACTATTATTATTCCGAATTATTTCCGTTTGAATTCCCGCTCAGCTGTCATAGCGCTGAATAAGGAACGGCGGTTCGTGAAACGCAGGACCGCGAGACGAAGGTTGGCAACAACTGTAAGCTTGGTTCCCGGTGAGCCCGCGCGTCGAAAAAGGAGCGCTGACGGGCCCGACAAGCAACGCCAAACGATCCAACATGGATGCTTTATACCGAGAATTTCAGTCTTTTTCTGGAAACAATTCTGAGGCTTCATCGTTGAGTGAAATGAGCAAGTTTTGCTATATATGTGAGTGGAATTATATTCCTGAGGGCGCTTGATAGTTCGTTTCCACCCTTGTGATGCGTAGTCCGTGATATCAGTGAAAACAAGTGACGGTCCCACGCTTCGCGACACAAAAAACCCTTATTTTACTCGATTTTGGTGAGATACACGTTCATGCCAGCTACTAATTTAATACAAATCGTCTAGGGAACCCATTAAACACCCCCCCGTTCATATCAGGCTTCATCATTTTTTAAATACGGAAACGGCTGACTGGAGCATGCTCTTAAAAGCAACATCGGACGCGGTCAGTACTTGGATGGGTGGCCCCTAAAAGTGGGCTAGGTTCAAATCCTTCTGGGGGTAAATTTTTTTTTTTTTAATTTTAAATTCAATAATTCCATCAACGTTGAGTAGATTTTTTCTAAAAATAGGTCGAATTACTATGAAATCGCTTCGTTTATTAAATTGCGGTACGGGTAGGATCCAGGTACAATCCCGAAACTGGCTTCTACAACTATCTACGAAAAAACTACGAGGAACTACGATAAACTATGAATACCTAGAAACGACAATTCATATAGACATCGAATTTCATTCTACAACTATCTACGAAAAACTACTACTCTGTACAAAATCTGGCGTAAAAATAAACTACGAAAAGTCCGAAATCCGATACTTTTTCGTAGATTCTTTTCGTAGTTTGTCGTAGAAATTATTTTCACCGGAAGAACACCCAGCTATATTTTTAGCCAGAAATATAAAACAATTCACTTTCTTTGAGTTCTTCGATTTGTGAATTTTTTACGAGGCTCCAATCTAATTTTATATCAAATATCCAATTCGGGCCCATTCTAGAGATCCTAAAGTACCTCCGGGAATTTTCTCGTAGTCAAATTGTCAACAGAATCAATGTGACAACGTTTCACAGTTAGCTGGGGTCAGGGTGACCCCGTGTAAGTAATGTGGAAGTTTCAAGGGGTGTAAGTGACTAGGGTTAAACTACTCAGAGTTGGTAGATTCTAAGCTACAGGATGGCCCGTTTCATGTGTCGAGAATGGGAGGGGCTCGAACTGAAATAACTTTGAAACGGTCAGAAGTAGATTTGATGTCAAAAAAGCATTTCAAAGCTGACAATCCAAGATTCATTTACGAAACGGGCCATCCTGTATGTAGATACCTAGGACCTAGGTATAACTAGTCTGCTAGTGTGTCTAACAGGGCCTGGCCTGGCCGCAGTAGTTCAAATTCGTCCACCAGGTGTCATATTGACCAACTTACGATCTATTAGCGCTCACCAAAGGATACCATTTATGGTGGGTAGAGGTACTTCAGTGTGGGAGACGTCACAACGTACTGATTTTCAACCCGTTATTATATCTCTATTGCCTTTAATTGGGCTTCAATTGAAAAAAACAAAAAATCCATGTCCTAATTATGTTTACGTTAAATATCAAAATATGTTATAATAAAAATTCAAGATGAAACCCAACTACTTTACTGTTTTTTATTTTATAAACGAATTAAGTATTTACCATCAAGCTTCTGGATAGTTCGTAAAGGAAGCTTGAAATTCGGGACACCATGGGCTTAGACAGCGGAGAACTTGAGCTTCCTGCTAAAATCCCCAAGAGTCAACAAAAAGCGGTTTGTACAGAAAGAACATCAATCAACGTCCCAGTTCAACATCCTGATACATATCATTTATCAACGGGCATAATAATGTTAATTCGTTTTTTTATTTTTATTTTTTTTTTATTGAAAAAGAAGGAGGGGTAAATACATTGAGGCTGGGATCGAGTCCATATAGCCTGAAGCTTATTCTGAAGGGAAGATTTATTCTAAGGGTGGGGTTTGAAGAAGCGAGGAAGGAGTACTAAACCTAGAATTATCCTATGCTAGGAGTTTATGACTATAATTTCTATAGACTTAGACATTTTTTGATGGTATCCGAATTCTACACGTGTCGTTATCTCTATGAATGCATTGAAAGCTAGAATTCAACCACTGTAAAGCTGCTAAGCTAGCGCTCTTCTAAAATAAAAAGAAGCACTCTACTTTTCCAGCGAAGTAACGACCGAGGGGAAAAATAACCACCGAATTCTAGTAGTGTAAAAATATTCAGGAATAATTAAGGATAAAAAAAGAGTTAAAAAATTAAAAAATGTGTTGGAATAAGAAATAAAAAAAATTGAAAAATAGGTTGTATTAAGTTATATAGTGTAAAATGAAAGACAAATGATTGAAATAAATGAAATGATTTGAATTATTTCACTAAAAAAAATATTGTATCAGTCAAATCTTGAATTATTTCCCCTCTCTTCTGATAGGGGAAATGAAAGTCACGTGACCTCGATATGATTTACACTTGGAATTTTCAAACCCTATTTTCTCAGCCAAAACATATTCGATTGATGTGAAATAGATATCAGTGACGTAGAAAAACTCAATGAAGGGCCTGCCAATCGTGAATTTTCGAAAATCGAGACGTAATAACAGTTTTTTTTTTAACAATATTGGTCTGTAATCCAAGGAAGTGCTGCCTCTCTCCACGAGGGGCAGCACCTCCTTGGGTTACAGAACAATTTTGTTACACAAAATTCTGATTATGTCTTTCGATATTCGAAAATCCACGATTGGCAGGCCCTTCATTCAGTTTTTCTACGTCACTGATATCAATTTCACATCAATCGAATGTGTTTTGGCTGAGAAGATAGCGTTTCAAAATTCCAAGTGTAAATCATATCGAGGTCACGTGACTTTCATTTCCCCTTAATCCATGCTTCAATACCAATACATGATTTGAATTTCGCGCCAAATCTAGTACAACGATTGCAGCGCCACCATGCGGCCAAATATCGGTGAAGTACCGCTACTGGCTTCGGGCGTAGCGTACATAACCTCTAAAAAATTGACGCACACCGGAATACCGCTGATGATCTCAATTACTTGTTTCCTTCGATAAGTAGTTCAATATTTCGGTGAGTTTGACAAATATTTCATTATTGATACACATATGCTGCGATTTGTCCCGTCAGCTGCTCATATTTTCGCATTGTGTTTCCTATAATCGACGAGGCATCGAAGACGCTATGTGCAACGACGAAACGATTACGATACGTCGCAAACGCTGGAGTACAGAGCAACGTGCATCTGATGACTAATCGGAGATAATTTACATTGCGTTTCGATACTAATCGCTATATTCGTTATTCCGACCGTTAAATTTCTTTTCTTTCATGTTTTGTTCGAAATCCAGGCGAGATGGACATAAGACCGAACAACACGATTTACATAAACAACCTGAACGAGAAAATAAACAAAGATGAGCTGCAGAAGTCGCTGTACGCGATATTCTCTCAGTTTGGTCAAATCCTGGATATCGTGGCTCTAAAAACGCTGAAAATGCGAGGTCAGGCGTTTGTAATATTCAAAGAAATAGCCAGCGCTACCAACGCCCTCAGATCGATGCAGGGTTTTCCGTTCTACGACAAGCCGATGGTGAGCGCTCATCAATTTCTTTCTTTCACGAATCCCGAATTTCTTTTCTGAATACCACTTTTATCGTCGACAGAGGATACAGTACTCCAAGACCGACAGCGATATAATCGCCAAGAGGAAAGGAACGTTTGCCGAGAGGCCCAAGAAACCGAAACGCGTTGTACCAGCCGCCGAGGAGGAGGCTAAACGCGCCAAGAAACGTGCCAAAGAACAGGCTAAGCACTCGCAGCAGGTCGGCTATCACTCCGGTGTTCCGGCGCACACAGGAATGGCAAATACAGCCGTACCGGAGCAGCCACCTAACCAAATTCTGTTCTTGACGAATCTGCCCGACGAAACGAGCGAGATGATGTTGTCGATGTTGTTCAATCAATTCCCTGGCTTCAAGGAGGTCAGATTGGTGCCCAACCGACACGACATCGCTTTCGTCGAGTTTGAAAACGAAGTACAGTCTGGCGCTGCCAAAGACGCGCTTCAGGGATTCAAAATAACACCGTCACATGCGATGAAGATATCCTTTGCCAAGAAGTAACGTTCTCCCGTTTCTTGGTGATCGTACATCGACCTCTGAGAACCGAACCGCCGTGTACATTGATTACTTGTAACTATTCATTGATCATGGATTGATATGTATTTATGATATTCATATGATAATACTGATAAAAATAAAGTTTGCACGGTCCCGATTTATGTACATATTACGTCTTTGATAGTGCATTGCACAGCGCCTATTGACGACACTCGGGCTACTTTTTTACATTTTCTAATAGCGTTGTCATTTCATTCCATTATGCTCCTTTCTCAGTCGCTTAAGTGCGATTGCATCTTGAGAATAATATCATAGTTTCATGTCAACTGTGAATTGTGGCTGTTCAAGGTACAAAAAGATGTGATACAGAAGTAGAGAAACGTCATCAGCTTTTGTATCCACTCAAGTGGGTAAATTTTCGTCGAGAACTCCGCAATTCTAAACGAATTTTTTTTTCAAGATTGCGAATTTGCTAGAGATATTGGAAAATTTGGCATCTCAATTCGCATGAATACAATTTATTTTTCATCTTCTAAGAATACATGTTTTGTTTTGTAAAACTTCATATGCTGCAGCAACAGGATGACGATCAGCTATTCAAGCTCATCCGAAAAAAAGGCTTGCAGTCCCTTGATGTCAACTGGTTACAAGTTACTTCCAGCATTGAAACCAGGTGGTAGCAACGCCTCCAGTGAAGAATTTGAAAAGACTGCGCAAAGTCTTCCTACAGAGCGAATAAAGAATCTTCGTTCTCTCTGACTACAGGCTTATGCAAGATTCTTACAAAAAATTAGAGTTACATTGAATGTACTCCGTTGTTGTTAGAGTCCGAAAGAAACTGATAACGGTAAAAAAACCTGCATTGATAGTTTCTATCAGACTGTGACCACAGGGTATTTTCCGGTCTCATAATTTGGGGATGGTTGGTCCTTGCATTGGTAGAAAATGGTGGAAAGGGTAAAAAAATGTGAAAATCCGACTGGCTTCCATAATTATACGAGCATCTTCGTTGTTTTACATTTATATATACAATAATATTTATACATAGATAACAGTAAATTGGAAAAATAGGACTAAATTCTTATTTATAAGTGATGAGGATATTCGGAATGAAAATACTCTAAACACAATTTCCAGAAGTTCTTCACTTGCAGGTAAATGTACTTGAATCCTTCAATCTTCTGACCATGAGCAGACACGCCACTAATTTCATGCGAATTTTCACGCGTTCGCGATTTCCTCGATACCTAAACCGCCGTGGTCACCGTTTCCGTTTACGCATGCCCAAGAAACGGTTGGTGGGAGCTCCGAGCCTACGTCCACCAGTCACATCGCTGGATTCAGTTGACTTTGCTCCGTGTGCAGGAGTCTTGCGGTGGCCAGCTTTGTAGATACGCGCTCTCGCTCATCTGTCAATCGCATATTGTTTTATGGATACTTTTCTCAATTAACTTTCCGAGTGCTTGTGACTGTGCGCCCTGCGCCGTTCTCTACACCTCAACAAGTTCAATTAGACGCTTCAAAATGCCGGTGTTTCACACGAAGACAATTGAGAGCATTTTGGAGCCTGTAGCGCAGCAGGTGAGTCGAATGTCACATTACTACTGTCATTACACATCCCCCCTCCCCCCCATCAACCTGTCTCATTCCCAATCATCAACTTCGTAGAATTATAATCTACAACACAATGTTCGAATGCGTTCAGCAGAGTTTCTACGAGAAACGTGGAGCAACGGATTTATTTATAAACCTTTTATTTTAAGCCACAGAGTCCCCGCACACACGCACGCACGCACGCACGCTTGAGTTTCAAACTAAAGATCTAAATTTACGAATTACTCCTATTAGCGAGAATGACACATCTCTAACTGTACGCAAAACCACGTATGACATCACCTTCTCTCCCTGGTGAATCTATATGAAATTGTTATTGGGCGTGGTTTTTAACTTTTGTTAAATTTCCTTATAATTATCACATCTTTCATACGTTCACGCACGTATAAAGATGATTGTTGTGAATTTGGGAAAGTCTGGCACGCGCACGTATACAAAATCGTTGTGTACGCTCATTGGTCAGATCTCTGTGTCACAGACATCTTTCTATTACATATCAGTTTTCCTTCTCGTTTGGCCGCACCTATTCCGAACAACGCTGTAACACTGCTGGCTGTTTATAACGAAATCTAAAAATATATCTTCAGAAAATAAAGACCGCCTTCGTGTGGCAGCGGCATATGACCAGGCCCTAGGCCAGCTTACACAAGACGTATTCTATGTCCTACTTATGGGCCACTTCCAGTCTTTCCTTTTCAGATAAAGTTACAGGGTAATCAAGCCTTACATGATTCTGCTGGTGGTATACCGCCGTGTGGTATACCCACACGATTTATGGAAATGATGCATTTTAGCTCGTGACCAAATACGGTCACTGGTATTTTCATACAAGAGCACGATGTTTCTTTTTTTTTCATCTCATTCACTCGTATCCTCGGCTCATTCCAATCTATCAATGATCATTTGCGATATGCGATAATAACACCTGCGCCTGGTTCAATTTTTACACCTTTGGTACCGTGAAATATTCATTACTTTCGTTTTCCAAACACTTTACCTTACAGCACAATTATACAAAGCTTGTATTACACGGATGGAAGGAAAAAAAATCGTCAATAGTTCCCAAAACTTTATTTTTGGGATTATGGCTCATGTTGTTCGCGAAATCATTGTTATTCATGGAATGAGTAGCCAGCAGTAGGATTCATTAATTCAGTTTTTTTCCGGCAGGACCATTAGAGTGTTGTAGCCATGGTCACGAGCCAGAAGAAGTGAGTCTGGAGATGAAATAATTGCTGTTGAATTAAAACTAGGGCCTAAAAAGCACATAATATCACAGCTGAGGTTCGGATGAGCTCTTTTATCATTATATAATGAATGTTGTGTGAACTTGAGCGGATACGCCTAAAGACTCGATCATTGCTAAAGGCATTATAAAATTGTTCGCGGCCCTTTTAGATGTCCGTTAACATATTACGCAATACTTCTTTGATACTACAGAGGCAATTCGGTCTCCTCATTACTGGTTTGTTACTTAAAAACTGGTAACTGTTTGAATGAGGAAAATATTGATTATTGGAAAGAAGGAAAAACTCTCAATCACCATCCAATTGAAATAGAAAAAGAGAAGATTCATGGGTGTGCCGATCACTCTTTGAGACCAATGATTTATTAGAATGACGTTTCGGCCATGCATGGCTGACCATTATCAAATTCTGTAACAAATATTCTTAAGTTAGATTGGTAACAAATTTTTCTGACGATCTAAGAATTTTCTAACGTTGAGCCTTATGTTCATTAGTCACTTCCAGCCTAAGGTTTAACGTTAGAAAATTTTGTTACAAATCTAATTTAAGAATATTTGTTACAGAATTTGATAATGGCCAGCCATGCATGGCCAAAACGTCATTCTAATAAATCATTAGTCTCAAAAAATGATCGTCACACCCATGAATCTTCCCCTCTACTATATCAATAACGATCAAGAACCTCACTCATCCTCTGGAAACATGGGACACGGGATTTTTCCAAAAACGTATCGACTGAAACAGCAAAACTTGATGCCTTAATGTTACAGTGAACATGCACCGAAATTTGCAAGTTTGCAAGAATGAAAAGACATTCCGAACACTCTTGTTTTCTCCACTTCCGTCTGGCGATCGCTGATACAGCCTCCTTTCTTCAGAGATAATTCCCTACATTCAAACAGTGGAAACATTTCCTGAAAATTTAGAGATTCGCCTAGATGTGTGGATAGGTCAAGTGGTTCAGTTCAGGTTTCCGTCTTGGCGGAAGGCCCCAAAAAATTTCAAGGTCCAAGGGTGATGGAGTTTGCTTGATTCATTCCGATTCTTCCAGGTTTCGAGGCTGGTGATATTACATGAAGAAGCGGAAGATGGAAACGCCATGCCGGACTTGGAGAGGCCAGTTCAGGCAGTCAGCAGGGCGGTCACAAACCTTGTCAAAGTAAGTAACTACCGATTGCTGAGAAACTCCAATTTCCGTATTCCAGAATCTAATGTCTCTTTTGGTATAACAGGTCGGACGAGAAACTATCAACTCATCGGACGACGCTCTACTCAAGCAGGACATGCCTGGTGCCTTGTACAGAGTCGAGGGAGCTTCGAGGCTGCTGGAAGAAGCGTCGGCTATGCTCAAACAAGATCCGTACTCCGGGCCTGCTAGGTCTCTGAGAATGACAATAAGATCTCTTACGTTCTCCTGATCCTTCATAATCAAAGTCAATTGATAGAATATCCTATTTTGCGCCGCAGGAAAAAGTTGATAGAAGGATCTCGGGGCATTCTGCAAGGGACCAGCTCTCTCCTTCTGTGCTTTGACGAAAGCGAAGTGCGAAAAATAATCCGAGAGTGTAAACGTGTTCTGGATTATCTGGCCGTAGCCGAGGTCATCGAAACTATGGAAGATCTTGTGCATTTTTTGAAAAACCTCAGCCCCTGCCTCAGTAAGGTATCGCGCGAAGTAAGCGCTCGAGAGAAAGAACTGACCCACCAAGTACACAGGGAAATACTCGTGCGCTGCCTCGATCAGGTAAAATCGGAAACCTGTTGATATTACTCGTTGTGAATTTTGTTTCATCATCATCTTCCGTCTCTGAATCCATTACAGGTCAAAACACTGGCTCCGATCCTCATCTGTTCGATGAAAATCTTCATCCACATAATAGCTCAGGGTGGAAAAGGCGCCGAAGAGGCTGCCGAGAACCGTAATTATCTTTCCGGTCGGATGTCTGACGAACTGAACGAGATTATACGAGTCTTACAGCTCACTACCTATGACGAAGAGGAGTGGGACGCTGATCAATTGACGGTATTGAAGAAAGCACAAAGTGCGATCGAGTCGCGCATGAGAGCCGCCCAAGATTGGCTCGACGACGGAGGCGCTCTTAGAGGCGGCGTTGGAGAAAAAAGTCTAAGACAAATAGTCGAACAAGCGGAACGTCTGGCCGAAAGATGTCTTTCTCGTTCTCAAGCGGAACCAATAACCAAATTGGCGTCCCAAATCACTACGATGACTGACGCACTGTGCGAATTGCGGCAAGACGGCAAAGGTGACTGTCGTTTGCTGATAACTGAAACATAAACTACGCTATCGAGTCGAATGTCTTCTCCGAATGCTTTCAGAGGGTCGAATAATTTGTTGAAGAATAATTCTGATTTGTTGCTCAAAGGAAACACACCGCAGGCGGAATCCTTGGCTCGCGCCATAAAAGAGAAACTCAATGATCTGCGCGCAACCGTCTATTCGACCATAGTAGCGGTGGATAAATCTGGAATTGCACAGACGGCTCATACCGTTGCTGGTCGATTGGAACAAGCTAATAAGTGGCTTCTGAATCCCCAAAACGATGACAAGGGTCTCGGGCAAAGAGCGATTGCTCTGATTGTCCATGAGGGTAAAAAGGTAACAATATTTCACGCACAAGTACCAAAGTTCACAATCTAGTTCAATAACGTTTTTGTATTCACCAAATGCCACTAATGGACAGAACCAACAACATGTTGCCGATGTGAGTTCTGCTTGAGAAATTCGGCCGTCAATTTGGCCCAATACCTAATCAAGGTGATCCTTTTGTCTTCAACCAGGTGGCCGAAGGCTTGCCCGGAATTCACAAAGCGGAGATACTGAATCTATGCGAAGAAGTCGACAACTTGTCTCGTCAGCTCGGTGACCTGTGCGCTCATGGACAAGGAAACACTCCGAGAGCGCAGGAAACTGCTCGTCAGTTATCGCAGAAGTTGTACGAGTTGAAAAATCGAATACAACAAGCTGTGGTTTCTAGGGTCGTTGAAGATTTCATCGACATCTCAACTCCTCTCAAGCAATTCACCGACGCAGTTCTTTCGCCAGAAGGAACACCGGGGCGGGAACAAAATTTCAACGACAAAGCTCATGCGCTTCAGACCTTCTCAAATCGAGCTGCGAAAACTGCGAGGATGGTGGCTGCTGGGGGTAAGACAGCGAATTATGAGAATAATGTTTTTATTGAGTTGTAAAAAATTCTGTGAATTCTTTCATCTTTATAATCACACGATACTGATCGAAACAGGGAGCAGCGGGAACAAAAAACTGGCCGAGGCATTGGCAGTCAGTGCCTCGCAGGTGGAATCACTGACTCCTCAACTGGTCAACGCCGGACGTATTCGCATGACTTATCCCGAGAGTAAAGCTGCGGATGAACATTTCGAAAACCTGCGTCAACAGTATGCGGAAACGATCCAGAGAGCCAGGGCTTTATGCGACGAAGCTACGGACAGCGGAGACTTTATTCGCACATCGGAGGAACAGATTCAGAAACACTCGTTCCTCTGCGACGATGCAATTAACAAAAATCATCCACAAAAAATGGTGGACAATACAGCGGCTATCGCCAGACTCGCCAATCGCGTAATTCTTGTTGCCAAACAAGAGAGTGATAACAGCGAGGATCCAGCCTTCATTCAGAGGGTGAATCTCGCCGCCGATGGTCTTCAGAATAGTGAGTAAACGTCGCAGAAAATTCAGGAGTTGTACACTTGGCGCGGATGATTGCGAGACTCCTTTCAGAGAATCAACCGCGCCAAGCGCTGTAACGATTGCCCAACTAATTGGCAGAAATTGGTATTATTAATTGATTAATCTATTGAGTTAAGATACCCGGGGTTTTTTTGCACCCTACAATTAGAAGATGTTCAATGTGTTCGAGAAATAGTCTTGGGTTCTTCACAGTAGCGATAGATCATGGGGAACGATAACACCAAGTATCGTAAGAATGTACCAAACCAGCGGTTGAAAACGATACGATTTTCTACATCCGTACATTCAGGTTTATAATCGGCTAGTGTAGATGCGAATTGACGGCCGCTATGATTCAGCTAAAATCTTGAAATTTCTGAAACAGGCGTCGCTCCTATGGTGCAGGATGCGAAAGCAGTCGCAATCAACACCAATGATGGACCAGCCGTGTCTCGATGGAGGGAAAGCAACAGAGCTGTGAGTTGAAAAGTTAATTTGACCGCATTGATTAAAAACTTGGGATAACATCACAATGGCTGAATAATGAACGGATTGTTTGATTCCAGCTGTTGTCTAGCGTCGGCCAAGTTCGCAAGGCTATTACGGTGAATCCAGATTTTCCCCCGCCGCCGGACATGTCGCAGTTGAGAATTAACAATGGTATGACCAGATTATCTATACTCCGTATAAAGAGCAGGTCAAAAGTCTGACTAGCAATATTGATCTTCACGTGAAACAAACGCTATCAAGAGTCAACTCACCTAATATTTTGCGAAGAAAAGCTTTATTAAAATTCTTCTTCACTTTTTTTCGTTCATAAATTATATTAACAAATTTGTGGTCTTGTGGTATAGAATATAGTAGTAGATTAGAATCTCAGCCAACAATAATATCGAAATAATAATACAGTAGAAACTTGCTCACATCCGATTGCGTCGGTCGAGCTGACTTCGTGCTGTAACACAATAATACTTGGATAATCAAAACTGGTTAACAATGTAGATGGAGATTTTGGGGATATATTTAAAGTGGATGTGGGTGAAAGTTTCACCGAGCAAGCAGCACCCAGTACGAGCCAACTTCCTTATGATTATATTTACTCACGAGGTAGTTACTAAATTTGAGAACAAATTTCAACCTGCAGCTACAATTGCCACGTCCAATGTGATTGTCTCGCTGAAATTGTGGATTGTTAGTTACATCAATTCCAAGGAATGAGCCATGCCTGATTCTATTCGTTGAAATATCTGACCCCAGAATGTCGAGACCGGGAATCAGGTCGGAGACAAGTCACTCCGATAAGATTACAAATAAGGCCTGGCTCATCCCGAACGATATAAGAGCGATCGGCCTTATTCTCCTTTATAGAAGAATTCTCAACAACTAAAAATGCTGCGGCTATTGGTTTGGAGTGTAAGTTTGACTTACAAATGGTTTGAAAATGAATCATGTGCTCGATTCAGGCAACTTCGGTGATCTTGATTCTCGAATATTGCCTATTGGAATCGTAAAATTTGGTTTCTGGTTATTTTTTACAGAGGAACAAATGCCAGGTCATCGATACAGTTACTTCACAGATAAAGGTACCCGACACAAACACCGTTCCCCCATTTATGCATGTTTTTTTTTCCATTGTTATCTTCATCTCAGTAATTTGATGTACCAGAAAGATTTATGTCAAACTTTGCTTCCATTCGAGTCCTTGGTGGAAGTATATTTGTGATCGGCGAAAAGTAGAAAATGACCTGTCATTATTTCTGGCTTTACTTTACACTTTGACGGAATGAAAATTATCTTTGGAGATTGAAAGAGGGTTTGGCTGGATATCAAAGATAAATTTTACTCAGATTATAGAAACAGGAAATTTTACTTTTGGAGAAAAAATGAGAAATATTTGTCTCATCAAGGCTCCATAGCTCGGAACGCCTATCGCCTCATTGTATAAACATGCATTACTTTGTTGATCACGATTTTTGCTCGGCGGTTCATACATTCCGATCACGTTACTTCATACTCTTTTATTTTTTCATCTACATTTCTTCATCATTCTCATACTTGAACTTATTTATTTATTCATATTTATATTTATAATCAGTTGGCCAGCCATTGCGAAATCAACCGTCGCCCAGCAACTTGCGTGTAACTAGTCCAACTTTGACTGCGAATAAAACTCAGGGGCGATCTGTCAGCCCTTTGCCAAAATGGGCTCGAGGAGGTACATTAAATTGAAACAAAATAGATATTGAAAAACTAGGAAACTGAGTATTAAACTCATCTTGAATCTTATCTAATTCTGATAGAAATGTAGATGTCTATATGAATTCATATGAATGATATTCATTACTCTACATTTTTTAATTAAAATACCTGTACTCATTACATTTTATTATCAGGAGATAATCCTGATCTCCTCTATCAAGAGCTGGCGTCTGAGGATGAATTAGAACACTCAATGCGAGTCAGAGGTAATCGATGATAGCCGTAAATTGGAAGTTGCATCGTGTTCTAACACCTGTCCAGTCATTTTTTGCTGCTCTATTGCAGCAATTGTTAATTAATAATTAACAGACCAGAACTGCGTATCACGTTAAAGATAATTCCAAGCAAACATTGGTTGTCTGGTTATCATTTGAGAGACTGAACATAGAAAATTCAGAGTCCTGGATTATTCGAGTTGTCATTTTACTGTAAAAAAGTGGGGATAAAGTTACAGCTGAAAAATGTTCAAGGACGATTTTTGACGTGAATAAAAAAATTCTGCATTTTTTCTTCAGCCAACCGAACGGCACTTTTACCTCGAATAATCTAGGATTTAGAATTGACAGTGTGGTCTCCTTTTGAAAGAGCTGATTTTTTCATTTGCTTTTAAATATTATTACGGAAATAACGTATCACATGGATATTGTTTGCTCCAATTGAAGCATTGTCATTACTATGAAATGTGCACGATGCAAGTCCTGAATGTTTGTCCAGCGGTGATTGTATATCATAGGGGATGCTGGCATTTGTATCCTACATGAATTCATGTCCCTCATATTCAGAAATATGACCAGTTCATGGTTGCCTGTTAAGTAATGCCTGATTACGTATCACAAAATATGGGATGATCAACGTCGCATTTTGAGGACTAGTTTTGCATGGTGGAATTGTACAAACGACGAATTTGAATAACACTCTTCTCGATTAATGCTTATCGCTTTTGTATATTCAATGTTTCATGCTATCAGGATTGCAAGATTACTGTCAATTCGACACCGACAGCGGTAAGGCTTTCAATGTATCCACATACTCTACTTTGCACACTGCCGGACTGAAAGGTCGAAAGTTGATCTACAGGAACTATTCGTGACACAAAGCCTCCGGAAATTGATCACCTGTTTTTCGTATCCGTCATTTTCCTGGTCTCTGGCACGGATCTCTTTCGACCAAGCTTTCTTTCAAGTTGTTCTGTCTTTCGTTGAAATACTGTTGTCAAACTTCTAACTGAGACTATCAATCGCAGACATGGCTCCACCTCGTCCACCCTTGCCCGGAGGCGAGCTACCTCCACCGAGACCACCGCCTCCAGAGACCGACGACGAGGACGAAATGTTCATGCATGCACCGCAGCCAAACCAGCCTATAATGGTAAATCCTGATTGAATGTTGTTCACATATCGTATGTGCCGGACCGTTTCAACGATGTATTTGATTTCGTAGATGGCTGCCCACGGATTGCATCAAGAGGTACGTCAATGGTCGAGCAAGGATAACGATATTATAGCCGCTGCAAAGAAAATGGCGGTGTTAATGGGCAGGCTGTCCGGACTTGTGAGGGGTGAAGGTGGTAATAAGAGGGACTTGATAGCCTGTGCGAAAGCCATCGCGGAAGCTTCTCAAGAAGTTACTCGCCTCGCCAAGGAACTTGCTCGAGAATGTACAGACAAACGTATCCGCACTGTGAGTCAGACATTTTTGTAGTGAGCTATGTCGTTATGCGAATCACTTTCATACCCATTGTCTTTTCTCACAGAATCTTCTACAAGTTTGTGAGCGCATACCGACGATAGGCACACAGCTGAAAATTCTATCAACGGTCAAAGCTACTATGCTCGGAGCACAAGGTAATGTTAATTCAATTTCGTATCACTCAGATGCATTTATCGAACACATGTGGCCAACAGTTATTAGGGAAAATCAGAACCAAAGAAAAGTTTTCTTCTGTCCTCTGCAAACTCATACAAGGTCGCATGAGTTCGTTATCATATCGTTGCACAAAAAATCGCTTCAAATCACATAACTTAACGGATTTTCTAGGATTAGGCTAACATGACGCTTTGCTAAATGTTTGAAAGCGGTAATTCATCAATCAAGGGCTTCGATCACTCTCCTGTGCTTGACTGAACTTAGTTATGAAATAGCAAGATCAGAAATCGGACCATTGCATTTGGTCGCGATCCAATCACAAGGAAATAAAACCTAGTACCAATTCCCTGGCAGACTGCTCTGCCTCAGTAATAAATTGATTCAGTCAAAATCGATTGAACGAAAACAGATTATAAACCGAAGAAAGCGCTACTTCGATTCACTCTACAGACAGACATCATCGATGCTTCTTCCCTTAGCTTCAACATTCTAGAATCGTCCGGGCATGTAATCGCTGGTCAAGCTGCCATATGACACATTTAGTGAACCCACATATCCCGATTCCAAGGTCGCTCATGGGTTATTCAAGCCCTTAACAATTTAACAGCTATAATGCCAAATTTGTAAGAAACTGAATAGTATTGGTAATGATAGTTCTGTTTCAATGCATTCTGATATCATTGGCAAGAGATTGAAAACAGCTTCTGTACGTACGCGTACATGACATGCAAAAACAGTAACATAAATGAATTCAACTGACAAGATAATTTCTTTGTGTATAGAAATGCTTCCCAGCTGGGAGGAATTAATACTAAATGGTAAAACAGCTGTACATAAATCGTGTTTGCTTCACGCTGCTGATTGCATGACGGTTGAAATCTCTTTTGATTGGTCGTTACATTTTGTGCATGTTCGTTGTCGTGTATCAGATTTATGGTGGACCAATCTAAGGGTACGAAAGCCAAAAACCGTATGTCGAATGACTCACATATGATAATAAAACCTCTTCTCTTCAAAGAAAAAGAAATGGCAAATCATGTCGAAATACTCGGGGATATACACAATAGCTTTACTTCTGGTAGATCATGCCTCCTTCTAAAAATGGGCTGGGTTCGTTCGAGATGAAACATATTTTGGCATGTGTACCATAATACATTTAGATCATACCGAGTGGCCCGAGCAATGGAGTGGGAGGGGACTACCGAGTAACCATAAGCGCTTATCCCTTTAGGGAGTACTCGTATCTTTTCCGATGAATGGTGCAGTATCCTTTGTTTGCCTCCATTCTTTCTGCATTACCTGTCAATGAACGGTAGATTGCTCAGGCATAGCAATGCTCATTCTATCCCGCACGGCTTGAGATGATACCCATAGGTGGATGTTTATTATTGCCTAGTAATTAAATATTTCGTCAACCAGAGTTGATCAGGGTACTGTGAGTTCTAGATGCTACTGTACTTTTGTTGAGTCGTTCTAACTGTCCAACTAATCATTTTCTTATTTCTTGTTTGAATTATGCACGGTGTGCTGGTGATACATACCATACCACTCTCTTTTGGTGCAGACGAATTGATTGGGCGCAGTAAGTTTGCTCTTTTCCCAGTGACATGACATAGGCCGTAGCATGTTACCCAGCTGAAAAGTTACAGCATCGTCCAGTTCACTACAGAGTCTTGGCATGCTTTCATTTACTTTTTGTAATCGAATTTTTTAAATCTTTCTGATCGTTGGAGTTGTGCGAAATGCGCAGAATCAGAGAAAGTGCAGATGCAAGAATTTTCGTGTCACCCTTTTTTCTGTACCAACTCATTGTCAGTGTTTTGAATAGAAGAAAGACTTCGGGTAGTTATGTATTGGTAAAATATTACCTAGGTGTTCCAAATAAGGCTTCTGACACCACCTAATAATCACTTTTACTCAACCAGGTACCGAGGAAGATCAAGAAGCTACGGACATGCTGGTGGGAAATGCTCAGAACCTTATGCAAAGTGTCAAGGAGACAGTACGTGCTGCAGAGTGTGCGAGTATCAAGATACGCACAGCTTCTGGCATGAAATTGCGCTGGGTCCGCAGGCAGCCGTGGTACCAGTACTGAAGCTTTGGAAAATACCATAAAACAACAACATGAATTTTGAAATTCATTACATACAATAGCATGATTATTCTGGATCAAAGCTATAAACTATAAACTAATACGCCTTAGGGTGGTCCTTATTTAGAGCGTTTGTTAATTTCGACCGGTCCGCTTCTCAACGCAGTTCCAAATCATAATGAAGAAACCTTGAAAAATTTAAGACTTCGTGAAGTTAGTTTATCTGGCTTGAACGCCTTTGCAAAAGAGTTTAGAATTGAGATAAAAAGCTGAAATTTGAAGGGAACTTGAGAGGAGTCCCGGTGCAATTAAAAAAAAACCCTTAATAAGGATCACCGTAATGCGCATATACTATACATCATGATCAACGCCTTATGGATTGCACAGTTCAAATTAGGATACTATACTGTAGACAAATCCGTCATGTGTAAAAAGAAAAATATCACTTTCATTGATACATAGATATACATAGTGATTTAATGAGGTCGAAGAAGAGTGCAATTTTGGGAGAAGAACTAGCTAACAAACATGAGGAATTATATCATCATCACTGATTAGAACTGATTAGACTTCACGAATGAAAGTATCTCACCAACTCCATGCCATTTTATGTGGCAGTAAAAATCGTTTAGCAACAATAGATTTTAAGATTAAGGAATCTATCAGGCGTCAAGTCGAGCCAAATTCATTGTTCTCATTTTCCTTCCAATGGGGGAAGATTAAAACTGACAGACATTAAATAATTTGGTGCCATTGATGATGCCATGTGTCGAGTTATCGAGGTGATAGTTGATTCCTGCGTATCCATCGATATTTCAATAAATTAAGTGTTCTGACGAATATTGACCGGAGGTAAATCCCCTTTTGAAAATCGTAGCTTTGGCTAAACGAAGAGCACTTGGCCAGAAAACTTATTGAAAAAAGTACTTTTCTAGCATTTTGTTGAAGCACTCCTCGGTCATTAGAATCTGAATGGGTCAAAATGGCAAATTGATTCCGCTAAATATTTTTCATGCCACTTGATATAGACATTGAAAATAAAACATCAACGGTTGAGCAGGACTATGGCGTCAAGTTAACGCCGGTATTCAAATATTTGGTATCGCAAATATCGAGTAACCGTCGTGTAAAGTCCTGTAATTACAATATAGAAGAAAGTAAAAAGCTTTGAAAGTCGTAGAATACGTATAGTATCAATAATACCTACGTGTATGCAATATTGTATGATCTATTTTTGTAAAGTGTTGTGCAATAAGGACCTAGGGTCTCCGTACATACGGGACATACTCCGTATGTCATAGCTGTTATGAATAATCTGAACTTGAAACACTGCTTTCTTATACTGGTGCTAGCGAGCTATGCAATTAATCAATTCTTGGTCATAAATTAATGTAGAATCTAAGACGATCCAATCGTATTTATTAAAGTGCAAGAAAAAAAAAGTTTTGTTCACAAATTATATTTATGCGGGATTAAATATGTATACCTAATATTATCTAATTTGAGTAACTACAATATGTTCGGATTGTTTGACATAGTTTTTTTGTTTTTTATATTTTTAATTTTACAATCTTATGTACAATAATACCTCAGTACATCGTAATAAAGCAATTCTTACAATCAACTTCATTGCTCGTATCAGAAAAAGTGAAAAATAAGACACCTGATACGGAAAAAACTCATCAAATATCTCCAGATTCCCGTTTTACAGAACCAATGATATTCGTGCCGCTTGCTTTATTCTTAGGAAGCTTGCCGGGTCTCAGGTAAGGGTTGTCTATCGCGTCGCTCTGCGCAGCTGCCTCGTTACATTGTTCAACTCCGTCAGTTGGAACTTTCATAACTGAAATTCGAAAGAAATGAGCCGAAATTCGCATGAGAGATAAAAATTGATGATTAATGATCCACAGTCGTCCAACCTTCCTCCGCATCTTCCGTAGGCTGCTCCTTTTTCTTTTTAACAGGGCTGGGTTTGAACTGGAACTCAGGATCAGGTTCGAATACTTGGTCCTGTGGCAGAAGGGCTGACAAATAGCTCGGAAATTGAGGCTTGCACGCTATCACTGAAAAAAAATATTCAAGGGAAACCTCAAACCATTGAAGGATACAAACGTGATTATAATGGAACAATGTGATTAGCAAAAATATAATTACGTGGAAACATTGTGTTGTCGTCGGTCAAGAAGAGGCTATGCGTGTCCCCAGTTTTGGCGATAAATCTCGTCAGAGCTCTCTCTATGTCTCGCTTCTGCGACGCAGCCTTTTCTCTGATAGCCTCGTATTCGGTCACCGGTTGTTTGTGGGTCTGTAAAACATTCGGTCGAGTATTCGCAAAAGACTCGACGATAAATACGGAGGCGTATCATACCGGTGTTCGGATGTACGCGTGCGGATCTGGAAATGGCGGCAAATGATTGGGTATGTGCGCAGGATGGTTTTGCTTCACTCCGGCTTGAAGGATGTTCAATTGTTTTGCTTGCGTTTGTTGCTGAAGCGGAGGCAACACAGTTCTGTTCAATCTTTTGCCGTACGCTTCTATCCCATCTAATTTTATCCCCATATTAACCAGGGCGAGAATGACGTCCGCTATCAGTGGCTCCGTTCTGCCAGATAGCTCGCAATAGTTTTTAGCCAAGTCTCCAACTTCTACGATAACTGTGATATTGAAACAGAGGATTAGAATTCGGGATGGTTTACTTCCCTGGTCCTTGCGGATGCAATGTAAGCCTTTGAGGTTATCTGACAATGTCCTAACTACTCACAGGCCTGGAGCATTTCGGTCAAGGTTTCTAGGGCCTGGCGCTCGCACGATTCGAAACTAGACTCAACCAAAATACTGCAAACTGCATGATTCAAGATTTTTCTTCTCGTATTTATCGTTTGGATTTCCATCTCGACGCTAAACTGTCGTTAAAACTGTCAAGTGTCAATCTGCTGTAAAGTATAACCGGAGAATGCTGCAGCAAAATACTGCCGTATGCCCATTGGTCGTTGATCACGTGCATCAGACATGCCTCAGCCACTAGATCAACATGAGCGTACGCTAGTATTTTCCAGCCTAATCTCTATTGTACTGTACTACAAAAAGGCCAATGAAAAAGAAGTGGGAGCTGGTTGTGTGCCAATCAGAACCAAGTAAGAGGACATTGCAAGGATACATGAGAGACACCGGCAGACACACAGCGACATGATTGGTCCTTTCTCTTAGATCCGACCAATCATGTCGCTGTGTGTCTGTTTTTGTTGCCTTGTTGTAAGCTCCGAACAAACCACGTTCTCATGTATCCTTGTAATGTCCAGTTTTACTTGATTCTGATTGGCCCACAACCACCTACTCGTTTTTCATTGGTGATGAACGTGACGTTCGCTTTTGACACCCAATGAACGTGTTCCATTCGTTGGCCGTCGCTTCACGGTGTGTGGGCACGATGGACATGCGACGCGTGCCGTACCGCTGTTGTTTCCCTCCACAGGCGTTAGCTAGTTGAATATTTTTCGATTAATCTGTAATTTGTGAGGTTCTGAATCAATAAAGGGTGTCAAAATGAGCAAGGCACATCCACCAGAATTGAAAAAGTGAGTAATCCTTCTCTTCCAATATATACGTACCGTATAAAACCTTTTAAGCGGTTTGCCGCAAATTTTTGAGGTTATGTTGCGGAAGCTTTATTAGTTTTATCGCTGAAACGTTACCTCTATCATAATTTTCGTTTACAGATACATGGACAAGAAGCTGTCACGTAAGTTTACTGAACGTAATAAACAGTCGCTGATGGGTATACTATCTCAATTGGAATTTCATTCAAATATTTCAACGCCGTTTTCGTTGGTACTTCGTACACCAAACAAGAAAAGGACCTAATTTGTCAATTCTCAAACTTTGTTCTTATATCTAGTGAAATTGAACGGGGGGAGACACGTGATTGGAATTCTGCGGGGATTCGACCCATTCATGAATATGGTGATTGACGAAACCATAGAGGAATGCAAGGACGGAACTAAGAATAACATTGGAATGGTGGTAGGAATTTGAAGATCATTTTAATATCGCCGAAGTAAAGGGAGGTCGGAATTCCGAACGACTATGAGCCAAAAGGCCATAATTTCGAGTTTAAAAGTACCGAAAGGCATAATTTCGAATTTATTTTTCCAGGTGATTCGAGGGAACAGCGTGATCATGCTGGAGGCATTGGATAGAATATAACTGGTAGCAAGTAAAGAAAATGTGGATGAAAATTTTGGTATAAAATGTAAAATAAATTTATATTTATAACACCAACTACTAAACATTTATTTATGATTCAACTTACAGTGCACAATAAACTGTGCGAAAATGATTAAAAATGATACAACCAATAACGGCTTATCACTGATTCATAGTTTTCAGCAGCAATAGCATAAATTGGTAGTTCTCTATTCATATCTTACACCTATGTCCAGATCATAATTTGCTCTTGACTTCGTTTGCGTTACTGAAATTGATTATATAAAAATACGAAAATATCGTACAGGGTTTTGGTCGAATCGTAGATATTGTCTGATCTGATTAATTTGAGATTCGCAACTTTGGTGATTGAAAATATATGTACTGAAATAAATTGACAACAAAGTTCAAAATTCTCGAGGTCGCTTGTCAGACTTGTGTCGTCAAATTGACCCGCTATAGAAAGCTATCCGTGTATGAAGCGTGATGAATTATTATCAACGTGTTAAAAACATATTGTATTCAACGTACTGTACGAATTCCACAACTAAATATCCTTGTTACCTTGGTAATAATACTATAGAGATCAGCTCAAGCTTTTGATACTTCAGGCATTTGATCAGGCAAGTCTTGAAAGCAGGAGCTTAATTTCCGAGGGTTGAATTAGCTAATACACTAATTTGATCAGTTTTACAATTAACAAAATAAAAAGACCGGTCATTTTTGCTCCCTTACGGCACACACTCATCGCCGAACACGGGCTGCGACCTTGTTTAGATAATTGCTGCTTACGCTCACGCAACGTTCTTCCTGGAAACAAGCGTGAATAACATGTGAATTGAGTATAAAGTTTCGATTAAGCTTTGAAGTGGCACTCACAATTGTGTACGAGAACTTTTGCCACAGGTCATGGTATGTTTCTTGTATTCAGTCTGGCTGTGAAAGAGACTCTTACAGCATTGGCATTCCACGGCGTCTTTGGGCTTGGAAGCGAGATGCTTCTCCAGCAGTGACGTGCTATCAAAATGGTTTTTACAAATGGTGCACAGAACGGCAGAGTTGGATCGACGTGCGCTTCTTCTCACTCCAGGCTTGGTATCTACTCTTTTCGGGTGACCCTCCGCTACTTCCGAATGACCTGAATTACTTTGGACTATTTTCGAGTTCTTATTGCGATTCTGCTTTTTCCTTTTATTAGAATCCATATGATCCTGCTGAGCTGCTTCAATTCCATTCGCGTCTACATCTGTCAACTCTTCTTTCACTCTCGACAGAATTTCATGGGCCATTGTCTCGCAGTCTGACGCATCAATTTCCAACTCCAGATTATCAGACGATTCGTTGCTATTGAAATTCTGATCTTGACTCTTGGAAATTTCATGTAGCGCCTCATCTTCCGTCAACATATGACACGATATCAGATGTGCTTGTAAATCCGTTTTGGCAAATGGTAAATGACAATAGAAACAATCTGCAGAATTGTGTCTTTTACGCCGATGTGTTTTAAGGTCCGTGCTGGATCTGTACGACATGTCACACTCTGTGCAACGAAAGGGTCTCTCCCCAGTGTGAGATCGGATATGAATCTCCAGTGCAGATTTGCATATCGATATTTGTCCGCAAGTCTCACATCTACATTCGCCGTCGTTATGATCATTAAGCATATGCTTCTTCAAGTCGTATCTATTGCTGAAAGGTTTTTCGCATGTTTTGCACGTAAACAACACTTCTCCCTTATGGCCCGCGACGTGCATCTTGAAGTACCAGTCGGTGCTGAAACCTTTCAAACAAAACGGACATTTAAAAATCTTCGCGATTCTCTCTTCGGATTTAATCCCTTGGGATCTCCTTCGCGCTTTAGGCGTAATTTCAACGGCCGGCTCATCATTTGTTTCATTTTTCACGATCGGCGTTGCACTCTGAGCGACCGGAGCCGGTTGTATAGTTTGTAATTTTGTCACCGCTGCAGGTTTAGCGAGGTTTTCTGGTACCAAGCAGAAAGCAGGGATGCCATGAGTCTGATGTCGCAGAGAAGGCGCTGATTTCAAACTGGTGATCGGTACGACCCTGATCGGAGTGAGATACGGTTTCAAAGGTCTGCCTTTATCCGAACCAACAATGTTTGCTTGAGAGACAAACCAATCATTGAGAGAAATTGGTTGAACAAAGTTAGGCTGCGTCACGGAAGTTACTTTTATGAAGTGTTGACCAGACGTTTGAATCGTCGGAAGCGACGCCATCGTCAGACCTGAACAAAAGATGTTGGTAACCTTGGACTGCTTCGTAGACGGTCCTTCGTCCGTTCCAATGCCTGGTCTCTTCGCAACCCCGACTCTCTGTGGCGGTAATGCGATCGAAACAGATGGCGCAAGTTTGGGATAGACATTTTTTGAGCTAGTATGTTGCGGCGAGTTCAAATCCTGGGACGATACTGTAGTTATAGTTATGATAGGTTGTGGGATGGGAAGGCTTTTCGGTATGACAATTAGCTCGTCGTTTTTCCTCAATGTTTCCATAATCTTTTTGTATTCCATAGCTGGATCGGTATATTCCTTTCTTTTGAGCTTCGCCGCTTGTAACATCTGCAGTTCCCTTTCCCTCATTTTTTCCCTCAGTATTTCAGCGCCGTTGGTTTGATTGTGTCTGTATACTTCCTTGCGAGTACAATTCCTGTGGCTCATTCTGGACCTTCGAGTTTTAAAAACCACGCCGCAAATATCGCAAGCACTAGCCTCGTCGTATCGATATAATTTGATGAGAGCTCTTCGACAACGATCATGTTCTATGCTCAGCGCGTCGCACAAAGGATTTCGACAGTGTTTCGACACCGGCGCATTTATTTCATCCTCCTCTATTCCGACCGCTAGCATAGGCAGAACTCCGCTTTGGTCAATAAATTGCTGGACTGACACATCGCAGACTATGTTTTCACAGGGTTCAGAGTGCCCGCAATCCTTCTGCTTAGGCTCAATCACCAGTATAGATATCTCCGAGTTTCCATCTCCCTTCGCAGGTAGAAGCCTGGATTCATCTTTCCTCTCCGATGCTGCAGGTCGCGATATCGATACTTTTGGCGCGACATTATCAATCTGCGTCCTTTTAATGGGGACAGTTTTTTTCTTCTCGACTGCAACTGGAACATTATTGGGCAGAGTTGTATTCCAGTCGGCGGCACAAGTACCGGGAATTGTTTTAATCACGATATTTGGCTGGCTTAGCAATCGCTTTACTGGCTCGGATTGCAGAACCTGTTCAAGAAACAGAAATCAGATTTACTCTTCGTCGTACAGACAGAAAGATGTGCTAGTTTGACTGTCGTGAATTGTTGTTCAACTAACCTCAGCTAGGGTCGATTGCGGAGAAGGCTTAGGATAAAGCTTCGGATAATTTTTTATTGTTAACAATTTCGAAAATGAGACATGCGACATATTTTTTTCAGATTGATCAGAGTTCATCCATTATTCTTGTGTCTATTGATTTGTCTCTTCCATAAATGAGAAATTAGTAGTAATATAAATCCGCATAAAAGGTATTTTTGGATAGAGAAACTTCAACATAACAAGAAACACTGTTTCTTCACACTTTGTGACGTGATAGGTTAGAAGCAATTCTACTAACACACAAGTCACAACACAGTTGAACCAGAGAGTATAACGGATTCGAAGAGTGTCAACAGGGTCAATGAATTTCGACAATCCTTCGATGTCGATCAAAACTGCAGTCAACTACCTAACGGATTTTTTTTCTAGATTTGGCATCGAACAGCCATGTTTTTTTTTTTCAAAATGTTGCTAAAGTCAAAATGCGAAAAAATGACGCCGCTACACGACGTGAAATCAAAATACCGCCGAACCCCTCGTTGCCATGCGCAACTTGATTGTTTTCAATTAAATTACACTCTTCCCGTGGCGCACAATTGCTTGTAATGGGTAATCGAAACGACGAATTGTACTTTTCATGTCAGGCTAAGTACTTGATATAAATCCACCGATTCCAAAAGCAATATAATTTGGCACTACAAATTTTTGCTCGCATCTGCAGGGTCTCGGCGAGGGGGGCTGGGGGCCGACACATACCAGCCGAGTACAACTGCGCTTGCGCGAGCGGTACTGTGTAAAATCCTTTTTTGAATGGATTTAACAAAATGCCACAAAGAACCGTACATAATACATACATGGGATGATACAGAGGGATAGTTTTTCATTTCATCTCGAATGCAAATGATCGTGTATCATGATATTTTATTGAAAAAATAAGCGACACTGATCTTTTTTTGCACACAAGTTTAGTACTAGAACTATCGGCTATTTCTGAACAAATAGTCGATCGAGAATCTTGTATTTTTTCAATTGCGAGTATTCAATAAAAATAAATGGTTACATATGAATCGAATAAATATACTCCAGTGTTTCTTCAGTTAGAATAAAAGAGAATCGGCGTAGTCTGGAGCAACTGCGGTATCGTATTTTCGTTCAAGTTCTCGAATGGCTTCCCCCTCCTTGGTCAATTGGTCCAATGGTAACTAAAGTCCAAAAGTCTTGTTCTTCGTTCTCTGTGGATACCGCAGCCTACTGAAAAAGATTTTGTAAAATATTACGTAAAAATTTACGTAATGAATTACATGATGAATTGTATAAAGTTATGATTGGATTCCACATGTAATTCATTACGTAAATTATCACGTACTTTTTCATAAGATTTATTTTGTAATTCGTTACAATTTGAATGTAACGTATTTTATTACGTAAATTAACACACAATTTATTCTAAACCGGAAATGTGTTTCAAATTCGAACTGAGTCACTGAGTGACGAACTGATTTTGATTCAGGGCAGGTGCAGGACAGACATTCAATAAATTGATGAATCACAGATATTTTGTAAAAAATATTTATTCAAAATGGTTGCCAATTTTCTGTCGGTGAATGTGAATGGCGCTAAACCTACCACTCATAACAATTGTTATCTACGTTACTTTATTATTATTGTCGTATATTTACTGAGCATGAACTGATATCAATAACAGCCAATTAATTGTACAGCCTTTTTTCTCTATCTTCGAAGCAATCTATAGCTAACTTATCACACTAGATTGATTATATTGTTTACAAAAAATAATATAATAAAACAGATAAATATGCAGTTTTTGCATCGCTTTTCTCGATCATAGTTTTCATCGCGAGATTGGTATCACAGCCACTCAGAACAGAATAAAATAAATAATAGCCATCGGAGGGCTTTTTCTCTCTACTTTTCAAGCAATATATAGCTAACTTATCACACTAGATTGATTATATTGTTTACAAAAAATAATATAATAAAACAGATAAATAGGCAGTTTTTGCATCGTTTTTCTCGATCATAGTTTTCATCGCGAGATTGGTATCACAGGTACTGAGAACAAAATAAAATAAATAATAGCCATCGGAGGGCTTTTTCTCTCTACTTTTCAAGCAATATATAGCTAACTTATCACACTACATTGATTAAATGTTCAATCGATCTAAAAAGGCAGCAATTACATTTTTTTTAATGAAATTTCGGATATAATATGTATTCACTTCAGGGTGTTTAAAGATAAGTTTCAAATCTTGTTTACCCGTTCCGGATATGGAAATCCAATAAGATTTTTTTTTGCTGTTTCAGCAAAAATGGTTGTCAATTCAATTGTTTTTCCTCCTCACATGCTTCATTAGATTTTTTCTGCACATTTTTTAAATAAATAGGATCCTACTTTCAAGTTGGAACTGGTGACGTTACTATATTTTTTCGATACTCATTCCTCAGATAAAAATTAGCTTTCGATCACATAAATAATTATTGAAAGCAATAAGCTTCATACAATTCTAACTGATATCAGATTTTGAGGAACGTCGCATACTAGATACATTTTTAATGATGATTCTGTACAGCCTTAATCACTACCACTACATTCCGCCACGTTGATAGGTATAAGGGAAAAATTATTGAATAAATAATTCTTCAGTTTAAAATCGAGATAGGTCAGGACGTTTTCAAAGTGAATATTTATATGTCCTGTCCATAGACGTCAATATTTATATAAATTTGGTACCGATGAAATATACTTCACATCCGTAACATGAAGCAGCACACAAACTTTTTTAATATCGGTTATGTTAAGAGCCATTACCTCAGTATGTATTCGTGTTACTTTTTTCAATGATTCTGCAAATCCACTCGACGTGGTTTGTACAAGATTGCATAAGACTAATTGTCTATTTCTTTCTTGCTCAACAACGAATTTGATAATCTGTATATAATCCTTGTTGGCGAGTTGTGCAAATGAATTGCAAGAACGCAAATTTTGTTTTTCGCAAGAAGCATATAGACAATTGTTTTTTACAATTCTCATGAAAATGGATGTGCGTGGCGACAGTTGGAACTTGTCTAGTAAATGTTTGTTCACCACTTTAGTTCTGCCAAAAAATGTTATGCCACATATCTGAAGGCATTTTTTTGTCTGTGGTTTAGCTAAGTCAGAACAATACTGTTTTACAATATTGGGAGAGTGTGGATACAGGTATCTTTCAAGAACATCAATCGACCGTTGTATATTTAGGTATCGAAGTATTTGGTGATTCACTCCTTTGGCACACTGAATTGCACTGAGCAATTTGTGATTACCAGACTCGAATGGAAATGTAGAGTGTGCCCATAATGGCCCCCAATTATATACACTTCTTGCTATATGCAGTAACTGGTGAACATTATACGTCATCGCAGTTCTAGAATAAATTTCCTCCACTCCGCAAACAAATTCGTGGAGCATTCGGTCAGCATTGTCTAATTCTCTAGATGTGATATCAGTTCCTAATAGTATGTGCAAACTTTCAACAAGTAGGCTCCAGTGCTTCAGTTTCTTTCTGTTTATCACTGATTCGAAAACCGGTATGCTATAATATAGGAGCCAATTCTCCCACTCGCGTGCTTTCCAGTGAGCTCTATCTTTTAAAGGCCTACTTAACCGACCAAGCTGGTTAGGCGCTCTGATTTTAGATAAGCTTAACTCAAGAATTTTCAACTCAGCTGCAGAAATAGATTTAATCAAACTTTCTGTTAACTGCTTTGCTACACCAAGAAGCCAAAGATGTAAATAATCGGGAACGAAACCTTCAATACAGTCAAAATAGTATAAGTTTATGAGCGGAGTAGCATTTCTGACACCAAGAATGGGAAGTTCTTTCTGCACTGCTTCTTTCATGTGACTGATAGTACTTTTACTGTCTCTATTTTCGACGACATAATTCAAAATCGGATATCGCATACTCCCATCAATCCATTCCCCTGGGTGCAGACACCAATCACAACCGAAGAAAGCGTTGAATTGCATCGTTCCGTTCATAGGGGCACGAGCAATGGTGTCTACACAGCAGATTAATGCATACAATTTCACATGCAGTGATTCTCCTTTGATAGAGCAAGGTATGCCTGTACTTGAAAGTTCATTAATTTTCTCAACAAATGGATCTAAAAATACACTCATCTGGGGTTTACTCTTCCCAAACCAGAGGCCACAGACTATCAAGTGATCGAATCTACGTTCAGCTGGCAATTCATTGATCATCATGTATATGGGCCAAATCGAATAGGTAGAAGACTCGAATACTGGTGCTCCATCTGTGTTAAATGCTACGGTCGCATACTGCTGTTTTGTACTTTCGGGCAAACTACGGACAAAATTTCTGTACAATTTCCCATCATATACGTCTTTGAAGTGTCCTTTCTCGTATCGTCTTTCTTGCATCACAGAGTTGTAATGGTCCTCATACGCATTTAAGTAGTCAGCTACTGCATCTGACGGATTAATAATCACAAAACAATTTGTGGATGATGAATTTGATACGTCAATGACTGCGCTACAATTCGTACACCTTGCCGTTTGATTTAGCTCTGTTAATATACCGATGTACATAGTACAGTTCGGGCACGTAGCGTGGAATTCCGCGTTATCGTTCAAATTGCAAAATTTGTCGATTAAATAGCGTGATTCTGGCGTTACTGGCATTGCAAATATGCTATTGATTAGTTTCATTAGATTCGAAGTTGACGTTAACGGTAACTGGTTAGCTACTGAAAACTTGAGGACCATTAAAAGCAGCTCCGCAGGACTTCTTTCCACTGGTGTAGCTATAGTATCGCAAAACCCCGGAGATTGTAGTAAATCTCGAAGATCTTTTGGTTGGCTGTGACGAATCAGGGATGAATTGAACTCTTCATCATCGCTGCCTAGATTATTATCGCTTGAGGCATCAGCATCAGATGTCGAAACCTGCAAATTCGAATGATTACACAATTACTCCCTATTGTTAGCTTCATTAGTCAGGTATGCAATCCATGTATAATTTTTGTTTTCCTGACAGGTGGTAACTGTGACAATCGGTTTCTGATCGTTAGTTCGGTCATGGTAAATTACACTCTCCGGAAATTCAGCTTCTTGAACAACGAAGAATAGATGCAAAACATTCACGAATATCCATTAATAAGCATGATACCGTGATTTCAGTGTACTTTTCGATTTCATTGTTAGCGAGACACACAAAACGCATCAAACGTGGTTATTATTTGATCAATGATAACAGATGAGTGACGTTATTTCAAATAAGTCAGAAGATTTCAACATCAAATATCTCCGCTATGTTTGACCTGTGGCTCAATCATAATTGAAACTTGGATCTTACCGCACACGGTTCCTCGTTTGGATTTACAAACGGAACGTGGTCATCCTGCTGTGCCTCGTTGTGCTCACATTCCACTGCCTGAAAATATGAATTCATTTAAATGAATGTATACCGTATATGTGTGATTAATTATTATCGATTTAATACGTAAATTCATTCTTTGACGAGTAGATATCGAATATGCGTTCATTTATTGACCTGATAATAGACGAAAATATGTTTTCTTGCTCTTTCGAATATGAAGTTGTGCTTTATTGCTTACGAATTCTAAGAAACCAACATGCAACGAACACATTGAAGACTGAATTTGCTGTGTAGTGGAGAAGTCAAGGCTGTTCATGTCCTACGTCACAGTTCTACGTCTATTGATCAAGGAATTTTTTCTTACCCCTGGAGCTGTGATGTCACCCCTCACACACTAGCGTATTGCAGTGTGGCGAGTCAAGAGGCAATGCTATGACCCAGCGTCATTGTGGAGTACGAGATCGGCCGTTGCAGTCGTCCGGAGTACGAAATTGTTTGTCTCGAAGCACAGCAGAGCAAGCCAAAAGGTTTAGGGACTCACGTTGTCCAATGGTATATTTGACTCCGTGAGAGTGCAGGGACTGACGTTGCACTCTTACGTAGTCAAAGACACCATTTCCTGCACTTTTATAGAGTCAAATATACCATTGGACGGACACTCTTCTGCTGCGCTAAGACGAAGATTTTTCTATAAACTACTGCAGCAACAGATCATACCGTCGACACTTGACTCGCTTCACTGCAACACGCTAGAATTTGAGGACTAATGTGGCAGTTCATGGTAGAAGAATGAAATCCTTGATCTATCGGTGT
Organism: Euura lappo; assembly: GCA_018257835.1. Taxonomy (NCBI): domain Eukaryota; kingdom Metazoa; phylum Arthropoda; class Insecta; order Hymenoptera; family Tenthredinidae; genus Euura; species Euura lappo. The sequence continues at coordinate 3,069 of JAEUYN010001219.1, read as the reverse complement.
AAAACTGTGACGAAAGACAGAAATATCCCATTCATCACCACTACTAAAACTAAAATTGTCGGTTACCTGTTCAGAAATATGAAATGCGAGAAGACACATTTTACAAAGATAATCACAAAATCTTGGGATGTATCATCCAGGCACTAGACTATAGTAGTATATGGGGCTGTTCACGTCAATTCACCTATGCCTCCAGACTGCAACATTATCATGATTTTTTTCTATTATTGTCCTTGCTCTAAAACAATTTTCGTGATTTTTTTCGGATTTAAAAAAATTGTCCTTTTCTTCGCTCGGAAAAAAAACCTCAGAAAGTGTTGGTCTTAAAAATTAGAATAAATTCAGAAAAGTGTTTTAGAGCAAGGACAACAATCGAAAAAATCATGTAGCAAATAAAAAAGGTTGCTCTCTGGAGGCTAGGTGTATTGACGTGCACAGCCCACTATCAACATACCATCTTTTCATTAAAAAATAAATGTATAAGTGAATGAATACTAATGCAGAATAATAAAATAGAACAATGAACAAAATAAACATCAATGAATATTGATATTGATTAAATTTTGGATAAATAAAAAACAAATATTGAAGAGTAAAAAAAAAAAAATATATATTTGAACCAATTTGTTTCTCTAATAATTATTTTCAATGGCGAAAATCTTAAGGAGGTTCGTCAGTGAATGCGTTAGTTCACGGATTGATTGAAAATTCGAGTACGGGTTCCTTTGAACGAAAAACAATTGCTTAAATAATTTCAAATTTTTTGACCAGCCCGTTCACGAGAAAAAATTTGGTAAAGTCAGCTCCTTATACATGGGTCCTTATGGAGGCACTGCGCAAAATGGTATTCAAAGCATTGAAATTGATAGTTGTGGCTTTACGAGCTCAACAAAAAACTATCCAACATAAGAAGCAAACATTTTTGAATAAGCCACCGAAGCTTGAGTCAGATTTACCGAAAACTTTTCGAATACTGAATCAAAATACAAGCCGGAGCGTCAGCTTGTGGGCTGCGCGGGGCATGGTGCGGCTGGCAGGGAAGGCCGACGGCGGCCGAAACCGATCCCCTCTGTTCCCCGCAGCTGAGGCACTGACGAACCTCCTTAAATGTAATGGAACTTACTTACTTCGTGCAACCTATCGCTTAGCTTTATGGGCTTACGAGGATACTATAATAGGAAAGGAAGACGGAGATATAAAAATGAATGATATAAAAACTTACTTCGTCAAGAGTTTCTTCAACGGGTTCGATCTTTCTTCTAGCTCTATACTTGGCAGAGTAGTTGATATCTTCGGTGCCTTTTAAGTACAATTTGCGTCTTTTCACACCGTTCATGACGTAATTAATTTTTGAAACACTTGTCTCTAGGTAAAAATGCTAATACTGTTTCGCGGTGGTAGGTATACAAACTGCAATCTCTTCTCTAAAATTCTGCAGACAAGCAGTACACAGGCTCGGTGAGGACTGAGGAGACGCCGAGGCCACGACGCCACGCCGGCCGTTACGCCGGTGGGGATGTGGGTAAATTTCGACTGAAAATTCAAATCCACCAATCGCGTCAAAGATTGTAACAGACAATCGCAATTCTGCGTCAAGCCTGCGACTAGTGCAACACATCTCTACGCTCAGTTCACGTACACACCTACCTTCATCACACACAGCTCCCACCAATCAGATCGGTATAACAGCGCTGTATGTGAGCCGTATTCCTAATTCCTAGAACTGAAGCGCCGTTGTCTAATTTACGTCCGTGCCGTAGACCGACGCTGTAGGCTAGACAACACCGCACCAGCAACCAGCAGCAACAGGTTTCCACTTTCCAGTTAGTCTCGTGGGTCTCGTCGTGCGACGTGCATGTTCGCAGTCAGTCGAGCAGTTATTGTGCCAGCACGCGTGGCGTGGCTGCATTAAATTGAGTTAAACGAGAGAAAAATAAATAAATATGGGTAAAGTAACTCACGCGTACATTACGTATACAGACGATACTAAAAAATTTTATACGGTTCCCATAACGGTAATAAAATATTACAAAAATTCGGACACACATATCCAGCCTAAAAACGACAGCGATTTTGATAAAAGAAGACGGTACTTTGTGAAATGGTCTGACTGCGGTGCTGAGTGCGACGAAGAGCACGCACATTCCGGATATTATTCGGCATTCATATTTCATCTAGGGGGTAAGTAAAGATATTATTCATATAATTTATAAATCACATTCTAGCGGCCTAAGCACGCCTTTCGTTCTTTACAAGGGGAGGGCAACTCAGTAGGTTGCCGATTCGGTTCTTTGGCACACGTGAACGTTGATGCCACAGGTATAACAGGTGCAAATAATAAGATGCGCCTCTCAGCCGTTTCTGAGAAATAAATTTGTGGATTTACGTCGATTTACGTCTTGGGCGATAATGGTCGGAATTCCCCATATACGTGTATATCCCAGTCGATCGATTGTTCAAAGCATGCTTCAGTAATCCCATATTTATACCGAATTACTTTTTTTTATATTGCAGAAAGTGTGGAGCATATCCAACAAAAAATCTCTGATGGAGGTCGATTAATCATACCAAGTGGTATTCCCTCTTCGGAATCGGATGAACCCGCCGTTAAACCATTACGAGTAAGTTTACTCAGGATTCGTAATTTAATCAGTGCAGAAAACAAATTACAAAGCAATCGAAGGTCGTCACTTGTACTTACAAAATTGGATTTTTGTTTTGTTACAGAGCCAAAAACATAATTCTCTAGTACAAGACGTACAGAGAAAGAAGAATAATGAATTACTGGACAAACACAAGGCAAAAACCTTTCTATCGGCCAGAAAGCAGTTGATCAATAACTCGGACGATGAAGCTAGAAACCAAGAAAACGACAGTATCGATGATGATGAAGAAGAAGATAATTCCGAGGAAATCGAAAGAATTCAAGCAAAAAAAAAATTGATGGTCCGAAAAGACTTATTCGGCGGAAGAGACGTTCCGACAGACAGAAGACAGCAGGAACCTGTAGATAAATGTAAAGATGCTTGCATTTCTCGTTCCCCTCGTAACATGTCGTGTAGATTTATT
>JAEUYN010001218.1:0-157993 GCA_018257835.1 Euura lappo | reverse complement strand
TACAAAGTTGCAGTTTCGAGCTCATTAAAAATGTTGCGATAAAGACTGAGTGGAGAGTCGCAACGGTATCTCAAAACACGCAATTAATTATTCCGCAGTGCCGCGTGTCGCCAGCCACTTAGAAATTAAAAGTCGCGAAAATATTAACAAAAAACATACATCTCTGCTAAACTGGCTCCAGCAGTGAACGTAATCTGCTTCAAGCAAAAAAAAAAATATATTCAGCGCGACAAGAAGAGTGATCTCACCCGGACTCTGAGCGTCGTGCTTGACTAGACGTGTCTGAGACGACGCGCCGCCAAAAGAAAAAACAAATGCACGTATATATTACCATAACGAACGGCTCAATTTCTCTCGCTCGAGAGGTGAACGTTATCTCTTTCAAAAAAGCGTCTTCATTAAAACCACAATTTCGCGTAAACCTCCGAACTCGTACTGGGCTAAATATAAACAGCGGAATTTTCGGTCTGCCTATTCGCATCTCAGACGACGGCGCTCGGACCAAGAAAGCCAAATAAACGAAAAACAGCAAACGTACGTGCCAAAACTCTACAAATAGAATGCACTTTCATGCCAGAGGACAACGCTTGCACAAAGTAAGCCAAAAAAAAACCAAAAAAAGCAAACGTACGTTCCAGAACTCCACGAATAGAGCACACTTTTAGGTACAAAAGGCAAGGACGACTCTGCTGCTACTCACAAGTCTTCTGCGCTACGACAATCGCACATCTAACAAGTTTCTATTTAAACAAAATCGAAAAAAATCAAAAAAATGGAAGACACCGGTGTAAGATTCTTTGACATTTCTCATCACCATTACGGCACCTCGACCTCCATTATACGAGAGATAGCCGTAATGTACTGCGACTCGGAGAGAATCAGATTCGCGGTTTTCAAACTGCCTGGCGACATCACCCCCGAATCGGAGGCGATGGCAGCTCTTGGAGCGTTTCACACGACTCTACCATGGGACGCAGGCCTGTGGTACGCGGACGAAACTTCGGTCTTCCTGAGAAAGCACGCAGCGGATCAGCGCCGGAAAAACATCCTCTACGGGTCGGAGAATTGTGTATTGTTTCGCAATCTCACGAGCATTGACCCCATTAATCTTGCGAATTACGGATGTCCGCCCCTGTCACAAATTATACTTCCATACGACTCCTACATGACCTGCGCAAATCACCTGCGGCCGGAAGGAACACAAAGACCAACCGAGTGCGTCGTTTCAAATGTACAAAGAATACGAAAATGGTACCGGAGCCATTTGACTGAATTCCAAAGATTCATCATCTGAACCTGCGAGCACCGGCATCCTACTGTGAAATTGAAAATTTACGATCATGAAGTATGTAAAGCAACAAATTTTTAACAGTAATATCAATAAAATTTTATCCTTTTAATCACACGTTACTTACCTTTTTTTGAAAATCCATGTTTCTGCTTGATATTAAACAAACTGAACCCCAGATTCCTCGAGCTGTCCACACCTCAGTAAGACTCGCAGTTGAATGCGGAGTGCGACCGACTCGCGGTATTAGAAATAGATTTTAATGCGTCACTTTCGTACGACACGATCACGCACTCCGTAAGTGCAACCATTTACGTAACGCTGGTGCAATATGATTATATGCAAGTCGCGGTCTGATAAAAATATATTCTGCGAAACGTGGCAAGTTGCCACAGAAAATTTACAAAGTAACATTCAGTGCGCATTTCAAAGTAGTCGAGGTCAAGTGGCGAACATCGCGCGTGCATTCGGTGTGCAAAAATAGTCTGCGGCACGTGCCAAATTGCAACGGAAAATTTATTTTGTTGCATCGGATAAAATGTAGTCAACAGGAAGTTGGCGCGCGTGCAACTGTCCTTGAAGCTAATTTGTTGCTCGTAGAAAAGCTTAAAATCGTTAGAAATCATTAGACATGTATTTATCTATTTGACGCACTTTACCACCACCTCAGTCAATTTTCTGCGCTATAAATGGAGGTGTGAAACTCAGTAGATTCGTCAGTTGAGTTTTGTCAGTCGAGTTTCATCAAAAACAGAAAAAATGGACTTCGCCAAAGTATTCTTTTACTTGTTTGCGATCGTGATCGCCTCCGTCAGTTTAGTAGAAGCAGAAAACATCCAACACACGGCAAATGTACAAGGTAACGTCTAATTAATATTTTTAAACGAATTAAACCGCTGCGTCGAATTTTTTGCTCATTTGTGTCTCGTAGGACTGAATCGATTCTTCAAATGTCGCCGAAACGAGCGGGACGTGCGACTGAAACGACGTGAGGAAATCCGAAAATTTGACCGTTGCAACATCGAATTAAAGGACCTGAAGACAACCTCCGACAATTTACACCGAACGTTAGCGCAACTAAATTCATTAATTCACGAATGCGAAATTGGTGAATTTGCTGTAAACCGCGTGGGTGGTAATGTGACGTGGCCGATGACCAGCGAAGCTTCCGGTAAAAATTGATGAAAAAATTTAAAAAATTAGATTTTTTAACGTTTTTATGTCTCTTTCCACAGGTCAGCTGAAAAACTGTCTGGAAGATACGGCAGGTGTGGTGTCCACAACGGAGCAACGCGAGCTGGAAACTTTGGCCTGCAAATGGACGACAGCAAGCTTGAAAGAGATCAACGATCGTACTCAGCAATTGGTGGATGCAGCGGCCATCAAGCAGGAAGACTGCCTCGCACGAAAAAACAATTATATCGCAGTTTCTAAGCCTTAGATGTGGTGTGAACTATGTAGTCAAATTGTGTAATAAAATGTTGTAGTAATTTTTTCAAAATACATTTATTGAAATGGCTAAAAATAAAAAAACCTTGGCATCGATTAACACGTCAAAGTTGACGTGCCAACCAAATTGCATTTTTTATTCGTGCATGGCGTCACAGCGGTTAATATAAAAGCAGGCTGTTCATCAGTATTGTCATTCAGTGATCTACTTTGCATATCCGGCGGAACAATACAACGTTGAACTCGAAAATGAAAATTATTTGCATTTTGATGTGCATGATGCACTTTTCTGCGTCTCTGGCGGCACCGATAAATAACACCAAAGTGCGGCGGATACAGCAGGTCACCAGTGGAGACGGTATCATCGAAGTGAACCCGAATCTGAGTCAACTGCCGCTGCCTGATTTTGACTCAATTACCAGGATTCAGCAAATAAGTGAACACAACGGCGCTATTTACGTTAATATTTTAAATAACGCCAAAAACGAAACTACAAAGATACCATCGCAGGGCGAAAGTACAAAAAACATAATTGTGATATTCTATTAGGATATAAATTTTATTTCTCAATTGTGCTATTTCGTTCAAAGATGCTGTTGTGACGACGCCTAGCGGGGAATCACGTCCGGATGAAACTGCCTCGCCAAATTCTCAAATACTCGACAATTTGTTGGCAGAGGTCACACACATACGGGGAAGACTCATAAAATTACAGACTAGTATGGCACCAAATCCTAATTAATACACCAAAATTCATGATGTTTCAACAAATGTATAGTCCACGCTGAACGTGTACGAGTGTTTTCAAAATGTTGAATAAAATATCTGAAGTTTAAAATAAAAGCGCCGACGTTGTAATTTTTTTGTACACGCGCAGACGCGAACGAGCTGCCTGCTACGCAGGCAGCTCTCTCGCATCTGCCGCAAATCTCGGTTCGTAAGTCGATCTCCGGCAGCGACGGTCACGCCCCACGTAGTCGCCGTTACGGTTAATGGACCCACAGATAGTCACGCCCTACCGTGATCACGGTCGATGGATCAATAGACGGTCACGCCCCACTTGTCGCCGTACGGTCACTTCTCGAGTGTCGGTAAAGCATTTATAATTATATTGTCGCCGTACGGTCACTTCTCGAGTATCGATAAAGCATTTATAATTAATAAGATCACGATCGATGGACAATCAGTTCTCGAGTGTCGATATAGTAATGATCACGGTCGACAAACGTCAGTTCTCGAGTGTCGGTACAGCATTAAAAAAATTCTACCACGTCGGTAAAGAAGTTCACGACTTACCCTGTTTTGTCCCCAGGACTCTCATAGACTATCTACTCAGATGTGGTGTCAGTTCGGAGTGGGTGAGACGAAGGGAAGTAGAGGTGAGCGAGGGGCTGGCACAGAAGGATAGAATTGTACAATGGCAAGAGAGGCAAGAAAAAATCAACGATTCAAGGAGCACAGCGAGATACAAACAGATACAGACAGAGGGGATTCCGGAATACCTGAGAAAAAGCAGGAATAGGAGGGACAAAGGTATAAGGACGATAGCAAGACTGAGATGTGGGAACGAAGAGAGAGGAAATAAATACTGGCTGGAAGCGGCGGGCAGGAAATGCAGGATATGCGGGGACGAGGAGGAAACGCTGGAACACTTAACGGAGAGCTGCGTCAGAGAGTTAAGATGGGACGGGGAGCTCGGCGAACTGGTAGGCGAGGCGGGTGCGGGAAGGGAATGGGGCGAGAAACTAGCGAGAGCCAGGCGACGCGAGCCGACAGGAGGGAACGGGTGAGGGGGGACGGGCAGCCGAGCGACTGAGCGAGGGGTTGACCCGTCAGGCGTTCGGCGTCGCGCGCATCTAGACGGGGCGGGGGGAAGGGAGCCTCGTGCGGCGCAGAGAAGCAGGTCGAGACCAGTACGTGCCGGCTAGCGACGAAGTAAAGTCAGAGTCAGGGACAAAATAAGAAAGAAGGAGAAAAATGGAGAAGGACGCGGTAAAGGAAGAATTGGCTGAGGAATTGACGGTAATGGGGACAGCGCTGAAGAAAGCGGTAGAGCACCTGGAGAACATGAGGAAAATGGACAGGGAGGAAAGCAAGGAGAAAAAAGAGTGCTGTAAGGAGAAAGAACGGAGGATAGAGGATTTGGAAAGAAAGCTGGAGAAAATGGAGATAAAAGTAAGGCTGATGGAGGAGGCCGGGGGAGACCTGTAGGAACGGAGAGCAAGGGAGGCAGTGAGGAAACTGGAGGAAGAAATGAGAGGGGCGACACCGATGGGACAGGAATGCTGGGAGAAGGAGAAGGAGGAAGGAAAGGCGTGCGCCGAGAGGATGGTGCTGACGGGACTGGACATGGGCGAAACGAAGGAGAAGGTGGCAGAAATGCTGGAGAAAATAACAGGAGGGAGTCTCAAGACGGAAAGACTGTACGAGAAGAAGGGATGGGACGGATACAGACGCTGGTTTTACGAGATGGAGAGTGAGGAAGAAAAGAGGAGAATAATAGAAGAGAAAGGGGAGGAAATGAGAAAGAAATGGAATATGAAGGTGAGCAGCGATAGAACATACAGGGAGAGAAATCAAAACAGATAGTGGACAGGAGGGCGGAGGTAGAGAGGGACAAAAACAAGGCGGCAAGGATCAGGGTGACCGGAAACAAAATATGCGTGGACGGAACGTGGGAGATCTGGGATGAGATGGAAGCAAGGTGGATGACGGAGAAGGTCTGGAGCAAAAGGGAAGCGGAGAAAGAGAAGGCGCAGCTGGAGGAGAAACTGAGGAGGCTGCAAGAGGAAATGAAGGAGCAGGCAGAGGAGGAAGAAGAAGAGGAGGACGGAAGAGGGGAGGCAAAAGGAGGCGAGGAGGAAAAGGAGGAGGACCAGACAAAGGGAACAGGGGGTTAGAAGGGTGGGAAATGTACAGTTGTGATATGAATAGGAATAGAAGGGATAGGGGTCTTTATCGCGCCAAAATTTACCGCACAGCAAACACCGCGCGTACTTTACGGCGCAGAAAAATACCGCGCCTCCGCAATTACCACGCACGCACAAACACCGCGCAAGTATTTTCCGCGCAAGAAAATACAGCGCCTCATCAATTACCGCGCACGCACAAACTCCGCGCAAGTATTTTCCGCGCCGAAAAACACCGCGCCCCAGCAATCACCGCCCAAGTATTTTTCATTCGCGCTCGGATATATATGTACGTACAACGATAACTTTGTGACGTCACGGAACACCTTCTGGGTTCTTACCAGTTTGTGTGTGTGTTGTATGATTTTTGGTTCCTAGGCTCGGTATTTTTTTCGCAGTAATCTGTTGTGCGCGGCCTCTTACGCTTCGCGCACTCCCCGGGGTAGATAAAAACTATCCCACTAGCCAAAAGTATGCAGCTACAAGTCTGCAGCTGTCAACTCGGCTACCAAAAATTTGACTAAAACACCGCACCCCAACAATCACAGCGCAAGAACGGTTACACATACGAACTAAGCCTCTTATATTATATTGATTTGAATCGACCGATGAATTCGTGCGCTGTAATTGACATCGCGCGGAGAAAACCATGCGCGGTAATTGATGAGGCGCTGTATTTTCTTGCGCGGAAAATACTTGCGCAGTGTTTATGCATGCGCGGTAATTGCGGCCGCGCGGTATTTTTCTGCGCGGTAAAATACGCGCGGTGTTTGCTGCGCGGTAAATTTTGGCGCGGAAAAAGGCGGCCTCCAATAGAAGTGTTATTTGGGTTGAATATAAGTGAGTTAGGTTTGTTTTGATGTTAGTTAGGAAAGAGTAATAAGATGATGAGTTAGTTTTGTATTGTATGTATTGATTTTTGTTTTGATTTTTGTTATGATTTTAGTTAGAGAAAGAGAGTAGGTGTTATAAGGAATAAGAAGGTTGGATATGATTTAGTTGAATAGAATAAGAATGAGAGTACAAAGTAGAAATAAGAGGATTATAGGAATGGTATTAATAATTAATTAATATGATTTAATAGAATTAAATATAGAATTAAGAATAAAGTGGATTGGAGAAAAGAAGGGAGTTGCGAAACGCCGGATGGCATTCACTTGAAAGAAAGAAATATAAATATTATTATCATTATTATTGTTATTATTATTATTATTATTATTATTATCCTTATAACTACAATTTCCGAAATAATAATAATTATTATTATTATTAATTGTTATTATGATAATGTTGTTGTTGTTGTTGTTACTATTGGGGGTGACCGGGCGCTCAGTCCATGTGGACCATTGTGCCCGGGCCCTTATGGGCACCCTAAGCGGTAGGGAGGGACGTGAGGTCGGCTAGCTTGGCGAACCGAAGCAGTCTGCCCACGCCCATCTCCTCTATTTTCTCTTCGCCGGTGAAGTCGGTTCCCAGGGCCAGGCTCCGCGGGCCTAGGAGCCCGCCACACCGTGCGATCAGGTGTAGGGGAGTCTCTTGCTCCTCTCCGCATCTCGTGCAAAGGGACCCTGCTCTGAGCCCCATGTGCACGAGGTGCCTTCCCGTGTACCAGTGACCGGTGATGAGTCCTATAATAGTCCTCAAGTCCGTCCTGTTCATCTTCATGAGCGTGGACCCCAACTGGTGGGATGGCCCTCGGAAGAGGGCCCTCGTGTGAGCCATGCCTGGTGTTTCGGTCCAGAGGTTGACGAAGCGACTCTCCGCCCTTACTTTGGATAGGCTCCTTGTGAGCCCTGCTGTTATGCCCGTTAGGCAGTCCTCGTCGCATTCTCTGCGAGAGGCTCCTTCCCTGGCCAAGTTGTGCGCTAGCTCGTTGCCCCGGATGCCGCTGTGTCCCGGCACCCAGAGCAGCTTGACGTGGTTCGCACGCGCTAGCCTTGTCAGAAGTTCGACGCAGTCCCATACCAGCCTGGATCTTATGACGCAAGCGTCCAAGGAGCTGAGTGCGGCACGGCTGTCGCTGCATATGTAGATGTGCTTGCCTTTGTAGCCCTTCGTCAGGATGGAACTGACGCAGGCCTTTATGGCAAACACCTCAGCTTGTAGGACTGTGGCCGTGGGCCCCAGGGCTAGCGAGGTGCTCACCCTGGGTCCCTCGCACCAAATGCCGGCCCCAGTCCCAGTGTTCGTTTTGGAGCCGTCTGTGTACCAGACGAGTCCTTGTGGCGAGAGAATCCTGTCCCGGTCTGCTTCCCAGGACTCCCTGTCAGGGTAAGCCACATTGAAGTTGCGGCCGAATAGATATCTGTTGGGACACCGGTCCCCCCCTTGGGCCAGGGTTGCCAGGGGCACCCCCACCTCCCGGAGTAACACCGTGTGTCCCACGCCCGTTCTTCTCCAGAGTCCTAGGTACCATAGGCGTAGTGCCGCCCTCCAGGCCTCGTCTAGTATCGTGATATGCGGTGGCGGCAGGTTAAGCAGGGCTCCCATGGCAAGTCCGGGTGTGGTTCTGAGAGCCCCAGTTATGCCAAGCAGCGCCATCCTGTATATCCGATCGTATGTCCTCCGGAGTGTGACCTTGCCCATAGCAGGCCACCACACTAGGGAGGCGTATGATATTTGGGGTAGCATGATGGCTGTGAATAACCATCGAACCACCTTTGGTTGTAGTCCCCAGGTCTGGCCCACCATCCTTCTGCAAGCCCAGTAAGTGGCCGTGGCCTTCTGTGCCTGCTTGTTGATGTGGGCCTTCCAAGTTAATTTGGTGTCCAGGGTGACTCCTAGGTAGCGCACCTCTGTGGATAGAGCCAGCCTCGATCCGAAGATCTCCACCGGTTCCAACGAGGTTGCGTTTCTTGTTGAAGAGCACCATTTCTGTTTTGCTGGGATTGATTCTCAGCGCCTGAGTGGTGCACCAGTTCTGTACGAGGACAAGAGCTCTCTGCATCTTGCCTCTCATGGTTGGTAGGTGGTCGCCCGCGACGATTAAAGCCACGTCGTCAGCATAGCCCACCGTTGTCACGCCCATCCCGTTGAGCTCCACCAGGAGCCCGTCTACGACTAGGGTCCACAGCAGGGGTGATAGCACACCTCCCTGCGGGCACCCCCTGCCGACGAGAGCCCTGGCCTTGCTGCCCCCGAGACTGGCGGTGACGACCCTGGTTTGCAGCATCTCCCTGATCCAGTCGACAACCGTGGCGTTGATGCCGAACCTGGAAGCCGCTCCACAGATCGCGTCGAAGGAGATGTTATCAAACGCCCCCTCAACGTCCATGAACACGCAGAATGCTGCTTTCTTGCGGAGAAGCGGCCCTTCTACCTCCCGTACGAGGTGGTGGAGGGCCGTTTCCGTGGATTTGCCAGCCTGGTAGGCGTGTTGTGATGGAGAGAGTGGTCGTTCGACCAGTGCCCCGTCTCTTATGTGTCTGTCCACCAGTCGTTCCATCGTCTTCAGTAGGAACGACATGAGGCTGATAGGTCTCCAGGATTTGGCACGGTCGTAGTGGCCCTTGCCCGGTTTGGGTATGAAGACCACCCTGACCTCTCGCCAGATCCTGGGTATGTAACGCAGCGTCAGGCAAGCCCTGAAAATGTGGAGTAGTCTGGCGACCAGGAACATCTCACCCTCCTGGAGGAGGGCTGGGAAGATCCCGTCCACACCAGGGCTCTTGAACTTGTCAAAGGATTTGACAGCCCATCTGATCCTGTCGTGCGTGACGATCTCCGCTGCTGTGCCCCAGTCCCCTGGTCCACGCCTGTCCGGGCCTGCCCTCTCGGGCGGTCCCAGATCTGTAGGCACGGACCCCGGGAAGTGGACCTCCAGCATGTGGGAAAGGATGTCTGAGTGGCTTTCCGTCATGCTACCGTTAGGTAGTATGAGTCCATCCAGCTTAGTCGGAGGGCCAGCTGAGAAGACCCTGCGGAGCCTGGCCACTAGGGGAAGGGCCTCGGTCTCGTCACAGAATCCTCTCCAGGCCTCTGTTTTAGATTTGTTGATCAGCTTCTTATACTCCTTCTGCGCTGCTCTGTAGGCTGCCCAGTCAGGAGCTAGATTGGTCTTAAGGGCTCTGTTTAGGAGTTTCCGGGAACTGGACCTGAGTCTGTCCAGATCTCCGCTCCACCACGGGACCTTAGTGCTGTCAATCTTTTGCTTGGCGGGGCACGAGGCCTCGTAAGCTTGTATGATTGAGGATTGTAGGTGCGTTACCTCGCTCTCCACCATGCCAGAGTTCCTCAGCCGCCCACAGGGTCCCCTGAGCCTCCATTCCAGCTCCTCCCTGTAGGAGTGCCAGTCTGTGGCCTTGGGGTTCCTGTATACTCCCTCCGGCTCCTTCGCAGCTTCCGCTGCCAAGGAGAAAGAGATGCGCCGGTGGTCTGACAGGGTGTCTTCTTCCAGCACCCGCCAGTCCTTTATCAGGCTCGTTAGCTTGGTGCTGCAGATCGTTAGGTCGATCACCTCCTGTCTACGGGAGGTGACGAATGTGGGCTTCGATCCCTTGTTCAGGATGTCGAGGTCCGTTGTCGAAAGGTAGTCCAGCAATGCCGCACCCCTGTCGTTGATGTCGGAGCTGCCCCAGACAACGTGGTGCGAGTTTGCGTCGCACCCAATCACCAGGTGCAGCTTCTTTTCGGCACAGTACCTGACCAGTGCCCTGAGTTCCTCCGTGGGCGGTGGATCCTCAGAGTCGTAGGGGAGATAGGCTGAGCAGACCACCATCTCGGTGGTGCCACCTCTTGCCCCCCCCCCATCCTGATCCTGGCTGCTGCTAGGTCTCTGCTGCAGAATTGGTTCAGCTTCAGCGCGCAGAGCTTCTTGTTGATGTAAACAGCTGCCCTGGGGCCGGGGCCTTGGGCTCCTTCCTCGCACACCAGCACGCCGTTCCATCTGTCCAGACCTAAAACAAGTCCCCCGTTAATCCAAGGTTCTTGTATAAGTGATATGTCTGTTTGCTCCACTGTCAGGCTACGGCTATGAATAGCCGAGGCCGCCTTGCAGTGTTGCAAGTTGATCTGCGAAAATAATATGCGACTCGCGGCCATGGGGATCGCTCGTCTTTACCTTCGCGTCTGTAGGAGATTGAGTGAGACTTATTATTACCTTTCTACCTTAGTGTTTAGCCTCACCGTCCCCTTTGTCCTGCGGGGGCCCCTCGTGCTGGTGCCCCTGTGGCGTCGTCCTCGGTGCGGGAGCCGTGCAGGTGAGGGTCCTTTGGACTCCCGCCCGCACGCTCTCCTTTCCGGCTCTGCTGGTCGAGGAGGCCCTGTATGGTCTGCCTCTGGACCTTTGGTGTCTTCCACCCCTCCCAGGCGGGCCCCTCAGTCCCTGGTGCCCTGGGCTTGCGCCCTGAGCCCCTGAGTCCGGGGTTGCCTGGGGTGGTGCTGCTGCCGGCAGCCCTGCGTCGGCGCCTGTTTTAGCCACGGCTTCTTGGTGCCCCGTTGCCGTTAGTGATTCCGGAGCTCCTTCTTGAGCCGTCTCTACCCCACGCTCCCCAGGGTCGGGGGTCCCCCGGCCCCCCCCCCCTGTGCCCAGGTGGCCCTCCTTGAAGGAGATCCGCCTGAGGCCGTAGTGAGCCTGGAGCCCCCCGCCCCTTAGGGCGTCCCTCGACTTGGCGTCGACGCCCACCACCAGATGGACTGATTTGGGTCCGGCGTTGCGGCCCCAGACCCTCCATAGGTGGGTTTGTAGACCTGCGTTCTGTCGCTGTAGCCTCTTAAGCATGACGTCCGTCTCCACCGGTGGACCGGGAACGAACGTCATCATTCTGGTGAGCTTGGGCAGCTGATCGCTCTCCAGGAGACGGAGAGCGGCGTCCGCCCAAGGCACCACCAACCAACCAACCAACCAACCAACCAGTGTTGGTACAGTGGTCCTGAGCCAGGCCAGCGCACCCGCGTCGGAGCACGTGACCCAGAGGACCCCCTGGTCGCACCGGTACTGCTCGAAGCACGGCACAGCCTCCCCTTCCGGGATGGCGTCCATCGCCTCGCACAGCGCCTGCACCACCAGGTCTCCCTGACCCTCGCCCAGAGTGACGTCGGGGTAGTCCGCAGGTGCGATAATCACCCTCTTACTCCCCTTGGCTGCCTCCCGGTAGCTGGGCATGTTCTCTCCTCGGCCCCGCTTGGGGGCCGAGAGCTTCTCCGGAGGTGTGCTGTCGGATGCTCTGGGCCTCTTCAGCCGCGAGGCCCCCGACGCCACCGGAGTGGAGTTTTGTCGCTGCCCCCCATTGGGTTGCCCACTTGCTGAGCCTCCCGCCTTAGGGTGCGCTTGTTCGCTGGGGTTGGCTGAGAGGGTCCCGGACGCCAGCCTGGCTTTCCGAGCCCTCTTTTTCGCCGCTCCACTGCGATTTCTTTTCTTTCCTTCGTCGGTCGTGGAGTCAGTCGGCCCGACTTGTGTTGAGCCTCCCGCCTCCCCGACCGTTGCCGGCGTCGAGACCACCAGGTTGCGGTGAGCCAAGTCGACCAGCGTCTCCTCGGCCTCCGAACCGTCCCCGGACTCGACGACCATTGTCACCGCTGAGTCAGCCTCGTTCGAGGCCGCGTCAGCGGGTTCTCCCTGTACCTCGTCTTTTTTTTTTTCGGTTCCATAAAAGTCCCACGAAAAGCTAGGGAAATAAACGGTCCGCCCGGCCAGAGCCCCGCATAGCCGGGTAAGGCTGCTTACAATGGGCGGTCGCCCGGTACCCCAAGGGCATCGTTACGGCACTGTACCCCAGTACCCCAGTACCTTTCAGCCTCGGCACGATGGCTCCCACCTCGGCATAAGGGAGCTGGTCCGCGGCCGGGGCCTTCAGTCCCCTGATCCGGTTTTTACGCCGGACGGGTCCTTTATAGCCTCCGACTAACCCGGGTGTCCCCAGTACCCGGCCCGGTGCACTGGCTGCCGAGGCCCCCGAGCCATGGTTGTCTGGGTCTCCCTGGGCCGTCCTCCTATCCGCCACCCGGA
Organism: Euura lappo; assembly: GCA_018257835.1. Lineage (NCBI taxonomy): Eukaryota > Metazoa > Arthropoda > Insecta > Hymenoptera > Tenthredinidae > Euura > Euura lappo. Next base: position 145,401 of record JAEUYN010001218.1, on the reverse strand, counting down.
GACGCGCTCGGTAGGGGCTCAACCTGTCCCCCCGCCCTTCGAAAGGCAGGGGGCTTCCGAGTATTATGATAATAACAATTATTATAATGATTATTATTATTATCATTGAAAAAAATTTACTCGAACGTGGTGACATTTGTGAATGAAAATGAAAACGTGTGCGCCATTTTTTTATTTTTTTTTAATCTTGCCAATTTCGTGGAAATCGGAATTTCAATATCTTTCCAAAATAATAATAATAATAATAATAACAATAATAATAATAATAATAATAATAATAATATTGATAATAATAAGAAATATTATTATGATAACAATATGATAATAATTATTATTATCATTGCAAAAAATTTACTCGAAAGTGGTGAAATTTGTGAATGAAAATGAAAACGTATCCGCCATTTTTTTTTTTTCTACCAACACTGAAATCCTGTGAGACGCATAGAATAATCAAAATTCCGGATCTTTTGAGAGATTTTTAAGTTTCAGCATAAAAAAATTAGATACGCCCTTCATTTTTATTTTTTTTCATCTTGAAAATTTTGTGGAAATCGGAATTTCAATATTTTTCCAAAATAATAATAATAATGTAAGGTGAGAGAACTGATACAGAAATACAGGACTCTAACTCTATAACACGTCTATCCCGTACGACAGTCCGAAGCCAACTGTCCTAATCTCTGCTGTCTGCAATGAGGTAAACAAAGGGCTCCGTACAGCGGTAACAACACTGCCAGCACCGGGACTATGTTTCTCTCCTTACACGGCCTCTCCTGACACTGCGGCGTCCACGACCGCTTTTTCAAATATGATCCTGAGATGTCAGTTATGGAAGACGTCACAGGTGACCCTCAGAAGCTGCCACTTGCAGTGTGTATCTCAAGTCCCGACTGAGTGATTTGAGACGAATATCCCCGGAACGCCAGCGAACTTTTCCAGCGATCACGGCAGCAATCCGGAATCAGCGAATCTGCTGGTAGTTGACAGATCAACTGGAGACTGTTATCTGCATACCAGATGACCTAGAACTCAAAAGCCACAAAGTTGCCTCGGAGTCCGCAACCTGGAGACTAACATCAGTTAGCTGGATGACTTTGCGGACATCATCTGCGAATTAGATGATCCCAAACCATTCAACCGCGTACAAGACGACCTGGGGCCAGATTCTGTTTCTTTTTCGTAGCGGTACGTTTGAAACGTACCGGTACGTTTGAAACGTACTACCCTCTCTCCTCGGCCGGCTCGGCGTTTCCCCTCGTTTCGTTGTTGCCTCGGCCGTACCCCTCGATGTTTGTCTATCTAGCAACCGATATAAACAACGAAGCTCGAGCATGCGGCCTGGCGCGAGGCTAATTTCCCCGGCCAATGAAAATGCGCTGTCCGTCGCGAGCGGTGTCTTGCCGCACTACGGTGCGCGTGTTTTATTTTCAAACAATATTTTGCCGCCGCGATCGGGATTCTTTCCCAAACGTGATCTCGTCTAGTGTACACGTCGAAGAAAAAAGCAAAAATGAGGTGAGTACCGAGTTTTATTGTATATACTAATCTTTTCACGCCGAATCGATCGTGTAAAACGAACGAGCTCTCGTACATGCAACCCCGTTATTCAATGTCCACATTTCATCCTAGTTGACCCACGTAGAGTTTGCAATCCTTGCGGGACGCGGCTTTGTTGAATTTTTTTTTTTTTGTTTTTTTTTTCTAATAAATCGAAATTGACACACAAACAGAAAAAACGTGCACGTATGTATGATGAAACTTGTGTTTTTTTTTTTTAATAAATCGAAATTCACACGCAAACAGAAAAAACGTACACGTATGTATGATAAAACTTTTTTTTTTATTAATCGAAATTCACACGCAATGGGAAAAAACGTACACGTATGCATGATCAAACTTGTATTTTTTTTTTTGTTTTTTTTTAATAAATCGAAATTCACACGCAGACAGAAAAACGTACACGTATGTGTGATGAAATTTTTTTTTTATTTTTTATAAATCGACATTCACACGCAAACAGAAAAAACGTACACGTATGTATGATGAAACTTTTTTTCTTATCTTTTATTAATCGAAATTCACACGCAAACAGAAAAAACGTACACGTATGTGTGATGAAATTTTTTTTTTCATTTTTTATAAATCGAAATTCACACGCAAACAGAAAAACCGTACACGTATGTGTGATGAAATTTTTTTTTTATTTTTTATAAATCGACATTCACACGCAAACAGAAAAAACGTACACGTATGTATGATAAAACTTTTTTTCTTATCTTTTAGGTATTAATCGAAATTCACACGCAAACAGAAAAAACGTACACGTATGTATGATAACACTTGTTTTTTTCTTATAAATCGAAATACACTCGCAATTAGGAAAAACTTACATGTATTCATAATAAACCGATTTGATTTTTTTTTACACATCGAAATTCACTCGCAATTAGGGAAGACGTATATGTGTTTTTATTGCATTCTAGTTTGACCCACGTAGAATTTGCGATCCTTGCGGGACGCGGTTTTATTATTATTATTTTTTTTATTTTTTTTTTATAAACTTAAATTCACACGCAAATATAAAAAACGTACATGTGTGTATCATAAACCAATTGTATTTATTTTTATTTCCCCTAAATCGAAATTCTCACCCAATTGGGAAAATCATACATGTATTTTTATCCTAAAAAATTAACGTGGAATCCGCTTATCCAACTTCAGCGAAGAAAAAAAAGCAAAAAAATGCGAAAGCAAGCGGACGGCGAGCAAAAAATTGGCATCGCCGAATTTATGCTGGACCATCCGGACTTTGCGGCTGGGCGGTTCCAAAGTGCGGATGGGAAGGGAACCAGCCGACGCCTGTGGGGTCAGTTGGCCGATGAGGCGAATGCGAGGGGCCCACCGATCCGGAAGGTGGCCCAATGGAAGAAGGTGAGAATTTGGCTTGATGGAGATGCGATCAATTATTTACAATAAACGTGAAAACGGCCAGTCGAGTCGAAGGGGTCCTTGACTCGACTAGAACGCAGAATTCGTCTTGATCCGTCCATTGTCTTACAGACGTGGGTCGACATGAAGACCCGGGCCAGAAGGAAGGCCGCAGCCATCCGGGCCGACCAGAATAGAACCGGCAACCGTGACAACAATGCCGAGCCGTTGACTGCAATCGACGAAATGGTCCTTGCAGTCATCGGTAAGATTGTTGTCCACGGGTTGCCGGGGGTACGCCAGCTGCTACCGAGGTCGGAGGTGAGCTAACAGAGAATCCCTCGTAATGCGAATGATAATCAAATATTTCGTTCAGGGAATCGGAGCGTGACTGTAGTTTTGTAAATGAAATACTTCGCAGTGTCCAAGTTTTCACTTGGATGAATGAAAGTTAATGTTCATCGTTACGTATGAATTTCAAATCTCTCTATCATTCACTGTCCCTCTCAACTTGAGGTTAATCGTTGATTCTCGTGAAAAAAATATCATGACATACAAATTATCTCTTTTAATTCATAATTAAAAACGCCTGGCCTTAAATCAAAATGGATAGATAAATTTATTGAAGACTGATTCTGAATTACGTGCTATTCATTTCTGCTGACACATCAATAAATTTTCTGATAATTAGTATAATTTTAGTGCCACACATCGATAGTATTATTAACAAAAATGACTCGTGCGTTCGGTATTGTTATTTTCTTAAATCTAATCGGCATATTTGCATTCTGCAACATACTTTCCCTTTAAGGGGACAGGGTCAGTGCAGGCGCACCTCATAGTATATTGTGCACCAAGGGCTGAGTGGGCTTTTTCCCCGCACCTCATACTTATGTTACGATTATATTGCATTTTTTCAACCGGAAATGTATACATATATGTATATATGTGTATGTATGTATACATATATAGTATACATGGGGCATTCCACGCCAACTCGTCCAGTGTTAATCCCCGACCATCTCAGAATCATTCCATATTTGTTTCCAACATTCTACGCATTAAGAAACGCGTCCTGATTTTTTTCTTTGCAGATTTTTCATACCAAACCGTTAATTTGTTATGAATGTTTGAAGTTGATTGAGAATGCCAATTTTTTTTTTATAGGAAAAAACTCACCAAAATCCATTGGATGAGACAAAATAGCCCCCGTTTACGAAAACGTGGGCCGATTTTTTTTCGACAGATTTTTTTTCCACTCGATTGGGAATTTTTTGACTTTTAAAACTGAAATTAACATAGGATCAAATTCTGACCGTCAAATAAGGGGAATTGAGTGAACAACAAAAAAGCGTAACTCAAAAATCAGCTTTAGGCAGTGTAACAAAAACGCTACACTAGCTACGTGTTTTTGCATGAGGCACTTCCCACTCACTTTCGTATTCAACGGAAAAGGTTTATAAGCGTTCACGTCATTTGGTTCGTAGCGCTCAGACAAATCAATTATGAGAGAAATTTCACGAATAATGTGCGAATAATATTCTATTGTTATTATTATTATTATTTTTTTTTTTTTGATTGTGAGCGTTTAGTTTTCAGCCATATTCATCCGTTGATCAGTTAATTGACTCAGAGTGTTTGATTTTCATCATCAGAGATAAGTATCGATGTGAGTTCTAGTCACATTTATCCCATCGACCGGCTTATTCCATCAGAGTCTTGGGTTTTCATGATCAGCGATCAGTATTGGAGAAATTTCAGGATATTCAGTTCGACAGAGACTTTATTTTACCCAAACTTGATTCATTTTTTTTTGCTGTTCCTAATTTTTGTTTCATTTCATTTTTTTTTTTTTTTTCAATTTTTTGCTCGTTCCCATTATACTCTGCAATCATCGTCGATTTCAACCTATATTCACTTCTTCTATGACTAGATTCGATAATGTGCCACTACAAATGTATGCGATGCGATTAATACTTTCTGGGAGTACTTTTCTGGCGGTGTCTCTCGCCAGACAACTGTGAAATTTTCTATCGGTCGGTTGATCCAGAGATCAAGATACATCCTCGTTTGGATACCAAGGATCTCAGCAGAGTTTGATTATCTCGACGTATTGGAGTCAACCATTTCCTATCCAAAGATCTACCTGCGGACCAATTTTCGTCCAGCGGTTCATGAGATATGGGTCCGGACGGACATGAAATCTGACAAAAACCCAGAATTACCTATTTTCGACATTAAAAGTTGAGGTTTTTTTTGCTCTGTGTCGATAGAGCTTCTCGCTAGTTAACAAATGAGCGCTCGACGACCCTGTTAGGTCATTCGGTTGAGGAGATATAGCTCCGGACAGAAATTTTTCAGGATGGCAAACACATAAGGCTTCATAGTTCGGCATATTTACCACATTGATTACTCTATTCAATCACAGATTGTTTAGTTCTTCGATTTTATCATCATAAATAAGTATTTGATGTTTTATATAGTAATACAGAATTTCGTGCGATGGCAAACACATAAAATTGAAAAAAAAATCGGACCACGTATTCGTAAACGGGGGAACGGGTGCTGTTTTGTGTCATCCACTGGATTGTTGAGAATTTTTTCAGATTTAAACAAATGGGCATTCTCGAACAAGTTTAAAAATGTATAGCAAATTAACGGTGTGATAAAAAAATCTCAAAAAAATCAAGACGCGTTTTTTACTGAGTAGAATGTTAGAAAACAACATGGAATGGTTTCGAGATGGTCGGGGTTTAACACCGGTCGAGTTGGCGTGAGATCCTCCACACACACACACACACACACACATACGGTCGTTCTTGGTAACTTTTCAAAAAGTGGGCAAAAATAATTATTCCATTTTTGTCCACTTTCGCCAAGCCGGTGAAAAAAAAATGCCAATTCCGACCCGCTTGATATACGGCTTAAAAAAAACGCAGAAATCGTGCATGTGTTAAAAAGAAAGGTAAGAATTTATGAATTTCTTTCTCACAGACGGTTTTCACCATTGTTTGGTACAATACCGAATATACAATCAGTATTTTTATTCTTGTTGTTTTTATTATTATTATTATTATTATTATTATTATTATTATTTTCGATTTTTTCAAGGTAAATCATTAAAAACTGTGAAGAAGGTGTTTCAAAGTCTGTGGACACTGTCACTCTGTTAGTCTGATTAGGATGAAATTTGTGTGAATTGAATGAAATGAATGGCACGCTGCCATTTCTTCCAGTTTTTAATAATTGACATGAGAAGAATACGAATTATTGTATATCAAGTATTGTACTGAAAAATGGTGCAAAACGTTAGTAAAGATAAAAAATAATTCTGAGAGAAGAAAGAAATTCACAAATTTTGACCTCATCCAAGTGCACACATCTGCCCTCTTTAGGGGTATAATAGTAAAAAGTAATATCTTCGTGGTTTTTGAAAAGGCTATTTTCGAAAGAACGAGGGTATCGAAAATCCCATGCGTACGATCATTGCTCGGCCTAGTCTATGGAACAAGAAAATCAACAGCTCTGTAAAGTGAGAATTGTAGGAGAATATACTATTGTATGCTACAAAGATCCAAAAATGAATAATTTTTTTATTGGAGATTTTCATCGCTGCTTTTTTACGTTGTGGTTTTAGCGCTGAAACGCTGCTCCGATTTTTTTTTTGTGGGTATTCTTTTCACCAATCCTTTTGGAGTTGTTGATGGTTTTAAACTCAATATTTGGACCGTTTTGTAAAATATGAACAAAATCACTGAAATTCTGTTGGCGATGTAGAACAACCTACCACTTTCGAAAGTGTGGGCAGAATTTTCCTTATATTTTGAATAAATTATTCAATCATTCTGTCCATCAAAATAAATTTACGTTGAAGGTCGTTGGTAAGGAGTTTCGATGGAAAAAATGATTAAATGATTGATTTAAAATAAAAGGTAAATTCTGCCCACATTTTTAAAAGTCGAGGGTTGTTCTACAACATGAAAATAACTTTTCAAAACGGTCGAAATATCCAGTTTAAAAACATTAACAACTCCAATGGGAATAGTTAAAAAGAAAGAAAAAAACAGAGCAGCGTTTCAGCGCTAAAACTAAAACGTAAAAAATCACCATAAAATCGTATCTTCTCCTACAATTCTGACTAGTCCGAGCAATTATCGTACGCATGGGATTTTCGATACCCTCGAGAGGTATCGAATGGGAAATACCGGTCGCAGAGGGCTCGTGATATTATTTGTTCAAAAAAAATTTTTTCTTCAGCTTCATGATGGCCAAAAATTCACAAAAAATCAATGACCATTTCACAAATTCCATCTTTTGAGTAAATTGAGATATCATCAAACCCATGCGTAATTTTTTCGATAGTAAGTTATGAATGCCTGTGTAAAAATCGGGAACCCTGGAAAACAACCACCGGCCACGGCGTTTTCATCTTTCGTTAAGAAAAAATTTTTAGATTCTGGCGGTAAAAATAATCTTTTCCATGGTCGCACCGAGTTGTGCTTTTTTATTTCACACATAATTATCGGTACATTATTGGAATAAGTATAGAAATGACCCCCCATCTTCATTTCTGCTTCATTTCTGAATTCAACAATAAATGAAAAAGTGAGCTTTTCTCACGATCCCACGACTTACAATCCCTTTAATGTATCATTAAAAATAGAATTCGACTTAATCAGGTTGAACATAATATTGCATTTGGATTATTTCAGTTTAGATTACTGATTAAATTGGATGCTGCATCAGCACACTGATGAACTCCTAAAATGTTTATCAATTTTTTTTTTTTTTTCATTTCGATTCAGAACTTGACAAAAAAAAAACGCGCACTACAATAATGAAATCTGATCCTCATGAGACTACGAATAAATGAAATAGTTTGGTACATTATCAATTTAATAAAATGCAACGTAGTATTATGAGTTTCAATAATTCAATTTGAAACTGATTTTGAATGAATCATATATAATCTACCAAAAATTTCGTTATTTTTTTTGGATCGCGGGGTATTTTTTTGACGCATAATTATGTATGAAAAAACAGGCACAACTCGGTGCGACCACGAAGAAGACTCTTTCACCCCCACAAAACGTAATTGTAACCGAAAAATAAAAACGCCGGGGCCGGTGGTTGTTACCCAGGGCTCCCGATTCTTTCACGTACATGAAAACTGACTATCTAACAAATAAAGCATGGGTTTGATATCTTAATTCGCTCAAAATATATAATTTTTGAAATGCTCATAGATTTTCCAAAGTTTTTTGCCATCATCTTTCGCGATCGCAAATGAAACTCGAAAAAAGTATCATGAACCCTCCACGACCGGTATTTCCTATAGCTAGAAAATGCACCGAACCTTGTCATTAATCGGTACATTAACGCTCGGCGAATACCGGTCAAATTTCAATCCTGAATGAATAAAAAAAAAAAAAAAAAAAACACTGATTAACTTCTTGTCCGCAAGGCTGACATGGATCGATTGATGGAGGACTCCGTTGATGAGTCGATGGACGAAGACGTTCAAGTGGAGCTCCTCGAAGATCCTGCTGTTGTTCATCGCCAGGTGGAGAACGTCATGGATGACAGCATTGCATTTGAGCCGTCAACATCTCACGACAACGAATCGCTCCACAGGAGCATGTGTGAGGAGATGCAGAAATTTTTCTCGCGCGCAGCATTGGTTACGCATATATTACAGCAAACTAAGGGGTGACCATTCAAGTCCGCTTACAATATTACATGAAATTTTAAGGTTTTCCCTGACCCCGATCCATTACCTTTCCCTCGACTTTTTGTTGTAAGGTTTGCGCCGCAACTACTGAATTTTGTACGGATGAGGTAAAATTTCCTCATAAATCTCGGTATCCCAGACAAATGGTCACTCTGAGTGAAGCTGCCAGTGCGAACAACCATCACTCACAATTCCAATTCCGTTCCCACACCGTTATCCTATCCGTTTAACAACTCCTCAAATTCACCGTTTATGGGACGTCGATGTTCGTTGGAATGGAATTCGAATTTGCCGTAATTTCGGATAATCAACTAGCTTTATACAATGTCCGTAGATTCTGACCTCGACGTCGATCGTTTACTCGCGCAGACAGACATATTACTACTAGAGACGACTCGACAGAAAACTGACAGGACTGCAACTCAAATTCGACCATTCGCACGCACACCGATACCACCCACACCCACATCGCTACCCTATACACTGACATCCATACCATCCACTTCCACATCCACATCGTTACCCTTTACATTGACACCCGTAGCACCTGCATCCACACAGTTTACCACCGCATCCACACCAAACACATTTACACAGACCGATCAGAGACAGGGGACAGCAGGACCCACAACATCGACCGAACAAATAGCGACACCCTCTTCATCCTCCACAACCTTACCGCCCAAAAAGATCCCTGCGAAAAAAACGTTGAAACGTAAACCAGTGAGAATGGCCCCGTTGACGAAGAGTGACGTTCGTGCCGCGGAATTTTTGAAAGTACAGGTTCAGCAGAATCAGATTCTCGAGGTACTCACACGTTTCATACTCGTTCAGTATGGGTCGGAATCCGCCGTAGAAAATGCATAACTAACGACGACTTTGCATGTTCCCCTCGACAGACGCTCTCGAAGGCTATGCTGCAGACTGCGCAAAACGAAGCCGAGTCAATCGCTGTTCGGCGTCAGGCAGTCGAGAACACCGCGAAGCTGTACGACAGGCTGGGAGAACTCATCGGTGTTCTCAAGGATGGGTTCGACCAGAAAAAACAGTGATTCTGAGAAGAGAAACAGTTTGTTAATAATAAGGAGTGAATGGATGAATGCATGAATGAATGAATGAATGAATGAATGAATGAATGAAACAACGTGTGATACGGCAGTGGTGTCCAAAGGAAGCTCCGGTAGCTTGAAAGTGCGACACACAGGTATGCGAGTGTACCGAGCCTTTGAGGACCTGCTTACGTGGGATCGAAAACCGACCGCTATACGAACTACTTAGGGAGCATTCAAATACTACGTCACGCTGTTAGGGGGGGGAGGGGGTAAGCTTCACTGTGATGACCTATGACGAGGGGGCGGGGGGGATAAACTCGCAGCGTCACGTCACGCTTTTTTTACCGACAGGCATGGTGCGAGTTTCAAAATATTGACAAATTTTCAGAAAAATTTCAAAATATACGAAGGTGAGGGGGGGGGAGTCGAGATCGAAGTCGTCACATCACGTCGAGAGGGGGGTAAAAAACTGCGTGACGATGTGTGATGTGGGGGAGGGGGGGGGTCCGAAATGGCCAAAAACAGCGTGACGTAGTATTTGAATGCCCCCTTAGGCCCACCCGAGTATCCTGAAACAATAGATTCTCGTAAATAATAACCTGGGACAGGAAGCAGGATTGCATATCAAGTACTTCGAACGTGTGCATTTTTTTCAAACAGCCATCTATATCTACATACAAAGGGACAGAGGCATCAACGCCCAGCCCAAACCCCTTGACCTAGAAACAACATGTTCCCTTCCCTTCGTAAACACCCACTATAAGAAGCGATTTTTCGAAATTCGTCCCCCAAGGGGGTTAAAACCCGGTAAAACGTGTTTTCGCGGATTCATCGATATCTCCTCGGCCCGATGAGATATTGACTTTGTCTTTGCTTCTAGTCGTGCATAAAGAAAGATGTAGAATATTTGCAGCGCTCGTAGCGATAGAGGGGCCCAAAATAGGCGAGAAAAGTGAGTTTTTGACTCCAAAAAGTGACTGATAAGTGACTGGAAAAAATCGATTATAACTCAGTAACTACATCAACGGTTGTTGCGATGGGTTGTAATTCTAATTGGAGTAGAACATAAGAATTATTTGAAGCGATTTTGCATAATATCGAACAGATTTGAGCAAAAAAAAAGATATTTGGCAGTGCGATGAGTAAATACGCTGGTAAAAGAGCTATTGAAAGATGGTTTTTGGGCGCCCGGCGCGACTCCCTATGGTTAAAATGGGTATTGCTCTGTATATTATTAGGTATTTTACGATTGTCTGACGAGAAATGAAGAAATAGTATATTAAAAATCAGCCTTAGGAACCCAACCTAATTCATTTTGTCTTTTCGTAATTTTATTTTCATTTTTTTTTCATTTCATTCTTTCATTTTTTTCTCGTTCCCATTATACTCTGCAATCATCGTCAAGCCGATTGAAACCTATATTCACTTCTTCTATGACTAGATTCTATAATGTTTCACTACAAATCTATGCGGAGCGATGAATATTTTCTGAAATTCTTTTCTGGCGGAGACTCTTGCCAGACAACTGTGAAATTTTCTATCGGTCGGGTGATTCAGAGATCAAGATACATCCTCGTTTGGATCCTAAGGATCTGAGCAGAGTTTTGACTGTCTCGACGTGTCGGAGTCAACCATTTCCTATCCTAAGATCTACCTGCGGACCAATTTTGGTCCGGCGGTTCATGAGATATGGGTCCGGACGGACATGAAATCTGACAAAAACCCAGAAATACCTATCGTTGACATCAAAATTCTAGATTTTTCTACTCTCTGTTAATAGAGCTTGTCACTAGCTAACAAATGAGCGCTCGACGACCGGACTGGGTCTATATTGTATTCAACACAAAATTTTGTAGGATGGCAAACACATGAGGCTTCTCCCTGGTATATTTAATATACTTAGGGAGTGCCTAAAAACGATCGTTATATCAGAGATACTATATTTTGTTGTTTCAATTATCTAAATTTAATATTTATTTAATACTAGATTAGTTTATTACGCCCGAATGAAGGAACAATCTTTACACAGTTAGAGACAAACTAATAAGCGTAATTTGCTTGGTCGAATAAGTACTGATAAAATGTAAAAAAAAATATATGTTATGTATTGTATATTTTTTTTCGGTTAAGGAGACAAATAAAACAAAAAAATTACCTCGTTCACAGTTATCAGTGGTTCTTTGTTGTCCGTGATTAAAACATTCTTTTATCCATTACGCTTCCCCATTTAGCCTCATTCTCCACGAGTCAGACGACGAAAGCTGCGAACGAGAAGGAAAACAAAGGTTTGCGAGGGGTCGTGATAGTTCGACGGATATTGTTACAAGAAAACGTGACAGTTTGATTGATAAATTGTTCTGAATAACCGTCACTACGAAGCTAGGAAAAGAGAGCACTTTCCTGAGTTCCTCGTGGCCTCGGTCGATTGATACTCGAGATGTCGTACGGGAGGTCTTCGCCTCGGACCATCGCTGGTGAACGAAGAACGACTGAAGCCGCAGAGCGGGCAGAATAAGTTGGTCGGTAGGTAGGTTGAAATCCGCTGCAATCCACAAAAAAACGTGGAAATGTAATTTACAAAAACGTGGGCCGAATTTTCATTTTTTCATTTTTTCCCATAATTCTGGATTTTTTAATTTTCACAACTGAAATAATGTAACACAGGCTCAAATTGTGAGCGTCAACGTTTCCAAGTAAACTCGACCCTTATTCGACGCTTACAATTTGATCCTGTGTTACATTATTTCAGTTATGAAAATTAAAAAATCCAGAATTATGTGAAAAAAAATTCAGATAAAAAAAATGAGCATTCGCGATCAATTTAAAAAATTCACAACAAATTAACTGTAGGATAAAAAAAAAAGTACGCGCTTCTTACTGAGTAGAATGTTAGAAAAAAAAATATGGAATGATTTTGAGATGGTCGAGGTTCAACACTGATCGAGTCGGCGTGGAATGCCCCATATCGCACCCCCAGAATCAAAGTGTAACATGTGAAAAAACAAAAAAATATTTTCAGTAATTTTCGAAAATTCGCTTTAAAACGAAATTAAATGGTACTCCACAAGTTTTTTTGACGGAGTTTTGAAGAATCGAGATTTTTTACATTTGTTACAGTTTGATTCTGGGGGTACGAGTTATGTTGTCTCGCATTGGACTTATCTTTCTTTATTCGCGATCGTATCGAAAAATTCCACCGTCGCTCTCGTTGATCCCGAGGAATTATCCCGCAAACCGTTCCTGGATGATCCCGCGACGAATGTCTCGGCCAATGTCCCGTAGCTGATTGGCATACGGTTCGTCTTCTTCGGGCGCCGGGACATCAGGTTCAGCAGCTGGAACCCCACCTGCGGGACCCTCGGGTGGATCGACCCCCTCATCCGCAAATGCGATGGCCTCCTGTTCGGCGATTCGGTGCATCAGTCGCAGGTTGTGCAATATCGCACACGCCACGATGATGTTGCCGGCGAACTCTGGAGCGTACATGAGGACGCGTTGCTGTATTCAGATGGAAAATGATCAAGTGACATAGTTTGGAGTAAATATGATTAAATAATAACGAGCCTCGTGCCCTGAAAACATATCAATCAATTCCGTCAATACGGAACCATCACCACGAATTACTAATAGAAGGTACAACCAACCTCGGTCAAGCATCGGAAGACCATCTTCCAGACTCCGTTGCAGCGTTCGATCGGCGAGCGCGCACTGCTATGGGCCTGCGTGTACCGCGCCTCTGGCGTTCCGTCGTCCGCGCCTAGGATCGGGATCATGAGCCAAGGCTCGAGCGGATATCCGCTGTCCCCTGTCGAACGACAAAACAATGAACCAATTGTCGACCAACGTGTACGCATATTGAAAACGAATAGCAAATATCGCGACTATTTACCGAGTAGCCAAGTGCCACGCTCACCGCGCCGCTGGTACCACCTCTCCATGTACTGCCTCGCCGCAGAAGCCCTCCAGATAGCGGTGTCGTGACGAGATCCGGGGAAACTTGCGTCAACGTTCAAAATACGCAGGTTCGGAGCACAGATCTGAAACACGGTGAGCAGCGGGCAAAAATCACATAAAAACTTCTCAACAAAAACTAGATAAATTCCAACCTACCAGCTGTACGTTGATCGAGTGGTAGCCGTGGTGATTGACGTATGCCTCCTCGTGCTCAACGGGCGCTGGGATTCTAACGTGCGTACAGTCGATAGCCCCGATCGCTCCGGCGAAAGGTTGAGGGGCCGCCGCGAATTCCTGGCGAGCCTCCTCTCTCTGTCGCCGGTTCGTCGGGAACACGATAACGTCGTCAAAATGCCCAACGATCGCCATTGTAACGGCGTGGATGCAACGGCTCACCGAAGTCTGGCTAAGCGAGATCCCTGCGTTCTGCCCGACATCCCACTGATAGGAGCCCTGCGCGTAGAATCGGAGGGCACACAACACCTAGCGCAACAGATTTCAGTTAGTCAGACGTGCATCTTATATAATTCAAAAGTCAGGCTTACCTGGGTTTGAACGCTCAGCCCGTGCGCCCTCTGTCGTGCAAGACGTGGATCCAGCTCCGCGATCAGCATAGTTGCAGTCTCCCTGGTGAACCTGTAGAGCTTGCAGAACATAGCCTCCGTCAGCTGGAACGGGTCCTGTTCGTCCCTGAGTCGCCGACGCTCCATTCTCATCCGGGCGACGGCATCCTCGTGCTCCAAGGCGTCCAGGCCATCTTGCAACAGCCATCCCTCCGCCATCTGTAACTGAGAGCTCGAACGCTGCTCGTGAATTTGCACCGGACACGTAGTGGAAGTTGGTCGTAGCCGGGTGGACCTTGTTCTCGTGTATTTTCCTCGCGGAGTAGAGAAAATGCGTACACTCACCCTGTTCGTAGACTTGAAGCTAATCCAAAACCTGAAATCTCAATGCTGAGGAGAAAAAAAATTACGCGAGCTCGAAACTAACGATATTATTATATTATATAGCAACAATGAGTGATAATATTTTTGGTATAAAAAATGAACGAAGAATTACAACGACAACAATGGATGCTAAATAGGACGCGAGGAATTACGTGATCTTAAAACTGACGATATTATTACACGGTATAACAACAATTACAATATTTTCGGTATTACAATTAGAAAATTAGACAAGCTGTTCAATTTCGATCTCGAGTTTGACGATATTTCAAGGATTGACCGAGATTTATTGAAAAACTTTTGAGAACCTTCTTTGCGTAACCGACTCGGAAGACAATGGAGCAAAGAAAGCGACGCTATCGGATTCTTTTCGGCGCCCACGGTTCACCCGGTGCTATGCAGTGTCATGAGTAGCGCGCCAAGTCCGCGCGGGTACCTACAGATCGACGATCGTCTGCTATCTCCTCATCGTCTGCTATCTAGTAATTCGGGTGGACTCGTTGTGCCCGCGCGGACTTGGCGCGCTACTCATGACACTGCATAGCACCGGGTGAACTGCCGACGCCGACAAGAATCCGATAGCGTCGCTTTCTTTGCTCCATTGTCTTCCGAGTCGGTTACGCAAAGAAGGTTCTCAAAAGTTTTTCAATAAATCTCTGTGAATCCCTGAAATATTGTCAAACTCGAGATCGAAATTGAACAGCTTGTCTAATTTTCTAATTGTAATACCGAAAATATTGTAATTGTTGTTATACCGTGTAATAATATCGTCAGTTTTAAGATCACGTAATTCCTCGCGTCCTATTTAGCATCCATTGTTGTCGTTGTAATTCTTCGTTCATTTTTTATACCAAAAATATTGTCACTCATTGTTGCTATATAATATAATAATATCGTTAGTTTCGAGCTCGCGTAATTTTTTTTCTCCTCAGCATTGAGATTTCAGGTTTTGGATTAGCTTCAAGTCTACGAACAGGGTGAGTGTACGCATTTTCTCTACTCCGCGAGGAAAATACACGAGAACAAGGTCCACCCGGCTACGACCAACTTCCACTACGTGTCCGGTGCAAATTCACGAGCAGCGTTCGAGCTCTCAGTTACAGATGGCGGAGGGATGGCTGTTGCAAGATGGCCTGGACGCCTTGGAGCACGAGGATGCCGTCGCCCGGATGAGAATGGAGCGTCGGCGACTCAGGGACGAACAGGACCCGTTCCAGCTGACGGAGGCTATGTTCTGCAAGCTCTACAGGTTCACCAGGGAGACTGCAACTATGCTGATCGCGGAGCTGGATCCACGTCTTGCACGACAGAGGGCGCACGGGCTGAGCGTTCAAACCCAGGTAAGCCTGACTTTTGAATTATATAAGATGCACGTCTGACTAACTGAAATCTGTTGCGCTAGGTGTTGTGTGCCCTCCGATTCTACGCGCAGGGCTCCTATCAGTGGGATGTCGGGCAGAACGCAGGGATCTCGCTTAGCCAGACTTCGGTGAGCCGTTGCATCCACGCCGTTACGATGGCGATCGTTGGGCATTTTGACGACGTTATCGTGTTCCCGACGAACCGGCGACAGAGAGAGGAGGCTCGCCAGGAATTCGCGGCGGCCCCTCAACCTTTCGCCGGAGCGATCGGGGCTATCGACTGTACGCACGTTAGAATCCCAGCGCCCGTTGAGCACGAGGAGGCATACGTCAATCACCACGGCTACCACTCGATCAACGTACAGCTGGTAGGTTGGAATTTATCTAGTTTTTGTTGAGAAGTTTTTATGTGATTTTTGCCCGCTGCTCACCGTGTTTCAGATCTGTGCTCCGAACCTGCGTATTTTGAACGTTGACGCAAGTTTCCCCGGATCTCGTCACGACACCGCTATCTGGAGGGCTTCTGCGGCGAGGCAGTACATGGAGAGGTGGTACCAGCGGCGCGGTGAGCGTGGCACTTGGCTACTCGGTAAATAGTCGCGATATTTGCTATTCGTTTTCAATATGCGTACACGTTGGTCGACAATTGGTTCATTGTTTTTTGTCGTTCGACAGGGGACAGCGGATATCCGCTCGAGCCTTGGCTCATGATCCCGATCCTAGGCGCGGACGACGGAACGCCAGAGGCGCGGTATACGCAGGCCCATAGCAGTGCGCGCTCGCCGATCGAACGCTGCAACGGAGTCTGGAAGATGGTCTTCCGATGCTTGACCGAGGTTGGTTGTACCTTCTATTAGTAATTCGTGGTGATGGTTCCGTATTGACGGAATTGATTGATATGTTTTCGGGGCACGAGGCTCGTTATTGTTTAATCATATTTACTCCAAACTATGTCACTTGATCATTTTCCATCTGAATACAGCAACGCGTCCTCATGTACGCTCCAGAGTTCGCCGGCAACATCATCGTGGCGTGTGCGATATTGCACAACCTGCGACTGATGCACCGAATCGCCGAACAGGAGGCCATCGCATTTGCGGATGAGGGGGTCGATCCACCCGAGGGTCCCGCAGGTGGGGTTCCAGCTGCTGAACCTGATGTCCCGGCGCCCGAAGAAGACGAACCGTATGCCAATCAGCTACGGGACATTGGCCGAGACATTCGTCGCGGGATCATCCAGGAACGGTTTGCGGGATAATTCCTCGGGATCAACGAGAGCGACGGTGGAATTTTTCGATACGATCGCGAATAAAGAAAGATAAGTCCAATGCGAGACAACATAACTCGTACCCCCAGAATCAAACTGTAACAAATGAAAAAAATCTCGATTCTTCAAAACTCCGTCAAAAAAACTTGTGGAGTACCATTTAATTTTGTTTTAAAGCGAATTTTCGAAAATTACTGAAAATATTTTTTTGTTTTTTCACATGTTACACTTTGATTCTGGGGGTGCGATATGGGGCATTCCACGCCGACTCGATCAGTGTTGAACCTCGACCATCTCAAAATCATTCCATATTTTTTTTTCTAACATTCTACTCAGTAAGAAGCGCGTACTTTTTTTTTTTATCCTACAGTTAATTTGTTGTGAATTTTTTAAATTGATCGCGAATGCTCATTTTTTTTATCTGAATTTTTTTTTCACATAATTCTGGATTTTTTAATTTTCATAACTGAAATAATGTAACACAGGATCAAATTGTAAGCGTCGAATAAGGGTCGAGTTTACTTGGAAACGTTGACGCTCACAATTTGAGCCTGTGTTACATTATTTCAGTTGTGAAAATTAAAAAATCCAGAATTATGGGAAAAAATGAAAAAATCAAATTCGGCCCACGTTTTTGTAAATTACATTTCCACGTTTTTTTGTGGATTGCAGCGGATTTCAACCTACCTACCGACCAACTTATTCTGCCCGCTCTGCGGCTTCAGTCGTTCTTCGTTCACCAGCGATGGTCCGAGGCGAAGACCTCCCGTACGACATCTCGAGTATCAATCGACCGAGGCCACGAGGAACTCAGGAAAGTGCTCTCTTTTCCTAGCTTCGTAGTGACGGTTATTCAGAACAATTTATCAATCAAACTGTCACGTTTTCTTGTAACAATATCCGTCGAACTATCACGACCCCTCGCAAACCTTTGTTTTCCTTCTCGTTCGCAGCTTTCGTCGTCTGACTCGTGGAGAATGAGGCTAAATGGGGAAGCGTAATGGATAAAAGAATGTTTTAATCACGGACAACAAAGAACCACTGATAACTGTGAACGAGGTAATTTTTTTGTTTTATTTGTCTCCTTAACCGAAAAAAATATACAATACATAACATATATTTTTTTTTACATTTTATCAGTACTTATTCGACCAAGCAAATTACGCTTATTAGTTTGTCTCTAACTTTGTAAAGATTGTTCCTTCATTCGGGCGTAATAAACTAATCTAGTATTAAATAAATATTAAATCTAGATAATTGAAACAACAAAATATAGTATCTCTGATATAACGATCGTTTTTAGGCACTCCCTAAGTATATTAAATATACCAGGGAGAAGCCTCATGTGTTTGCCATCCTACAAAATTTTGTGTTGAATACAATATAGACCCAGTCCGGTCGTCGAGCGCTCATTTGTTAGCTAGTGACAAGCTCTATTAACAGAGAGTAGAAAAATCTCAACTTTTGATGTCAACGATAGGTATTTCTGGGTTTTTGTCAGATTTCATGTCCGTCCGGACCCATATCTCATGAACCGCCGGACCAAAATTGGTCCGCAGGTAGATCATAGGATAGGAAATGGTTGACTCCGACACGTCGAGACAGTCAAAACTCTGCTCAGATCCTTAGGATCCAAACGAGGATGTATCTTGATCTCTGAATCACCCGACCGATAGAAAATTTCACAGTTGTCTGGCAAGAGTCTCCGCCAGAAAAGAATTTCAGAAAATATTCATCGCTCCGCATAGATTTGTAGTGAAACATTATAGAATCTAGTCATAGAAGAAGTGAATATAGGTTTCAATCGGCTTGACGATGATTGCAGAGTATAATGGGAACGAGAAAAAAATGAAAGAATGAAATGAAAAAAAAATGAAAATAAAATTACGAAAAGACAAAATGAATTAGGTTGGGTTCCTAAGGCTGATTTTTAATATACTATTTCTTCATTTCTCGTCAGACAATCGTAAAATACCTAATAATATACAGAGCAATACCCATTTTAACCATAGCGAGTCGCGCCTGGCGCCCAAAAACCATCTTTCAATAGCTCTTTTCCCAGCGTATTTACTCATCGCACTGCCAAATATCTTTTTTTTGCTCAAATCTGTTCGATATTATGCAAAATCGCTTCAAATAATTCTTGTGTTCTACTCCAATTAGAATTACAACCCATCGCAACAACCGTTGATGTAGTTACTGAGTTATAATCGATTTTTTCCAGTCACTTATCAGTCACTTTTTGGAGTCAAAAACTCACTTTTCTCGCCTATTTTGGGCCCCTCTATCGCTACGAGCGCTGCAAATATTCTACATCTTTCTTTATGCACGACTAGAAGCAAAGACAAAGTCAATATCTCATCGGGCCGAGGAGATATCGATGAATCCGCGAAAACACGTTTTACCGGATTTTAACCCCCTTGGGGGACGAATTTCGAAAAATCGCTTCTTATAGTGGGTGTTTACGAAGGGAAGGGAACATGTTGTTTCTAGGTCAAGGGGTTTGGGCTGGGCGTTGATGCCTCTGTCCCTTTGTATGTAGATATAGATGGCTGTTTGAAAAAAATGCACACGTTCGAAGTACTTGATATGCAATCCTGCTTCCTGTCCCAGGTTATTATGTACGAGAATCTATTGTTTCAGGATACTCGGGTGGGCCTAAGTAGTTCGTATAGCGGTCGGTTTTCGATCCCACGTAAGCAGGTCCTCAAAGGCTCGGTACACTCGCATACCTGTGTGTCGCACTTTCAAGCTACCGGAGCTTCCTTTGGACACCACTGCCGTATCACACATTGTTTCATTCATTCATTCATTCATTCATTCATTCACCCACTCCTTATTATTAACAAACTGTTTCTCTTCTCAGAATCACTGTTTTTTCTGGTCGAACCCATCCTTGAGAACACCGATGAGTTCTCCCAGCCTGTCGTACAGCTTCGCGGTGTTCTCGACTGCCTGACGCCGAACAGTGATTGACTCGGCTTCGTTTTGCGCAGTCTGCAGCATAGCCTTCGAGAGCGTCTGTCGAGGGGAACATGCAAAGTCGTCGTTAGTTATGCATTTTCAACGGCGGATTCCGACCCATACTGAACGAGTATGAAACGTGTGAGTACCTCGAGAATCTGATTCTGCTGAACCTGTACTTTCAAAAATTCCGCGGCACGAACGTCACTCTTCGTCAACGGGGCCATTCTCACTGGTTTACGTTTCAACGTTTTTTTCGCAGGGATCTTTTTGGGCGGTAAGGTTGTGGAGGATGAAGAGGGTGTCGCTATTTGTTCGGTCGATGTCGTGGGTCCTGCTGTCCCTTGTCTCTGATCGGTCTGTGTAAATGTGTTTGGTGTGGATGCAGATGGCGTTGGTGTAGATGCGGTGGTAAACTGTGTGGATGCAGGTGCTACGGGTGTCAATGTAAAGGGTAACGATGTGGATGTGGAAGTGGATGGTATGGATGTCAGTGTATAGGGTAGCGATGTGGGTGTGGGTGGTATCGGTGTGCGTGCGAATGGTCGAATTTGAGTTGCAGTCCTGTCAGTTTTCTGTCGAGTCGTCTCTAGTAGTAATATGTCTGTCTGCGCGAGTAAACGATCGACGTCGAGGTCAGAATCTACGGACATTGTATAAAGCTAGTTGATTATCCGAAATTATCGCAAATTCGAATTCCATTCCAACGAACATCGACGTCCCATAAACGGTGAATTTGAGGAGTTGTTAAACGGATAGGATAACGGTGTGGGAACGGAATTGGAATTGTGAGTGATGGTTGTTCGCACTGGCAGCTTCACTCAGAGTGACCATTTGTCTGGGATACCGAGAATTATGAGGAAATTTGACTTTATCCGTACAAAATTCAGTAGTTGCGGCGCAAACCTTGCAACAAAAAGTCGAGGGAAAGGTAATGGATCGGGGTCAGGGAAAACCTTAAAATTTCATGTAATATTGTAAGCGGACTTGAATGGTCACCCCTTAGTTTGCTGTAATATATGCGTAACCAATGCTGCGCGCGAGAAAAATTTCTGCATCTCCTCACACATGCTCCTGTGGAGCGATTCGTTGTCGTGAGATGTTGACGGCTCAAATGCATTTTGCAGGTCTACGTCCTGCAGGCTGTCATCCATGACGTTCTCCACCTGGCGATGAACAACAGCAGGATCTTCGAGGAGCTCCACTTGAACGTCTTCGTCCATCGACTCATCAACGGAGTCCTCCATCAATCGATCCATGTCAGCCTTGCGGACAAGAAGTTCATCGATGTTATTTTGTAAATTCATTTAGAATTGAAATTTGACCAGTATTCGCCGAGCATTAATGTACCGATTAATGTCAAGGTCCGGTGCATTTTCTAGCTATAGAAAATACCGGTCGTGGAGAGTTCATGATACTTTTTTCGAGTTTCATTTGCGATCTCGAAAGATAATGGCAAAAAACTTTGGAAAATCTATGAAAATTTCACAAATTATATCTTTCGAGCGAATTAAGATATCACCAAACCCATGCTTTATTTGTTAGATAGTCAGTTTTCATGTATATGAAAGAATCGGAAGCCCTGGGTAACAACCACCGGCCCCGGCGTTTTGATTTTTCGGTTACAATTACGTTTTGTGGGGGTGAAAAAGTCTTCTTCGTGGTCGCACCGAGTTGTGCCTGTTTTTTTCATACATAATTATGCGTCAAAAACATACCCCGCGACTAAAAAAAATTACGAAATTTTTGGTAGATTATGTATGATTCATTCAAAATCAGTTTCAAATTGAATTATTAAAACTCACAATTATACGTTGGATTTTATTAAATTGATGAGTTCATGCTCGAAACTATTGTTGTGGGATCGTGAGAAAAGCTATATGGATATATATTATGTATATCATCGTTTCATTCGGAGCTGTTTTTCATTTATTGTTGAATTCAGAAATGATGATGGGGGTCATTTCTATATTTATTCCAATAATGTACCGAAAATTTCGTGATCTTTTTCAATCGCGGGTTACTTTTTTGACGCATAATTATGTGTGAAATAAAAAAGCACAACTCGGTGCCACCACGTAAAAGATTATTTTTACCGCCTAAAACAAAAATTTTTTTTTACCGAAAGATCAAAACGAAGTGGTCGGTGGTTGTTTTCAGGGTTCCCGATTTTTACACAGGCATGAAAACTTACTATCGAAAAAATTACGCATGGGTTTGATGATATCTCAATTTACTCAAAAGATGGAATTTGTGAAATGGTCATTGATTTTTTGTGAATTTTTGGCCATCATGAAGCTGAAGAAAAAATTTTTTTTGAACAAATAATATCACGAGCCCTCTGCGACCGGTATTTCCCATTCGATACCTCTCGAGGGTATCGAAAATCCCATGCGTACGATCATTGCTCGGGCGAGTCAGAATTTTAGGAGAAGATACGATTTTATGGTGATTTTTTACGTTGTAGTTTCAGCGTTGAAACGCTGCTATTTTTTTTCTTTTTAACTAATACTTTTGGAGTTGTTAATGTTTTTAAACAGGATATTTCGACCGTTTTGAAAAGTTGTTTTCATGTTGTAGAAAAACTCTCAACTTAAAAAAATCTGGGCAGAATGTACCTTCTATTTTAAATCAATCATTTAATCATTTTTTCCATCGAAACTCCTTACCAACGACCTTTAACGTAAATTTATTTTGATGGACAGAATGACTGAATAATTTATTCGAAATATAAGCAAAATTCTGCCCACATTTTCGAAATTGGTAGGTTGTTCTACATCGCCAACAGAATTGCAGTGATTTTTTTCAGATTTTACAAAAAGGTCCAAATATTGAGTTTAAAATCATCAACCACTCCAAAAGGATTGGTGAAAAAAATACCCACAAAAAAAAATCAGAGCAGCGTTTCAGCGCTAAAACCACAACGTACAAAATCATCGATGAAAATCTCCAATCAAAAACTATTTATTTTTGGATCTTCGTACCACAAAATCGTATCTTCTCCTACAATTCTCACTTTGCAGAGGTGTTGATTTTCTTGTTCAATAGACTAGACTAGACGTGTTCAACAGACTAGGCCGAGCAATGATCGTACGCATGGGATTTTCGATACCCTCATTCTTTCGAAAATTGTATTTTCAAAAACCACGAAGATGTAGTCTGAAAATTTTGAGGCTCTACGAGGTTAATCTTTAATGAAAATAGTAGGTCAAGAAAAAACCAGTAACTTCGTGACAACATTACTTCATAGGGCTGGTCTGAGAGGTATCCGACCCCCCTAAAGGGGGCAGATCAGTGTGGGTGCACTTGAATGAGGTCAAAATTTGTGAATTTCTTTCTTCTGTCAAATTTTTTTTTCTCCACTAACGGTTTGCACCATTTTTCAGTACAAAACTTGATATAATGTATAATTCGTATTCTTTTCAAGTCAATTATTAAAAACTGGAAGAAATGGCAGCGTGCCATTCATTTCATTCAATTCACACAAATTTCATCCTAATCAGACTAACAGTGTACAAGTGACAGTGTCCACAGACTTTGAAAAACCTTTTTCACAGTTTTTAATGATTTAACTTGAAAAAAATAATAGTAAAATAAAATAATAATAATAAAAAGACTAAAAATACTAATTATACATATATTCAGTATTGTGCCAAACAATGGTGAAAACCGTCTGTGAGAAAAAAAAATCCATTAGCCATAATAAAATTAAATCAGCCATGTATCAAGCGGACCGAAATTGCCTTTTTTTGACCGGCTTGGCCAAAGTGGACAAAAATGGAATAATTATTTTTGCCCACTTTTTGAAAAGTTAGCACGAACGACCGTATGTGTGTGTATACAATATATGTATCCGTGTATGTATGTGGGGCATATCAGTATCTATCAGTATACATATATACTCAAGTAAAAAACGCGTCCTGAATTTTTTTGAGATTTTTTTATCACACCGTTAATTTGTTATAAATTTTTTAACTTGATCAAGAGGGCCCATTTTTTTTTTAATCTGAAAAAATTCTCAACAATCCAGTGGATGACACAAAACAGCACCCGTTCCCCCGTTTACGAATACGTGCGTTATGTGTTTGCCATTCTGAAAAATTTGTGTCCGGAGCTATATCTCCTCAACCGAATGACCTAACCGGGTCGTCGAGCGTCCATTTCTTGACTAGCGAGAAGCTCTATTGACACAGAGCAAAAAACCCTCAACTTTCAATGATAACAATAGGTATTTCTGGGTTTTTGTCAGATTTCATGTCCGTCCGGACCCATATCGCATGAACCGCCGGACCAAAATTGGTCCGCAGGTAGATCTTTGGATAGGAAATGGTTGACTCCAACACGTCGAGACAGTCAAACTCTGCTCAAATCCTTGGTATCCAAGGAGGATGTATCTTGATCTCTGGATCAACCGACCGATAGAAAATTTCACAGTTGTCTGGCGAGAGACACCGCCAGAAAAGTACTCCCAGAAAGTATTCATCGCATCGCATACATTTGTAGTGGCACATTATCGAATCTAGTCATAGAAGAAGTGAATATAGGTTGAAATTAGCTCGACGATGATTGCAGAGTATAATGGGAACGAGCAAAAAATTGAAAAAAAAAAAAAAAATGAAATGAAACAAAAATTAGGAACAGCAAAAAAAAATGAATCAAGTTTGGGTAAAATAAAGTCTCTGTCGAACTGAATATCCTGAAATTTCTCCAATACTGATCGCTGATCATGAAAACCCAAGACTCTGATGGAATAAGCCGGTCGATGGGATAAATGTGACTAGAACTCACATCGATACTTATCTCTGATGATGAAAATCAAACACTCTGAGTCAATTAACTGATCAACGGATGAATATGGCTGAAAACTAAACGCTCACAATCAAAAAAAAAAAAAAATAATAATAATAATAACAATAGAATATTATTCGCACATTATTCGTGAAATTTCTCTCATAATTGATTTGTCTGAGCGCTACGAACCAAATGACGTGAACGCTTATAAACCTTTTCCGTTGAATACGAAAGTGAGTGGGAAGTGCCTCATGCAAAAACACGTAGCTAGTGTAGCGTTTTTGTTACACTGCCTAAAGCTGATTTTTGAGTTACGCTTTTTTGTTGTTCACTCAATTCCCCTTATTTGACGGTCAGAATTTGATCCTATGTTAATTTCAGTTTTAAAAATCAAAAAATTCCCAATCGAGTGGAAAAAAAATCTGTCGAACAAAAATCGGCCCACGTTTTCGTAAACGGGGGCTATTTTGTCTCATCCAATGGATTTTGGTGAGTTTTTTCCTATAAAAAAAAAATTGGCATTCTCAATCAACTTCAAACATTCATAACAAATTAACGGTTTGGTATGAAAAATCTGCAAAGAAAAAAATCAGGACGCGTTTCTTAATGCGTAGAATGTTGGAAACAAATATGGAATGATTCTGAGATGGTCGGGGATTAACACTGGACGAGTTGGCGTGGAATGCCCCATGTATACTATATATGTATACATACATACACATATATACATATATGTATACATTTCCGGTTGAAAAAATGCAATATAATCGTAACATAAGTATGAGGTGCGGGGAAAAAGCCCACTCAGCCCTTGGTGCACAATATACTATGAGGTGCGCCTGCACTGACCCTGTCCCCTTAAAGGGAAAGTATGTTGCAGAATGCAAATATGCCGATTAGATTTAAGAAAATAACAATACCGAACGCACGAGTCATTTTTGTTAATAATACTATCGATGTGTGGCACTAAAATTATACTAATTATCAGAAAATTTATTGATGTGTCAGCAGAAATGAATAGCACGTAATTCAGAATCAGTCTTCAATAAATTTATCTATCCATTTTGATTTAAGGCCAGGCGTTTTTAATTATGAATTAAAAGAGATAATTTGTATGTCATGATATTTTTTTCACGAGAATCAACGATTAACCTCAAGTTGAGAGGGACAGTGAATGATAGAGAGATTTGAAATTCATACGTAACGATGAACATTAACTTTCATTCATCCAAGTGAAAACTTGGACACTGCGAAGTATTTCATTTACAAAACTACAGTCACGCTCCGATTCCCTGAACGAAATATTTGATTATCATTCGCATTACGAGGGATTCTCTGTTAGCTCACCTCCGACCTCGGTAGCAGCTGGCGTACCCCCGGCAACCCGTGGACAACAATCTTACCGATGACTGCAAGGACCATTTCGTCGATTGCAGTCAACGGCTCGGCATTGTTGTCACGGTTGCCGGTTCTGTTCTGGTCTGCACGGATGGCTGCGGCCTTCCTTCTGGCCCGGGTCTTCATGTCGACCCACGTCTGTAAGACAATGGACGGATCAAGACGAATTCTGCGTTCTAGTCGAGTCAAGGACCCCTTCGACTCGACTGGCCGTTTTCACGTTTATTGTAAATAATTGATCGCATCTCCATCAAGCCAAATTCTCACCTTCTTCCATTGGGCCACCTTCCGGATCGGTGGGCCCCTCGCATTCGCCTCATCGGCCAACTGACCCCACAGGCGTCGGCTGGTTCCCTTCCCATCCGCACTTTGGAACCGCCCAGCCGCAAAGTCCGGATGGTCCAGCATAAATTCGGCGATGCCAATTTTTTGCTCGCCGTCCGCTTGCTTTCGCATTTTTTTGCTTTTTTTTCTTCGCTGAAGTTGGATAAGCGGATTCCACGTTAATTTTTTAGGATAAAAATACATGTATGATTTTCCCAATTGGGTGAGAATTTCGATTTAGGGGAAATAAAAATAAATACAATTGGTTTATGATACACACATGTACGTTTTTTATATTTGCGTGTGAATTTAAATTTATAAACAAAAATTAAAAAAAATAATAATAATAAAACCGCGTCCCGCAAGGATCGCAAATTCTACGTGGGTCAAACTAGAATGCAATAAAAACACATATACGTCTTCCCTAATTGCGAGTGAATTTCGATGTGTAAAAAAAAATCAAATCGGTTTATTATGAATACATGTAAGTTTTTCCTAATTGCGAGTGTATTTCGATTTATAAGAAAAAAACAAGTGTTATCATACATACGTGTACGTTTTTTCTGTTTGCGTGTGAATTTCGATTAATACCTAAAAGATAAGAAAAAAAGTTTTATCATACATACGTGTACGTTTTTTCTGTTTGCGTGTGAATGTCGATTTATAAAAAATAAAAAAAAAATTTCATCACACATACGTGTACGTTTTTCTGTCTGCGTGTGAATTTCGATTTATAAAAATTAAAAAAAAAATTTCATCACACATACGTGTACGTTTTTTCTGTTTGCGTGTGAATTTCGATTAATAAAAGATAAGAAAAAAAGTTTTATCATACATACGTGTACGTTTTTTCTGTTTGCGTGTGAATGTCGATTTATAAAAAATAAAAAAAAAATTTCATCACACATACGTGTACGTTTTTCTGTCTGCGTGTGAATTTCGATTTATTAAAAAAAAAAAAAAAAAAAAATACAAGTTTGATCATGCATACGTGTACGTTTTTTCCCATTGCGTGTGAATTTCGATTAATAAAAAAAAAAGTTTTATCATACATACGTGTACGTTTTTTCTGTTTGCGTGTGAATTTCGATTTATTAAAAAAAAAAAACACAAGTTTCATCATACATACGTGCACGTTTTTTCTGTTTGTGTGTCAATTTCGATTTATTAGAAAAAAAAAACAAAAAAAAAAAACTTCAACAAAGCCGCGTCCCGCAAGGATTGCAAACTCTACGTGGGTCAACTAGGATGAAATGTGGACATTGAATAACGGGGTTGCATGTACGAGAGCTCGTTCGTTTTACACGATCGATTCGGCGTGAAAAGATTAGTATATACAATAAAACTCGGTACTCACCTCATTTTTGCTTTTTTCTTCGACGTGTACACTAGACGAGATCACGTTTGGGAAAGAATCCCGATCGCGGCGGCAAAATATTGTTTGAAAATAAAACACGCGCACCGTAGTGCGGCAAGACACCGCTCGCGACGGACAGCGCATTTTCATTGGCCGGGGAAATTAGCCTCGCGCCAGGCCGCATGCTCGAGCTTCGTTGTTTATATCGGTTGCTAGACAGACAAACATCGAGGGGTACGGCCGAGGCAACAACGAAACGAGGGGAAACGCCGAGCCGGCCGAGGAGAGAGGGTAGTACGTTTCAAACGTACCGGTACGTTTCAAACGTACCGCTACGAAAAAGAAACAGAATCTGGCCCCTGGTATAGATCGTGCGAGCTGTACGTGCGACTTCCCTGAGCTTAGCATAGATCTGCTTCTGCGGAATGTCTCCGTCGAACCACTCGACGCCGTGATGATTGCATGTGAGGTGATTGTTCGTAGCACGAATATCGACGGGTAATTCGGTGAATGGAAAAGGCGGAGTAGCGAACCAATGCCCGATGGTATCTCTGTGCAGAGCCAACACAGCAACCTCCTTGACGATAAACAGATTGGAGGCGTCGCGAAAGCCTTGTAAATCTATCACGTAATCCATGGTTGATTATTTCACGACCGACCGACGAAACAATTAGCTGGCTACTGAGACCGTGTCCGGCTCCCCGGGGTGCGATCTGGCCTCAAATCCCCACCACCACAGCACCACCCACTGCTCTTCACCGCATGATAAATTGCAACTATGCATTTATACGCGACTTCTGAGAACGATGGACCGCTGCTCCGTGTCACGCGAGATGTCTGCAAACGCCGCGGCTCAGCCGCCAAAGTCAGCGATTACCTGACGAGAGGCATCGATTTCCAGGACGTTGTCGAATTCGGCGTAAACGATGCAATTTATTGTTTTCACAAGCGATGTTTCGAAGCGCACTTCGATTCTGACACTACCGTGTCTGACCAGATTCCAATGAGTGTTACAGCTAGCCGACAGATCGGGTGTCAGGTCGAAAGCCGTGAGACAATAACCGTGAGGATATTCGGTTCGGGTGATACCGTTTCCCTCGTTCAGAAAATGAATCCCCGTGCCTGAGAACAGGGTCTGATAGGTGTCAACGTAGAGCTTGTCTTTGGTGAAGTTGGGTTGCAGAGGTTTGGACGGCACCTGAGCACCGTCGACGTACAGGGAGAGAAAATTTATATTGAAATGCTGAAAGTTGAACGGATTGCGTGTTTTATCGCCGTTGAATGCTCTGTTATCGACGAAGCCTATGATCATCCTTTTCGGCAGCTGGCCGAGAAATACATTGTCCAACGTCTCGCCCTGTACACCTCCGTGAATGGTCATAGTTTTCACCTCGACTCTGGTGAGAGGATACTTGGCTGTACCCTGCTGAAGAGCCCGAGCGTGTGCCAGTAAAACACCGGGGTTGATTGAAACGCGACGTATGAGTAACGAGGCCTCCAGTATGTGTAAACTGTGCGTGTTGACGCTTTCGAGCAGGCAGAATGCGTCGCGCGCTCTCACGAGACGCAGCCGTAACTCGACATCGTTTAACAGAAATTTCTCCTGATTAAAGACGTCGCAATGAAGATGACCGAGCAAATCTATAGTGGTACCAGGATTCAACAGGGAGCCACGCTTGGAGAATCCCTTGTTACCGGGGCCTAGCTCGTCCATTCTTCCAGACGTATCGCCGTACCAGAGAGCGGTCGAGAGATGTGATTCCTTGGCGTGAGAATTATAATTCAGCAGAGTTTCGATGTACGCTCGGTAACCGTAGGCGTTATTCGCCGGTGAGACAAGCTTCTGGTTGAAGAACACGTCGGCCTGACTGAACATCGAGTGCAGGAGATTGTTTACGGGTGCGACCACCGCTTTAACAGGAGGTATAGCGGGTGTTGTAGACGTTGCAGGAGTCCCCGGTTCGGGTGGCGGTAGCATACTCACACGCAGGCTGAGCATCGTGTGAGACAGATCCAGATACTCGTCGCTGAGTCCGGGCACCATAAACTCGATCGGTGAGTCATCGGTGAGCGACGAAACGGGCTTGTAGTGTACCCACTGACCGCCCTCGATCGTCGTCTGCGTCGGTGGTAGTGTGAACAAGTCGAGCTCCGATTTCAGACATTCGTCCGAGTGCGCGTGCAGATAGGCCATAGTTGGGCGAGTGTTAGGCAAATATATCAGCCACCGTACGTTTCTTGCAGCAGCTCTTCTTCTTCTTCGCCGGTTTTTTCTTCGGCTTCGCAGGTTTTTTCTTAGTTTTACGTTTATCCCCGACTCGCTTAACGGTGACGCGTCTCTTGGCTCGTTTGATCGGTCCCAGTCCGTGTGTTCGAGCCGATAGCCCGGTCGCTGTAAATGAGTGCTGTCTCTCTCTCACTCTCGCATGTTCTCTCTCCCGTCCTAGCCGGCCGTACCTGAGGTGGATCGAGTAGCTTCATGGTGCGGTCGGTGCGGAGCGGGGAGTTGCGTGAGAGGAGAGGGAGAAGCCTCACTTCTTGTCTCCTTATCAGTATGTCCGTTGACCCGTCCCTTTTCGGTCATTAAGCATCACCGTTTCATGTAACTTTGAACCGCGCATCCTGTAAATAAATCCTGTAAATAAACTCGTGATTTAGTAAAGTAACAGGTGCGTGTTTCTTTTTTACTTTGTCCAGCATCCTGATCCGTGGTCGGTGTGTCCACACATATATCTGGCAGCGTTTATAACTTTCAGCCCGTTTATCCGTTTGCGGGGAAAGGCGTGAACATTTTTGGTCCTTCGAGCCGGATGCACGCGATTACGGGATCAGTGCAGTGCTGATAAAGCGCAGTAAATGCGGTCAACAACGATCGCTGTTCGCAAGTGAAACTGTGTTAAACAATCGTACGGGTGACCAGTGGTGTGCCGAGTCCCTTGGCTGTTAAGGACTTCCGGGACTCAAAAGTGCTGTGCATCGGGTGGACTTTTTCGTATGTGCACGCATCAGCCAAGAAGGATTAGCGGTCACCAGTCCGTAAGAAACTTTATCATTTCTAAATCCATTATTTGCTGCAAGTTCACACCCAGTTCGCTGTTGCTAACCGCGAACTCAAGCGGGTTGTTTTGATTTCGTATCGAGAGAGCGACAGTTCCGTCTGTGTGGGTGGACGTTCCGGTTCGATCCGACGCCGGGTAAATATTGATAAGTAGCTTCGTTTAAGCGGCTTCAAGCCATGGCTACAATCGAAGACCTCATGGAAGATCAAGAAGAGATAGCAGGCTGGATCGATCGATATTGGGTCAATACTCAGAAATTGGGTCAAGATAATCTCAGCGTCGCGGTTTTGGAGCGTCGTCTAGCCAAGCTGGACGAGTACTGGTCCGACTTTGTAGCCCGTCATCGGAAAATACGACGAAGCAAGGATGCATCAAACAGCGCGTACATTAAGAATGACGTATTTTCGAGTACCGAAGCGCGACATTTCGAGGTTTCGGTGCAATTGGTGACGGCCATACAGGCTTTGGCCCCAGGGCCCCCTCTTAGCGTCCCGGCACAGCAAGTGTTTTCGCCCGCGACTCAAAAACGAGTTCACCTACCGAAAATAGAATTGCCAAAGTTCGACGGTGATCTATTGAACTGGGAAAACTTCAAGGGACTTTTCAAAGCGCTCATTCACGAGGACACGGAGATCCCTAACGTCCTCAAGCTACAGTATTTGAAATCTAGCCTCAGCGGGGAGGCCGCGGACTTGTTGGCGAACGTTGCGATTACCGACGCGGGGTACGACGGTGCGTGGAAAGATCTCTTCAATACCTATGAGAACGAACATTTATTGCTCTTTAAATACATGCGAAACGTGGTCAACTGTCTTCCGGTGGTCAAACAGTCGGCTAGCGAGCTCAAACGACTTCTCACTACTGTAAGGCAGTCTAAACGCGCGTTCGAGGCTCTTAAACGACCTGTCCCTCACTGGAGTGACTGGTTCTTATTTCTGACGGTCGAAAAGCTTAATACCACGTCGAGAATTGATTGGCAAACTTCGCTGATCGACAGTCGAAAGATTCCAAGCTTTGAAACCTTAGTCGAGTTTATCGAAAACCGTATCCAAGCGTTGGAAGCCACATTCACCAAGGATTCTAGGGCTCAGACTTTGCCCAGCAAGGAACCAAACGGTGGAACGAAGAAGAAGTCGGCTGCATCGGTGTGCCACGTCGCTACGTCCGATAACAAGGGTAAGTCGACGCACAAGTGCCCGCTCTGCCAGCAGGGACACTCCTTAGGCTACTGTTTCAAGTTTAAAAAACTTGCTTTCTCTCAACGGAAGGAAGAGGCCAGAAAATTGGGAGCTTGCCTCAATTGCCTACACACTGACCATGAGATTAACAAATGCGCCTCAAAATTCAGGTGCACTGCATGTAACGGTAAGCACCATACCCTGTTACACAGTGCGATGACTGCTGGGGCAGATTCCGGTGCTCATTCTCTGTCGACTGGTGATACTGGGTCAACACCTGGAGACAACGTTGAGGCAGCTGCAACGGTCGACGTGGCTTGCCACACCGTTCAAACCCGACGCGTTGTTCTCCTAGCCACGGCTCGCGTGCAGCTGGAAGCACCGAACGGAAGCCTCATTACAGTGCGTGCTCTGCTTGATACGGCTTCGGAATCGTCGTTTATCACTGAGTGGGCTGCACAAACTCTCCGACTGCCCAGACGAGATGTCTCTGTACCGATTTCCGGAGTACAGGGTGCCGCTACGGGGTCGGCTCGCAGCGAGGTGCAGCTTCACCTCCGCTCCATGCGGTCCCAGACCTTTTGCTTACCGCTGCATGCTTTGGTGCTGCGGACACTCAGCACCCCCTTGCCTTCATCCTTTATCGAGCAACAACCTTGGCCTCACCTCGCGGGATTAACGCTAGCGGATCCGGACTTTGCGAAACCCGCTCGCGTCGACGTCATTCTCGGAGCGGACGTCTGTGGAATGCTTTTCGAAAACGACCACAGACGAGGACCTCTCGGCACGCCGACTGCGCTGTTGACGGTGTTTGGATGGGTTCTACTCGGGTCTGTGCAGTCGGGGACCCCCATGGCCTCAGTTGCAGCCTTCCACTGCCAGACTCACGATTGTCAACATCCCAACCTTCAATCATTCTGGGAACTGGAGGAACTCAGTTCCACCAAGCCGCTGTCTCCCGACGACACGCACTGTCAACAGTTCTTTCAGGAGACTCATTCTCGAGGAACCGACGGCTTTGTAGTCAGGCTACCAATGAAAAACGACGACTCGGTTCTACTAGGGCCTTCCCGGCAGTCAGCCATGAAGTTGCTGCTCAACTTGGAACGCCGTTTGGCTAAAGACGCTTCGATGAAGAGCAAGTACGTGGACTTCATGCAGGAGTATCTCGCGCTGGGACACATGGAAGTGGTTCCGGACGAGGAACGCTTCAACCCCGACGCCTGCTACCTTCCTCATCATGCTGTGACGAAGCAGCATGACCCAACCGGCAAAATCCGCGTCGTTTTCAACGCGTCCTTCAAAACGCCTACTGGATTCTCGCTCAACGATCGCCTACTTTCCGGTCCCAAGCTGCAATCAGAGCTCTGGTTGGTGCTGACACGTTGGCGTCTTCTACGCATCGTATTTACGACCGACATAGTCAAGATGTTCCGTCAAATTCGTGTGCATCCTGCAGATGCCGACTATCAACGGATCTTGTGGCGACAGGATCAAGACGAACCCGTAAAGGACTACAAACTCACGACAGTCACCTACGGTACAGCCTGCGCTCCATATCTCGCCTTGCGTGTTCTGTTACAGCTCGCAGCGGACGAACGAGAAAGCTTTCCACTAGGTGCTCAGGCCATCGAGTCAAACTCGTACGTCGACGATATACTGGCCGGCGCGGATGACATTCCCCAGGCGATGGAAATGAAGCGGCAAGTAATAGGAGCGTTTGCAGCTGGAGGCTTTCCGTTGAGCAGATGGGCAGCGAACTGTCCCGAACTAGGTCCTCAGGCTGACGCGAGCGCTCGTCACTTTCAAGATGTTGAAGGTGTAAGCACGTTAGGGCTCACGTGGAGTCCGCTGGACGACATGTTCACGCTGAAGGTCGCGACGTTTATCACAACGACTACACCCTTGACGAAGCGTTCAGTCTTATCGGAAATCGCTCGTCTCTTTGACCCCTTAGGCTGGGTTGCTCCGGTCATCGTCACTGCAAAGATTATGATTCAGGATCTTTGGTTAGCTGGAATCGACTGGGATCAACCCCTACCCCACGAATTGTCCGACCGATGGCTACAATTTCGGGACAGTCTACCCGACCTTGAGGCTCTGAGAGTTCCACGCTGGGTGGGATTCCTCAATTCGGGTATCGCGTCAGTCCAATTGCTCGGGTTCGCGGACGCATCCCAACGCGCCTACGCCGCGACGGTTTATCTGCGCGTAACCGATTCGACCGGGGACGTTCACACGAATTTACTCGTCGCCAAAACCAAGGTCGCGCCGGTCAAAACTCAAACGGTACCCAGACTCGAACTTTGCGCGGCGGTACTGTTGGTTCGACTTTTAACCGCGATCCAACGCGGGCTGAACCTTGCGCAAGTGCCGTTACTCGCGTGGACAGACTCGCAAGTCGTTCTAGCCTGGATCCGCGGACACGCCTCTCAGTGGCCTACGTTAGTAGAGGGGATAGGCCGGTTCTATCCCTAGATCCCTGCACCGACATGGTTACCGACCGAGGGGTTCGCATCCGTGCTATTTACCGACCGTGGGTAAGTTACCACGGTGCCCCACTGTTACCGACCGATGGTTCGCACTATTTACCGACAGTGGGCGGGTTACCCAACAGATGGCGTCCCTAATTTCCCCGAGAGATGGCGCTCCTAATTCTTCATTCCCCAGATGGCGTGCCTAATTGTATGGCGTCTGTTTCACTGGTAGAGGGCGCCTACTTTACCGATACCCTGTAGAGGCTGCCTGTTTCACCGCTAGATGGTGCCGGGTCCCTACTCACCCCCGTAGAGGGCGCCTGCTTTGCCCGGATCTTTTGGATAATTTATTTCCCACGCGGGCGGCTAAGATCAGAGGTATTGTTTCCAAGATTTTTTCAGGAAAATTTATTTCCCACGCGGGCGGCGGCAAAGATCAAAGGTTTTGTTTCCAAGAATTTTTTTCCCCACACATGCGGCGGCAAAAATCAAAGGTTTTGTTTCCAAGAATTTTTTTCCTCACACATGCGGCGGGGATCAAAGGTTTTGTCTCTGATTTCCTTTCCCACGGTGATATCAAAGGATTTTTCCAATAGCTAATTTACACACCTGCATGCGGCTTGAGTCAAAGGGAGGTGATATTTTCTCACCCCCACACCCGATCCGCGATGTATAAAATCGGGAGCTCCCTCGAGCAACCATCACACAAGTTTTCTGACTTCGAGTCGAGTGTCAGCGAAAAATCTACACTATTTCACCGAGGCTACGAGCGCTTGAGAAAAGTGAAATCCCTCATCCCCTAGATAAGGTGAGGATAATTACAAAAAATTAATAATAACCTCCAAGCTTTAATTAATCGTATCCTGTGAGCTGAAATGAATTATTGTTTTTCGTCTACAGAAAACATACAATGTCTCACTCCATCAACCCTTCAGACTCTGATCGGAACTCATCGATTTCCTTTACGGATGTGATTTTGGATGTGCAAGGCTTTACGCATGGTGAAAATCATTTCGTTATCAAGGAACTCGCCTCAATACCTATTCGACGGTCGGAATCTGGTGTGGAAAGTCTGCGGAGCTGCGTTTTCAAGCCGCCCTATGAGTGGGCTGCGCTACCGCACAAGAATCAGATCATCAATGCTTGGACGATGCGAAATTGTTACCGACTGGCGTGGGATTGCGGTGAAATGAATTATCATAACTTGCTGAGGGAGGTGAGGGAGATTGTTCGACCCGCAATCATGCTATACGTGTGGGGAGGTGAAACGAAACGTTGGTTGGATAGAATAATTGCTCACTCGAAACCGATTGTGGATCTAAGCGATTGGGGTTGCCCATCTCCTCAAGTAATGCGTACCGATACACACCCCTGCCTGATTCACGCCAACTATCAGATTGAGCCGAAGCGATACCCTGGACACGATACTACCGCAAAATACCATTGTGCTGTGGAAAACGTTTAGCGATTGAAGTCGTGGTTTTTCAAACACTTCGATGAAAAAAAATTATGATTGATCAGTAAAAACTATGTGCGCTTATAAAAAAAAAATGTCTATCCATATCGGTCGGGAGAATAATTACACGTCACTTTTATCATAAAAATAGAAATTAATTGTCATTATTATTATTATCGCTGTAGGTTTTGCTGGTTACATTATTTTTACATTAATAATAATATTATGCACATATATTGCTTATAACAGAATAAAAATCAAGTGAAGATTTATACTATTATCATTATTATTATTATTATCCATACGTCACAACTCCAGTCAAATCTGTAACAATACAGGGGAGCGTAAATTAATATTCTTAATATTTTTTACATGCCATATATTCTTAGGTTATTTTATCATTAACTTATCTTTTAAGATTATAAATATTCTTAGATTAGGCTAAAATATGATGTTTCTCTGCGAATCTGTAAGAAGAATAAAAAGGTGTGATTAGTAAAAAGCATTTTGATCATCCATCAATTATACACACCAATCCTCGCAATACCCCTCATCCTCCTCCTCCTCCTCCTCCTCCTCCTCCTCCTCCTCCTCATCCTCCCAAAAGACCTCCCAATCCTCGGCATGCAGGAGCAGGCGATCCAACAACCTGGCAGGGTGGCTGTACGATCCGTGGGTTGGGATTGGAGCCCTATCGTTCAGGAGTCTGAACCACCAGTAAGAGTACCGATGGCTGATCTCAAGCACAACAGTCTGCCCCAAAAAATCCGCTACCATGCCCTGCATGTGATCTATTCCACCGTTAAGCCGCGCCTGCACCCCGACGAAATGCTGCAGGATCAGCAGGACGTTATCCTGCAGCTGATCCCACTCCGTCGGGTACGCCCAATCATAAGCTGTGTTGAAGCCGGGGAGGGAAATGTTAGATAAAATTAAAAACGGCAAATTCTCAACTCAAAAACTTGACGCAATACTCACAATGAATGATGTCGATTCCGACCATACTTTTAAAAATCAGGAACGGATTTATTGGTGGATATATTAAAAATTTTGAGTATATCTTTAGCCACTGTTTTACACCACTTGCACTTGACCCTCTGAATTTTCGTCAAAGAATGATGCTGGTTGCTGCAGAAACGGGTGCTATTTATCTAAACCGGAGTACCACCACTCTTGCAGTTGAGGGTGTGGCTAGCGAAATGTGTTACTTACTCTTCTCCTTACCGAAATATGCACACCCCTTTCGCACCTGCAAGTTCACACGGAAATACTCCACTCAGACCGCACAAATGCTGCAACGATCAAACGTGATTCAATGCAGTAGACAACTATCGCGGCGGGTGGAAGTTTATGTGGCACTTCTCAAAGCCGCCGCCTCCTGGTGGTCTACAATATTTACCCTCAAACCCTTTTTTCTTACGATGGGAAAAACAAACATCGACCACCGAAATTCGTAAAAAATGCAGTTGATTTTCACGATGGGGAAGCAACATTGACCACCGAAAGTTTTCTCGTGGGAAATGCGGGGGCTGACATCGTTTTGAAAAGTCAAACGATTTCAATCTCAGCTGTTAATAGGAGGTAAAATAATGCCGAACCGTGGGAAAGAGCATCCCTATCATCAAACGCGCATGCATCCGGGGTAGGTTGCATCGTCGGAATTTCTTTCGGAGATGGCCTCTCGGTTGGCGGGTGGGTGTGAAAATAATTTCCTTTGAGGATGCCGACAATCGCCCGCCGCCACCTCATGTGTGTGTATAAAAGGGGCTGCACTCTTGATTTGGAGAATCATTCGCTCTCAGTCCTCCAAAGTGATATTTTGTGTAAAAAACATGGTTGAGCAGTTGTGTTCGGATCTCGTCGCGTTGATGGATGAGGCGTACACCCACCTGATTACAATGGAGCAGGATGAAGCTAGTGAGGAGTATATTACACACTGGATCGAGAACGGACAGCGGAATATTCAAACTTTGAATAATCTTTTGAACGCGCCCAAGATGCACACCGCTGAAAAACAATTAATACAGAGCAAGATATCGCTGCTACAATCTTGGGCGGTGCAGTTCGCACAGCATCGTCGCCTGTCGTTGGTGCGGGGATTGGTGATAATATTCACGATCGCGTTCAGTGGAATGATCTCGACAGTGCATTTAACAGCAGGATTCGCACTGGGGTCGTCACCAATCTCCGACATCTCGGTCTCCAGGCATTTCTGACTGATGCCGGCGTGCTAACCATCGAGCATCTGAGGAACGTGCTGCGAAACGAGGGGAGCATAAAAGCGAATGTCAACTTAACATGCCTATTTGAGAACGTGAAGGGGGGCAGCGTTGAGGAGGACATGAAATCCTTCACCACGCGAAACGAGATTATTCTGCCCTCAACGGATCTCGCGGGTTGGTTCACCGATAAAATAGTGAGCCAGCTGCTGGTGAAGGTGGAAGACTTTGAGCAGCGGGATTCCGGTTGGAGCATGCTGGAGATCATTAATGTGGTGATCAACATCAATCGCTACCAGCCCCTCGCCGGCGGCCTTTCGACGTACGTTGCGCTGCCCCAAGATATCCAGCGGAAGAAGGCTGTTGTCAATATTGAAAATACCGACGAGCGCTGCTTCCTCTGGGCTATGACTGCAGCGAGGCACCCCGTCAACAACCACCCAGAAAGGACCCACAGCTATCGACGGTACATCGACGAGTGGGATTGTACAGGCGTAAGTTTTCCCATGACCCTACACGGTGTGGCGAAGTTCGAGAAACTTAATAATATTAAGATAAATGTATACGGGATAGAGAGCGAGGCTTTTCGCGATAGTGCGAAGGGTGAAAAGAGCGTAATTGTCCCATTATATTTAAGTAAAAATTTGATAAATCCAGAAGAGGATGCGATCCATTTACTCATGGTCGAGTCTGGCGATGATGAGGAAATGGATATCGACGATATTGATTTGGACAATTACACCCCACGATTCCACTTTGCTTGGATTAGAAATCTATCGCGTTTAGTGAGCAGCCAACTATCACGCCGAGATCATCAACAATTTCTGTGTGATAGGTGTTTGTGTCACTTCAGGGTGCAAAGTAGCTTTGACAAGCATAGAGGCGACTGCATGCGTTTGAACAAGGTGCGAATGCTTTTCTCGGAAAAAAATAAAAATCTAGAATTCAAAAATTTCCGAAATAAGGGTCGGGTGCCGTTCGCTGTCTACGCGGATCTCGAGTGTATACTGAAACCCGGTGCAAACGAGTCCCAAGAGCATATCCCGCATAGTGCTGCGTATTATGTGCATTGCTCGTACGACAACGCATTATCGAGATATGCGAGTAAACGGGGGCCCGATTGCATCGAATGGTTCGTCAACCAGCTTCGCGATCTGGCCGTGGATGTAGAATCACGAATTAAGAATATAATTCCAATGAATCCGATGACTCAAGTGCAACGCGATCGACACGCACGCGCGAAAAATTGCTACATCTGCGATAAACCGTTTTCGCCTGAGGATAAGAAGTGTCGCGATCATTGCCACTTTACGGGTGAATATAGAGGCCCTGCGCATAACGGGTGTAATTTAAATTACAGAGAAACCCAAACGATCCCCGTGGTATTTCACAATTTCTCCGGATACGACTCGCACTTCATCATAAAATCTCTGGCTACATCTTTTCCGGGGGAAATTACCCTTTTACCTGTCAACAAAGAGAGGTATATCTCGTTCTCGAAGCGGGTCGACGGCACCTTCATACACTTGAGATTCCTCGATTCGCTCCGCTTTATGGCCAGTAGCCTCGACAAGCTGGCGTCATATATCGATAATGCGGGTAAAAAGATAACCCGCTCTTTCTACAGCAATCTCGAAGAATTTGAATTAGTGATCCGCAAAGGTGTTTTTCCCTACGAGTACATCGATAGTTGGGAAAAACTCGACGAGTTGAGTCTGCCCGATAGGATGAATTTCTATTCAAAACTCAGCGACTCGGGCGTCTCCGATGCGGATTATCAGCATGCAAAGAATGTCTGGGGTAAATTCAAACTGAACACTCTGGGTGAGTATTCGGATTTGTATTTGAAAACCGATGTTCTCTTGCTTGCTGACGTTTTTCAAAATTTCCGAGAGAGCTGTTTCCAAACGTACGATTTGGACCCCCTTCATTATTATACGGCACCCGGTCTTGCCTTCGATGCCATGTTGAAATATACGAAGGTCAATTTACAGCTCTTGGACAACCCCGAAATGGTTTTATTTGTTGAAAAGAGTATCCGTGGAGGCGTGGCTCAATGCTCGAACCGCTATGGTAAGGCCAACAACCGATACATGCACGATTTTGATCCAAGCAAAGAGGAATCATACATCATGTATTTCGATGTAAATAATCTGTATGGTGCAGCTATGAGTGAGCATCTACCCTGCGGTTCATTCGAGTGGGAGCACGAATCAATCGATGTGACGAGCATTCCGGACGATTCACCGATTGGTTACATGCTCGAGGTCGATTTGGACTACCCGGTAGAGCTGCACGAGCAGCATAAAGATTTACCGCTCTGTCCCGAGCATTTTACCCCACCCGGCAGTAAAACAGCCAAATTGTGCACCACACTTTTACCCAAACATAAATACATACTTCATTATCGGAATCTGAAGCAATGTTTAGATTTGGGCATGAAGCTGGTCAAGGTGCATAGGATTCTGAAGTTTGCGCAATCTCCATGGTTGAAATCCTACATCGATCTGAATACCGACAAGCGAAAGCAATCGAAAAATGATTTCGAAAAGAACTTTTACAAGTTGATGAACAACGCGGTGTTCGGCAAGACCATGGAGAATGTGCGGAAACACAAGAGCGTCAAGCTGGTTACCAGGTGGGGTGGTCGGGGTGGTGCGAAGGATCTGATCGCGAGGCCGAATTTTCATAGCTGCACCATATTCGAGCGGGATATGGTTATTATAGAAATGAATCGTCTGAATGTTTATTTCAATAAACCAATATACATCGGTGCAGCCATTCTGGATTTATCAAAAATAATTCTGTACAAATTCCATTACAATTATATTAGGAGTAATTTTAGCGATAAGCAGGTTAAGCTGCTGTACACGGATACAGATAGCCTGATTTATCAGTTTTATGTACCAGACATCTATGAAATCATTAAGCGCGATGTTGCGACAACCTTTGATACCTCAGACTATCCGCCGGATAACGTCTATGGTATCCCTCTTCTCAATAAAAAGCAGTTGGGTCTCATGAAGGATGAAAATAGCGGTAAAGTCATGATCGAAGTCGTAGTGGTACGAGCAAAACTTTATCTAACGGTGACGCAGGCGGAGAAGGGGGAGGTGGACGTTAAGAAACGGGCAAAGGGAATCAAAGGTTCGACGCTAAAAACCATCCAGGCTGATGATTTCCGAAAGTGTCTATTTGATCATGTGAATTTACACAAGGAGCAGTGTCTTATTGTCAGCAAGAAGCATGAGGTGCGCACCATTGTGCAAAACAAACTCGCCCTCAGCTGGCGTGACGACAAAAGAGTCCTAATACCTGGCGAAACGGATACTCTCCCCTGG
Source organism: Euura lappo (assembly GCA_018257835.1). Lineage (NCBI taxonomy): Eukaryota > Metazoa > Arthropoda > Insecta > Hymenoptera > Tenthredinidae > Euura > Euura lappo. The sequence goes on along the minus strand of JAEUYN010001218.1, from coordinate 103,597 downwards.
GGTTTTCAGACTGCGTGATAATTACTTACCCCGACAAAGATAATTCGACCTCTACCCCCAAGACAACCGCCGCATCTCAATTCTTAAATGTCAATTCTCAAATGTCAATTCTCAAATCTCAATTCTCAAAGCTCAATTCTCGAATCTTAATTCTTAAATCTCAAATTAGATTTTTCCCCACGTAGTTTCGAAAATTTCAAGTTTTTCTCGAAAAGTTTCAGAAATTTCAACTTTTTTCAAGTTTTTTCAAGTTTTTTCAAGTTTTTTCAAGTTTTGAGGGGCGAATCGTAGCATCCGTATTTACATGTATAAGGTATAGGAGAATTCGGAAAAACTGAAAAAAAAAAAAGTTGAAAAAAGAAAAAAGTTGAAAAAAGTTGAAAAAAGTTGAAAAAAGTTGAAATTTCCGAAAAAAAAGTAAAACTTCATTGTACAAACTAGTATTAAGACTACTTTAGGTTGTATATAAGAATAAACAAGGTGTATGTATGTATAATATTCATTTTATTGTCATTAAAAGATACATATTTTTCCCTCAAATGTCTGATTTATTTATCCAACTGTTGTGTGAACTGTCGAATCCCAACAACTTTACATACCGTGAGTAACCCTGGATACCGAACACTGGGTTTAGCAGAAATGGCGGCGGCGTGAGCGTAGACAGCCAGTGGTTCTCGGTGTTCGGACCCGCACAGAGAGGGATTCCAGATATGCCTCGTTCAAGCTAACTTGGTTTTGTTTCAACGCGCCGAAACGCGCGATTCAAATTTTGTGGTTAGATTGAGGTTAAGAGCAGTGTTGGGTAGCTGCAAATTACGTAGTGTAATTCATTACATTCAACAATAATAAATTACAATTGTAATTGTATTTTACAACAATAATAAATTACAATTGTAACTGTATTTTACAACAATAATAAATTACATTTATAACAATAATGAATTACAATTGTATGCTCAACACTGGAGGAAAAATGTTCTGATGTTTATGAACCATCAAAAATGATCAGAGAGACTGAATTCTTTCGCCTTGGTTCTACCGAGACTAGATTCTTCGCCTTGAGTCTACCGAGAGTGAATTCTCTGTCGATGCTTTGGGTGGACGCAGACCAGATTCTGGGCCTCAAGCCAACGGAAAGTGAATTCTCTGACAACGCCTTGGTTCTTTGCCTCAGGTCTACGGAGACTAGATTCTTCGTAGACCTAAGGCGAAGAATCTAGTCTCCGTAGACCCAATGCGTCGTTAGAGAATTCACTCTCCGGAGACTCGAGGCGAAGAATCTAGTCTGCGTCAGAGAAAAAGTCACCCTCCGTCGGCTTGAGACGAAGAATCTAGTCTCCGTAGACCTAAGGCATCGTCAGAGAATTCAGTCTCCGGAGACTCAAGGCAAAGAATCTAGTCTCCGTCAAAGAAGAAGTCACCCTCCGTCGACTTGAGTCTAAGAATCTAGTCTCCGTAGACCCAAGGCGAAGAATCTAGTCTCGGTAGAACCAAGGCGTTGCCAGAGAATTCACTCTCCGGAGACTCAAGGCGAAGAATCTAGTCTCGGTAGACCTAAGGCGAAGAATCTAGTCTCCGTAGACCCAAGGCGTCGTCAGAGAATTCACTCTCCGGAGACTCAAGGCGAAGAATCTAGTCTCCGTAGAGCCAAGGCGTTGCCAGAGAATTCACTCGGTAGACTCAAGGCGAAGAATCTAGTCTCGGTAGACCTAAGGCGAAGAATCTAGTCTCCGTAGACCCAAGGCGTCGTCAGAGAATTCACTCTCCGGAGACTCAAGGCGAAGAATCTAGTCTTGGTGGACCCAAGGCGTTGCCAGAGAATTCACTCTCCGGAGACTCAAGGCGAAGAATTTAGTCTCCGTCAAAGAAGAAGTCACCCTCCGTCGACTTGAGTCGAAGAATCTAGTCTCCATAGACCTAAGGCGAAGAATCTAGTCTCTGTAGACCTAAGGCGAAGAATCTAGTCTCGGTAGAACCAAGGCGAAAGAATTCAGTGTCATTGATCATTTTTAATGGTTCATAAACATCAGAACATTTCCTATAATACTCTCAATCAGTGTCGAGCGAATTTGTAATTACTCAATTACAATCGCAATTCATTATTGTTATAAATGTAATTCATTATTGTTGTACCAACAATTGGATTAGCGTGATCACTCGACATCATTAATTAGGTCAGGAATTAGTAATCGATCAAGTCGAGTCAAGAGACGAGAGAAGAGAGAGTCACTTGACTCGACTTGATCGATTACTTCCTGACCTAAGTAATTTATTATTGTTGCAATTACAATTGTAATTTATTATTGTTGTGAATTACAATTTTAATTTATAATGGAAATGTAATCAATTGCACTTAACCTCAATCTAACCACAAAATTTGAATCGCGCGTTTCGGCGCGTTGAAACAAAACCAAGTTAGCTTGAACGAGGCATATCTGGAATTCCTCTCTGTGCGGGTCCGAACACCGAGAATCACTGGCTGTCTACGCTCACGCCGCCGCCATTTCTGCTAAACCGAGTGTTCGGTATCCAGGGTTACTCACGGTATAGCTGATTGCCACGTTTGCGGAGGACCTTTTCCACAAGATAACCATCGGGGTATTGCACCCTGCTGAGCTCCAACTCGTAAAACCCGCCCTCAATGGGTTGCTGCAGGTAGTCGGTGAGTTTGTAGGTAGGTGGATTGGTATTTTTCACCTCGCTAACGGTGAAGATCTCCGTCGTCCAGTTCGGGGTATAACCCTTCTCGAAGACATTCTTGTATTTACTGATTCGAACCTTGTCGCCGACTTTGAATTTTCGCTTCAGACTGCTCCTCTTGATCTGTCGCGGTTTGTAGACACTTCGATACAGCTGTTTTTCATTGGATGCTGTGACGTTTTTCGGCTTCATCCTGATTGTCCGATGTTTGGTGTTGTTGTAGGATTCAATTAATTTGGGTAGAATATCGAGCCATTTGTAGGAGCCTTGGAGAGTGAATTGCTTCCACATTTTATTTTTCAGCGTTCGATTGAAGCGTTCGCATATGGATGCCTTCAAGTTGCTGAATGTCGAGTACATATTTACACCGTGATGCGCCATGAGAGCTTTGAATTCTTTGTTGTAAAATTCTTTGCCCTGGTCGACGTGTAGATGTTTCGGTACACGCCCCTGCTGCAGCACAGATTTCATAGCTGACGTCACATCCGAGGCATTTTTACTCTTGATCGGTACACCCCAGGCAAATTTCGAGAATATATCGATAACCGTGAGGAGAAATTTGTGGCCTTTGTTGACGCTCAAGTAGGCTGACATATCGACAAGATCGGCTTGCCAAGTCTCATCCAAGCCACGTATATCCACATAACGTCTAGGATAATTACGTCTGGCCGGCCTATGAAGTTCATTCGCTATTGTCTTTTTCATGTCGAGCGACATCTCTTCGAGCCCGCACTCACTGTTTCTTTTGATCGACCACCAATTGCATGCCAACGATAGTTTCCCCCAGCAAATTCACATCATACCTCAATTTTTCAATACTCTGAGGCACGGATGTCAAAACATCGCGAATTTCTTTGTCATTTTTCGCGATTTTCACCTCAATGGCGTGAACTGCGTCCTTGATAACGTTCTGGAGACTGTCAACTGCTCGCTGTACACGTTTATTGAGAACTTTCAGCGAGACGGCATCGTTTTCCTCCTGCGAATCGGCGATATTACACAATCGTTTGCTTGCTATATCGTACTGGTTGTCGGCGGTGATCTTGAATCCCACACCCGGAGGTCCGCGAATACCCGCTACACTTCTCACTTTTCCACCCGCCGTCAATTGACGACCGAATATGTCTATGCTCATTGCTCGACGGTCAATGCGTGAATGAAAATTTTATGCTTGATCTCATGCTAATAAATGATTTTAGCCTCGCGCAACTCCTCAATAATCGAGACTATTTCATTGGAATGGCTGGTATTTCCGGCCACCTGTGAGGCCATAAGTAGTCGAAGTCTGTCGACAAGCTCGTTCGGGTTGTCCCAGTAAACGTAATCCATACTCTGCCCCTCTTTTCGCGCAATCTTATGCTTCGGCAGACCTCCACCCTTCTTTTTCGGTGATTTCGCGTATTGGGCGATAAAGTTCTTGTACTTTGCACTTTTCACATCCCTGCGAATGCTTTTATCCGCCTTGTAGCTGTGCCGATGGACGTTTGTCGCTACGGCGATTTCAGCATAGTTTTTCTTGTCCTCGGTCTTGAGGATGGTGGTGTCGGGTGACTTTTTGAACAATAATTCAAGCAATCCAGGCGTTGCTTTGTACTTTTTACCGCCAACGTGCACCTGACTCGTGTCAAAGCTAATTTTCGAATCACCAATCTTCAATCCCTGCACCAGCTGTCGAACGCCATATTTCTCATCCAACTCCGATCGATGCTCCGTCTCGAACATTTTCAAATACCGCCACACGGAATCCGTCGATTTCGGCTTTCTTATCGGTGTACTTGTGGTGGGTCGTGCTACAATTGTTTTGTCCCCATCGTCGTCGTCGTCGTCGTCGTCGTTTGCATTCTGATCGTCCTCAATGTCGAAAAAAGCATCTTCATCCAGATCATCCGCTGCTGTCGATTCCTCGCCTTTTTTCATAGAAATATCCGGCTTCTCTTCTTTTTTCACCGCCCCCGCGTCTCCCGATTCGGTTTTAATTTCCTGCTTTATCTGCTGCTGCTTCGATGTATCCACCAACTCCTGCAGCGGCGTCACCAAAGGTTTGAACATCTCCCCCATTGCCTGCTCGGTTGTATCTTTATCCCTCCTAAGCATCTTATGTTTACGTCGTATCACCTCGCTAGCTTTCGCTATTTCACGCAACACATCATTGTGCTTACGAATCTGTTCGCTCTTCATGTTGCCACTCTGATTGTTGCAACTTGACTGCAAGTATTTCCATGCATCGGCATTAATTTATACTTATAAAGCAATCGAAACCTTTTCGATATCTCCCCGCGTTGATCTCGCTATCTTTGTCGATGAGAACGAAACTGTAATTGCCATCGTTCCAGCAGGCCGAGCAGAGATCTTTGAATTGTTGAAACGTCATGTCGGTATTCACGTGATCGGCGTAAATGTGCTTCAGATTCATCTCATCCTGCCTGAAGATCACCAATAAATTTGCATTATCACGCACGAGATGTTTTGGGATACGCGCGTATGTCTGACAGAGATAGAAGCTGTCCACATCTCTATGACGCCCCATGCAAAAGTATGCTCTGATATTGTCTTGCTTCTCACAGGCTACATCATCGAAAATCATCAGCGAGTTGGGACGCGCATCTTCTGGTTTCACCACCTCCTCGTGCTCACCGAAAGGGAAATAACCCATCCCCTCCACCGGCTCGAGTAACTTTCGCAAAAACTCATACTTTGGCTGGATGAGCGATTTCGAGTAGATGTACACATTTTCAAAGCGTAACCCGTTGCCGTGGGTGATTAGCGTGAGAAGAGCGTTCGTCTTGCCGCAATTTGAGGGGCCGCAGAAGACCGCGCGCACACTGTTGGGCAGTAGTTCACCGTGCCGTTTACCCTTTTTCTTTTTCTTCTTCTCGACCAATTTGTCGAAATTCGTGACGGGTAGTTTGCGGGCCTGATTTTCAAATTTCATGATGCTCAGTGGGTAGAGGACTACAAAAGACTAACACCCATCGTGTATAAATATAGGCTTTTATAGGGAAATCGGGTTAGTTGTCGATCGACTATGGTGGGGTATGCACGTAAGAAGTGCGGAAAAGGTCTGGTGAATAAAATCATCAATAATCTCCCAGTCGAATTACACGTGCCAGGGTACCAGTACTGTGGGCCGGGGACCAAATTAGCCAAGAGATTGGCTCGCGGTGATCCCGGAATCAATCCGCTAGACGCCGCGTGCAAACAGCACGACATTGCATACGAGAAGAATCGATCAAACATCGCGGCGCGAAACGCAGCCGACAAAGTACTCGCCGAGCGGGCGTGGAGTCGTGTTTCAGCCAAAGACGCCAGTCTGGGTGAAAGAGCTGTAGCCTGGGCAGTGACCAACACCATGAAGGCAAAGTCTAAACTCGGTATGGGAATCATGCGGAGAACCATAAAGAAGAAGAAGAAAAAGACAGGAAGGAGTTTGAGGAAACCCAAGAGTGGCGGCGTGAAGAGTAGATATACTATGAGACTTCTGGTCAAAAACAGCTCCTGGGGACAAAACAGGGTAAGTCGTGAACTTCTTTACCGACGTGGTAGAATTTTTTTAATGCTGTACCGACACTCGAGAACTGACGTTTGTCGACCGTGATCATTACTATATCGACACTCGAGAACTGATTGTCCATCGATCGTGATCCTATTAATTATAAATGCTTTACCGACACTCGAGAAGTGACCGTACATCGACAAGTGGAGCGTGACTGTCTGCGGGTCCATCGACCGAGATCGGTGACCACGTGGGGCGTGGTCGCAGACGTAAACAAAAAAAACCTATCCGTCTGCTCTACGCTCGGTGTCGATTGTGATCTATAACAAGTTCCGACCCGGCGGGAGATCGTTGCTCTATCGTGATCAGGGTAACATGAGGCGTTCTGTTTTTGTTTATACGAGTATGAATGAATCTGCCCACTAAACATTATTTATATGTGAACGTAATCAGGTACAGTACTGGGGAGAAATCCAATGGCCTTGTGCCCTTCATCAGTAAAAGTTATGCAGATACACAGGCCGCATAATGTGCAGGAGGTAGGAATATCTCTGCTGGAGGTGGGGAATGTAATGATTTTTTTGATGTACCGAGTCTTGCTATACGACTTTCCAACTCCTTGAATCACTTTACTGTGTCGCGTGCTCGCGCCATCATGAGCAGAACTCTCAGGCTTTTTAGAACTTTGGAACATAATTTGACCCGAACGTCAGAATCTTTTGCGGAATTATCCATCGCGCAACGAGAGCAATGGTTTCTCCACTGCAATCAGGCTATAAAATTGCTCGAGGAAGCTTCGAAGTGCAATGTGTCGGTATACTTGAAACAAAGTTTCATTGCTCAAATAGCGCGCCTGGAAGGTTTAATTGTGGTAGCAAGAAATTTACAGCCCACCGGGGGTGCGATCGGGGACAATTCTGAACAATTGCAATGGAAAGATCTGCATTCCGCGTTTCAACGGAGAATTTTGACGGGAGTGGTGATCAATGTGGCGTTTATCGATCCAAAATTATTTCTTGACAATGCCAGGTTGGTTGTAATCCAGAGGATCGGTGAAGCAATTACCGAACACCAGTGTGTGAAAGTGAATACTTGTTTATACGGACAATTTTTGCTGCGTGAGAACAAGGACGTGAAGAGTTTCAACACTTCAAACTTCCAATTGTTTGTCAATGATGATTTGACGGAGTGGTATAATGTGAACGTACGTGACTCGATTTTAAAACAGCTTGAAGAATTTCAAGAAAGAGACAGTGGTTGGGCTTTACACAAAATTCTGAATTTGACGATAAATGTCAATCGTTGCGAACCTTTGACTGGATCGGGTTGCGTTGAGTTGCCGAAATTTGTGAGGAACAAAAAAGCTGTCGTTAACGTTAACTCCAAAGATGGTGCTTGTTTTGCGTGGTCGGTTGTGGCCGCGTTGTATCCTGCAAATTCCGATGTTAGCAAAGTCAGATCGTATCCTCATTACACCGACGTTTTGGAGTGGACAGGTCTTCAGCTTCCCATGACTTTGAAACAGATTCCGCGATTCGAAAGTATCAACTCGGTGTCCGTGAATGTTTTCGTAATCGATATGAAAAAAATTGTCCCGCTCCAATTGACCAAGCGGAAAATGGAGAAACACGTGAATCTGTTGATGATTGGAAGTACAGACGACGCGCACTTTTGCTGGATAAAGAATTTGTCACGATTAATTTCCCCACAGCTGTCATTTCACAATGGACGAGTTTATGTTTGCGATCGATGTCTCCATGTTTTTTACACTGAAAATAAACTACAGACTCATTCGATCGACTGCGAAACAATGAACGATTGCAGTATAAATTTGCCACCGCCGGAAAACAATATCCTGAAATTTAAGAATTATCATCGTCGGGAACCCGTACCGTTTGTGATTTATGCGGATTTCGAGTGCCTGTTGAAGAATGTTCACCAAGACGGGACATCGGACGAAGAGGACTCCATACCGCAAGCCTATCAGAAGCACATAGCCTTCAGTGTTGGTTATTACCTCAAGTGTTCATATGATTCGTCGCTATCGCGTTACGAATTTTATCGCGGATGCAACCCCGCGGAGTGGCTGGTTACACGACTGCACGATATAACCGCAGAGGTACAGCACGCGTACGAGACAATAGTGCCGATGAATGATCTAAGCACGCGCGAATTACAGGAATTTCGATTGATCGAAAAGTGTCACATTTGTAGCGGACTGTTCTGGCCGCAGGACATTAGAGTTCGGGATCATTGCCATTTCACGGGAAAATATCGAGGCCCCGCTCACCAGCATTGTAATTTAAATTACCAAAGTGAGAAAATTATTCCAGTGGTTTTTCACAATTTGACCGGATACGATGCGCATTTTGTTGTTAGAGAATTGGCCACACGTTTTGTCGGTCAAGTCAACGTAATTCCGCTGAACAAAGAAAAATACATATCTTTTTGCAAATATATAGGTGCGTTCCAATTGCGTTTTATCGATTCGTTCAAATTCCTCGACGCGTCTCTGGACAAATTGGCGTCATATCTCCCGCCTGACCAATTGACGATTCTCCGGAAAGAATTTGAAATTTATGCACCTGAAAAGATGCAATTGCTCTTCAAGAAAGGTGTTTTTCCCTACGACTGGTTGGATTCGACGGAGAAATTGAGCGCTGAATCTTTACCGTCTCAAGAGGAATTTTACAATTGTTTAAACGATTCGGAAGTGACTCAGCAAGATTACAATCACGCGAAGAATGTGTGGCGTGAATTTGATATCAAAACGATGGGTGAATACAGCGATTTGTATTTAAAAACAGACGTGCTCCTGTTAGCGGATGTATTTGAAAATTTTCGTAAAAACTGTATCACATATTATTCGTTGGACCCCGCTCATTATTACACGATCCCTGGTCTTGCATGGGACGCTATGCTTCGTATCACAAGAATTAAATTGGAATTGTTTACCGATATAGATATGGTACTGTTCGTAGAGCGGGGTATTCGCGGCGGGTTGAGCCAGTGTTCCAACAGATACAGTAAAGCTAACAATCGTTTTAGTCCAAATTATGACGCTAATCAACCCCCAAAGTATCTTATGTATTTCGATGTCGTTAATCTGTACGGCTGGGCGATGTCGCAGTATCTTCCGTATCGGAATTTCAGCTGGATGACAGAACCGTCTTTAGATGTGAATTCCATCGCCGACGACTCGCAATACGGATATATTCTGGAGGTAGATCTGGAATATCCGCAGGCTTTGCACGATTTGCATCGCGATTTACCCTTTTGTCCGACGCGCGAAAAAGCTCCGGACACCAAAGAATCCAAACTTTTGGCAACGGTTGAAAACAAAGAGCGATACGTGCTGCACTACCGAACTCTCAAACAGTGTTTGGACCATGGATTGATTTTGAAAAAGATTAATCGAATTTTAAAATTTGAACAAAAGCCGTGGCTACGTAAATATATAGAGGTCAACACACGTCTACGTGCAACATCTCAAAACGTTTTTGAAAAAAATCTGTTCAAATTGATGAACAACGCGGTGTTTGGTAAGACTATGGAAAACGTGCGTAATCACATCGACATTCGATTAATCACCAAATGGGAAGGACGATACGGTGCAAAAGCGTTAATTGCTAAGCCGTCTTTCCATCGCGGAACTTTTTTCTCCGAGAATTTTATGGCCATTGAAATGCGCAAACTCGAAGTCGAATTTAATAAACCAATTTACGTAGGCATGAGTATTTTAGATATTTCAAAAACTCGCGTCTACGATTTTCATCACAGTTACATGTTGAAGGAATTCGGTGATCGGTGTAAATTAATGTACACGGACACGGACAGTTTGCTTTACGAAATTCAATGCGAAAATATTTACGATCTGATTGCACGCGATGTGGATAAATTTGATACCAGCGATTATCCGACGGACAACGTTCACGGAATTCCTCTACGGAACAAAAAAGTTCCCGGACTAATGAAAGACGAGTATTTAGGCGTAGTTGTGGAAGAATACGTAGGGCTGCGAGCAAAAATGTACGCGTTACGCGTCGGCGGGAAAGAGGAGAAACGATTGAAGGGAATTAAAAAAAATGTCGTTCAACGTTGCATCACGTTTAACGATTATCTAAATTGTTTGCACACTTTGACGATCCACAAGCACTTACAGCAATCCTTGCGCTCTCACATGCACGTTGTGTATTCGACCAGCGAGATAAAAGTAGCCCTGAGTCCGTACGATACTAAGCGATATTTGATTCCTAATTCAACCGACACCCTACCCTGGGGTCACTACGCTATACCTGAAAAAGAATGAAAGGAATATTTCCCAGAAAAAAATTAGACTGTACATTGTACTGTATTATTTATTGTTCAATGTATCAAATAAAAATAATCTTTATGAATAATTTTACAATTTGTTTGTTTTGTTGATCCACGAGTTGTGTGACGCATCCATCCCGTACCATTTCACGTAAACTTTGTTCCCTTTTCGACGCAAAATTTTCTCCACCAGATAAACATCGGGAAACTTGACAGGTTTTATTTCTTCAGAATAAAATGAACCGAGAATCGGAGCACCTCGACTGTCCTGAATGAGGTAAGTCGTCGGATTGGTGTTTTGAATTTTTTTAATTTCAAACACTTCGGCGGACCAGTTTGGTGTGAACCCTCGTGCAAACACAGCTTTATACTTGTTGATGCGTACTTTGTCGCCGACGTGATACTTCGCAGGCTTGGCAATTTTGATATTACTGTATACAGTGGTTAACAATTTCTTGGCAATCGCAGGCGTAACTTTTGAGGGCGGCATTCCGATGGTTCGATGTATTCGTTCGTTGTACTCCTTCACGAGCCTGGGGAGTAGGTCAAGCCACTTGTAGGAACCGTTGAGCGAGAATTGTTGCCACATGTTGTTTTTTAACGTTCTGTTCCATCGTTCCACCACCGAGGCTTTCATAACGCTGTACGTCGAATAATGATTGATGTCGTATTTCTTCATCAGACCTTTGAAACTGGAGTTGTAGAATTCTTTACCGTTGTCGGTCTGCAGGTTTGCAGGCTTCCGACCGCGTTCAACGATCTCTCGGAATGCGCTTGTAACATCTTGAGCGTTTTTACTTTTCAGCGGAGCGGCCCACCCATACTTTGACAGAACATCAATTACTGTGAGTATGTACTTAAAACCTTTGTTGACTGTCGCGTACGGCAACATCTCGACCAAATCTGCCTGCCAGAGGTCGTCAAACCCCCGGACGATGACTCTTCGCCGTGGGTAGATACGCCGCGCCGGTGCGTGAAGTTCCCGCACAACTTGTATTTTTTCTCTGCTCATTCTTGCTTGCGTGTGCTTTGACGATATACTGTACGCATATAATTTTCAAATAGCGTATCCACGTACTCTTTGGTGGTTGCGTCATTCGGCGCAGTCGGTGTCTTCAGGCGTCTCAGAATTTTATTTCCCGCATTTAAGCTTCCATCGACGTCCAAAGTCAGAACACGTTTATCGACGTATAATTTTGTGGCCGCGTCCTGATTGGCCACCGGAGCCCCAAGATTTGTGATTCGTTTACCTTCGAGTGTGTAATTGCCCGCCTGATCCCTTCCCAAAGTATCAACGTACGCTTTGGTGACCGCGTCGTCGGCTTGAACCGGTTCACCCACTTTTTCGAGCCGCCTCCCGTCGAACAACCAAGAGGTTTTATTCACTCGTTGGTCGACGTAAGATTTAGTGGCCGCGTCGTGCACGCCCACTGGAGTCCCGACGTTGGTCAAGCGTTTATCTTGAAATGTGAAATTACCCTCAATATCTTTCCATGACGCGTTCAATTTGATTTTGCTTTCAAACGCTTCGCCGTGTCGCCTCTTCAAATTCAAATGACGTCCAAACTTGTCCATGTGTGCACGCACAAAAAAAAGTTATTCGATAATTTCCGCACGGCGCAAAGCTGCGGCGATTGCTACAATTTCGTTGTTATGTCCGGTGTGACCCGCATCGTACTCGGCCACCAGCTTCTCCAGTCTCTCGACTAACTGGTTTGGATCGCGAAACGGTATGTAGTCTATCTCGTTCCCCGTCACGAGCATTGACTTCGGAATACTCCCACCAGTTTTTTTCGTACGCTTCGTCACGGCTTTAGGACTCTTCTTTTTATTAGTCCCCTCCACCGACATCTCGTCCGTGATAGAGTCATCACTTTCCGCTCCAAGCTTGCCCTCGATCAGAGGTTTGATAACGCTGGTCCATTTACTCCCCGAACTTCCTTTCAACTGCTCCTGTCTTCGCCACAAACGTCGGTGAGCGTTTGTAAATTCTAGAATTTTTTTGTACATCTTCAGGTCTTCTCGCGTCCACAATTCGCGATGCGGTTCTTTATACATGACGAGATCTATTAAACCTTGCGTGGCCTTAAACTCGATGTAATTTTGATCATCCTGAGGATCGATGAGCGCCATGTCGTCTTCTTCGGAAATTTTTACGATTTTATCTCCCATCTTCCAAACGCCGGCGTCGCTACGGATTCCGTAAATTAGATCCATTTTCTCCTTTTTGAAAAGATACGATTTGAACGCGTGGCGTGTCACAGGACCCATTTCAGTGTTTATAACTTTCAAAGCAGCCTCCTGTTCGTCAGGAGTCATCAGAAATTCCGGCTCCGGTTCCGGTATCTTGGCTGGACTCTCGAAAATTTCCTCCTCAGAAAGTTCTGCGATGTCACCGATCAATCGGCCCCTCGGTGGCCCAGGTATTGAACGTTGCGGGGTCGACTCGTCGATTCTCGATGGTCCGGCCTGGGTGAGAATTCTTTCGTACACGGCGTCGTCCATCTCCTCGTCGTCCGATGTCTGAAAGCGCGACACGGCTTGCGGTATGCGGGCGCTTTGACTGAGCTTTACTCGTTTTTGCGGATCCGGATGTTGCGCACTGTCGGCGAGTTTTCTTTTAACCGCCACGAGCGGAGTTCGTGCCGGAACAGCGGTCTCGGGTTCACGCGGCGCGGTCTGGTCTATCAATTGCTTCAGCGGTCCGACGACCGGAGCCAAATTTTTTTCCAACATTTCTGCTCGATCCACTTCTCCCATTTTTAAGGCTCGATTTTTGTCACGAATAGCATCCCTCGCGGCGGCGAGAGCACGAGTCAACACGTCTTCTGGCGGCTCACGTTGAGCTTTGGTTTTTCGGACGGTTTTAGTTTTAGTTTTCAACATTTTTTTCTCTCAAAGTAACGTTGCGGTACGTACGGACACCCACACGGTTGGCGGAACAAAGTGCACTGATTCGCGCGAAATTCCGAGACTCCCATCGAAAGTTCCACTCCCCTCCACCTTGCTGCGGTCAGTGCACTGGACGACGTTTGATTCGTCTATTCGGATGGAAGAGTGACGAATCTACGTGCGACCGCTTCAGTTAGTTGACCAAGCAGCCGCGCAATTTCTTCTGCCTTAAACGGTGGTTCACGCATAAGCGTGCGCAGATCGTGAATGGCGTCTAAGACAAGGAACCCGCAAATTCGTCCAGTCGTTTTTGGCTCTGACAATTTGACCATGGCCTTTTCAAACTCTTCTCGCACGAGTTCCGTTATGAGTTTTGTTCGTTGCTTTATTTCTTTCGAGCTTCGCTGGGGTTCCGGTTCCGGTTCCGACACGTCCGAGTCGTTACCCGTGGACCCGTAAGTAATTTCGCACTCTTCTCGCACGAGGACCGATTCGAGTATAGTTCCTTCCTTTTCTTCCCCCGAGCTTCGTTTGGGTTCCGGGTTATCGGAATGTACGGCCGAGTCGCTATCCGCGGAGTGGCAGGAAATCGCGCTCGAGTCACTTTCCATGGTGCAGAGAGAGAGAGAACGGGTGAAACGGAACGGCAAACGTGCGCGTCTACAGACGACTGTCGATGAGAGCAAATTCGTCGAAGCCTCGACGATACCTCCCCTCTTGTATCGGATTGTCCTTGCAAATGACAACAAAGTTGTATTTTTTTTGCCACGAAGCCTGACACAATTCGAGAAACTCTCGCCAGCTCATGTCCGGGTCGACGTGATCGTGAAAGATATGTTTCAGATTCAGCTGATCTTGCTTGAACAACACTATGAGGTTGGCGTTGTCTCTGATCAAATGTTTAGGAATTTTTGTGTACGTCTGACAGAGATAGAAACAATCTATCTTCGAGTGTCTTCCCATAGAGAAATACTCTCGAATCACCTCCTGGCGATCGCAGGCCACGTCGTCAAAGACAAACACGGAATTGGGTAAAGCCTCGCTCGGTCGCATCACGTCACAGTTGTTTGAAAATGTAAAGTATCCTATTTCTTCCATATCCGCGAGAACGCTCTCCAGGTACCGATATTTTGGCTGCTCCAGTGACTTGGAGTACACGTACACATTTTCGAACCTAACGCCATTTTTGCTCTCCAGCAGGCTAATCAACACTTGCGTTTTACCCGAATTGGATGGTCCGCAGATTATGCAGCGAATCGTGTCGGGTAAAAGTATTCCGTGTTTTCCCGTGGGCACGCTCATTGTGCAGCGATCGAGATTTTTCACACGTAAGCGACTCGATTGTCTGACAAACCGCATCGCGCGCGCGTCGACTAGACTGTGTACGTGCATCATGGTTGGCATCGACATCAGTATCGCCAGTACGCGCATGTGTGTCGGTCGTCGCGCCTCTCTTGAATGTCTTCCGGTTCGGGCTTGCTAAACAAACTAATCGACCGATTACCTTTCGAGCTTCATTTACCTGGTTATCAGTTTTGCGGACCTGGAACGCGGCTGGCGGAACGTCTAGCGCGCGGAGACCGCGGAATAAACGCGCTAGACCGCGCGTGCCTGCGGCACGACCGCGCCTATTCGCGGGACGCGAATACCGCCGCGCGCCGAGTCGCGGACACGCGACTCGCGGCCGACGCGTTGGCCCGCGCACGGGCCGCGGACGCAAGTTTGGGCGAAAAAATCGCGGGATTGGCGGTAGGCGGTCTGATGAAGGCGAAAACTAAGCTGGGTATGGGTACGCGCAAGAGAGGCGCCGGCGCCACAAGGAAAAAACCCACCACGACAAGAAAAAAGCGAAGTCCCAGGACCCTGCAGCTGGCCAAACGTGGAGGGTTCCTGCCGCTGTTGGTCCCTTTGTTGGCGACGCTTGGTTCTTTAGCCGGTGGAGCTGCAAGTATCGCCACCAGCGTAAATTCGGCCGCAGCGGCCCGAAAACTCCTAGCGGAAAAAGAACGGCACGACCGCGCCATGGAGGGCAAGGGATTGTATTTGGCACCCTATAAACGTAGCGGTGGCAATGTGAAAAAACGGAAAACGACCGGTAGAAAAAAAAAAACGACGACTCGCCATTAATAAAACTTCACGACGGGCCCACCAGTGATCTTGACCTCCGCGCATACGCTCGTACTCTGAAAATTCCACATTTCCGCGGTGTTTTCATGCGCACCGATTTAAATCACATGAGTCCGAGGCGAGTTGAGAACGTTATTGTGAACCTGGATGACGCGCGTGGGCCGGGGACACATTGGGTAGCCTACGCCAAATGCGGAAATGACGTGAGATATTACGACAGCTTTGGAAATCTCCGACCGCCGGTAGAGGTGGTCAACTACCTGGGACCCCGAGCACGTATCACATACAACAAGGAAAGAGAGCAGAAGTACGATACAGCCGTGTGCGGACAGTTGTGCCTACGCTTTCTGGTGCAAAACGCAAAATGTCTCGGACACTCACGTTGACTGGTAAATCGTCGATTCTAAGCGCCACATATTTTCCGCCCATTAATCTCGGTCAATCCGAGGAATCCGCTTACGCCGTCGGTTTGGTGGACTTTGAGACGTTCAACTCTATTCCCAACGTGGACGAGACCAACAACGAGTTTGCGTGGATCGTGACTAAGACTCTCACTCTGCCTCCAAAAACCTACAAAGTCCTCGATATTATGAGTTACCTGACAAGAGTGCAGCCATCGCCAATCTACGACGGTAAGCACTTTGTTAAGTTTCGCTGGCTCAACGAATCCAAGGTGAAAATAAAAAGTGTCGCTGTGCTTGACTTTACCGCGCCGCATAACTTTGGCGACACGTTGGGATTCAAGGGAAAAGTATTGTCCGCCGGTACGTGGCACGAGTCGGATGACTCCGTCGATCCCTATGCGAAAATCGAAGTGAGCGTGGGACGGAATGACACATTGACCTACATTGGTCGCAAAGATCTTACTCTGCCTGACGGTTCGTACGAAATTGATGATATTGCGCAATACCTACAGCAGTCTCTACCAGACGCCGCCGTGGAACTCCGACCCAACAACAAAACGCTGAAAAGTGAAATAAAAAGTGCGTACGAGCTTGATTTCACCGCATCCAACAGCCTGGGCTCGCTGCTGGGTTTTAGCCAGCGAAGACTCGAACCAAACGTTTGGCACGCGTCGGACGAAACTGTGAACATTTTACGAGTCAACGCGCTGCGAATCGAGTGTAATATCGTTTCCGGAGCCTACAACAACAACGATCTCGTCCACACGATCCACGAATTCTCACCCAATGTGCCACCGGGATACAAGATCTCTGAGGCGCCGTCTAACGTGATTTACCTACCGGTGAACCAACGCGACATCGGCAATATTACGGTGCGCGTGCTTGACCAGGACGGACGCCTCGTGAATTTCCGCGGCGAAGTCATAACCGTGCGCCTTCATTTAAAAAAAGTTCTCTGAAACGCCAGCCGCGGATCGGAATGTTAATCTACGTTGATCCCTACCACGACCAGTCCAGATACGCGCAATTTAACTCGTCTACGTTCAGTGTCACCCGGAGAAGCGAAGAAGTCTGTTCCTGCGACCCGCCGTTGACACCAAAAAACGTGCAGATTCTCGAGTCGTTGGGTTACAAAGTGAAAAAACAGTTTTAAAATGGCACAAATTCTCAACATCGACACCAAACCGCTGTTTGACAACAGCGTGACGGGTATCGAAATTCACACCCACGCACCCTACGCAAACGCCTCGTTTCACAACAGCGACGAAATTCGCATACCCATCCAGCAACAAGATCTCTACACGCTACCGTCCCAGAGTTACCTTTACATCGAGGGAACCCTAACGAGCAAAACCCCTAACGCAACTGGAGAATTTGAGCCTCTTGCCGACGCTCGCCTGGCAAACAACGCTGCAGCATTTTTCTTCGACGAAGTTCGCTACGAACTCAACGGTGTGGAAATCGACAGAGCCAAAAACGCGGGTGCAACGAGCACGATTAAAACCTACGTGTCAAAAACGCCACTTTTTCTGGGATCCGCGGCGAATGCGAGCTGGTCGTTCGCGGGAACCTCGACGACGCTATCGGCGGGCCATTTCTCCTACTGCGTGCCTCTCTCTCATCTTTTGGGTTTTGCCGAAGATTATAAAAAAATTGTAATCAACGCGCGGCACGAGCTGATATTGATTCGCGCGAGGACGGACGACGATGCGATTGTATCGGCGGTGGCGACGAGCGTGTTAAAACTTGTTAAAATTCAATGGAAAATGCCGCACGTGTCTGTCGAGGATCTCAGAAAAATGGATCTTCTGCATCTCTTGGAAAGAAGCGAATCGATTCAGATGAGTTATCGATCATGGGAATTGCACGAATACCCGACACTCCCGCGAACAACATCGCACACCTGGTCGGTGAAAACTTCTACCCAGTTGGAGAAACCGCGATACGTCATCCTTGCCTTGCAGAGCGGTAAAAAAAACGTGCGCAAAGAGGACCCTTCGGCGTACCAAGATCTTGATCTGCGTGACGTCAAGTTGTACTTAAATTCCGAAATGTATCCGTACGACAATCTGGACTTGGACTTTGGAAAAGACAGATACGCGCTTCTGTACGATATGTACGCTAAATTTCAATCCTCCTACTACGGAAAGGCGTTCAACGCGGAACCGTTGCTGAATTTTGCCGATTTTAAAAATAGAGCTCCACTCGTAGTCATTGATTGCTCACGTCAGAATGAGTCCATCAAAAGTGCTCCGGTGGACGTGCGTCTCGAGTTCCAATTCCGAAAAAATGTGCCCGCAAACACAACCATGTATTGTCTCATAATACACGATCGCATAACCGAATATAATCCACTTACCAATGTAGTGAGAAAAATTGTTTAACTGTATTAACTACGTATTGGGAAATTTAAAATAATTTGACTCGATGCCGAGTATAATCCCCTCACCAATATGGTGAAATAAATTGTTTAACTGTATTAACTATCTATTGGGAAATTTAAAATAAAATAATTTGACTCGACGAATTTTGTGTGTTTTTTTCCCTCCACCATTTTTTATTTTTTTTTTACATTTTTCGTACTAAGACTAGGTACAACGGTACACTGAAGCGGACGACCGGTGAGATCGTCAAGCAAATATCCATTTTAGCCCACCACCATTTTTATATTTTTTTTTTGTTTTTTTGTCCTACGTACTAACCTTAAAATTACCTTAAAACGAAATACCTCTAACAATTGATGAACGAACCAAAGGTCCCGTGTACGCAAGTTTTTCCCCATTTTCTGTTTTATCACTTAATAGTACATATTACGCGTGCTCCTTAGCTTATAACTAAAAGTTTATATAGTGGCGTCGTCGTTTCTCCTCCATCTTAAATTAGTCGGGTGTGTCCCATCCATCCAGAAAGTGATTGCCTCGGTGTCGCGTCTTTGCGAGATCCGCGCAAAGACGCGACTTACAATAATATCGACGAATTACAAAATAACAATGACATCAAATGAACCGAATATCAAGAAAACTTCTGTACGTGCATATGGTAAGTATGTGAAAACACTCGATGCAAAAATGACCTTACAATATAACCCTGAGTAGATTCAAATTATACCCGCAAGTACGCAAGGGTGAACATTTTCGAAAATTATACCTTCCTCAACGAAACGCACAAAAAAAGGGTATCCCCTCCTGCCGAAGGCACTACGCGCCCCCTCGATCGGAGGGGACATGCGTTTGTTTCAGAAAAAAAAAAAAAAAAAAAAAAAATCCCCACCGTCCGTATAGATCTGTCGATCTCTACGGATGGTGGGGATCCGCGTTAAAAAAAATAAAAAAAAAAAGCGGAGGCAATTGCTGCCTATGCGGACGCCGAACGGGCTGGCTGCACGTTATTCTCCCGAGTTGTACCGGATCACAGTGAAACCAGGTGAAGAGATGCCCGTAGCGTTGACCCTCCCGTCGAGACAATTTATCGGGGGCGGGTCTGAAAAAAAAAACGGAAACAAATTACATTGGTAGGCTCTACACCTTGAGCCCGATGGTTCTACCGACACAAAAAAAAAAAACATTAGGCTCACTACATATGTGGCGGGCAACTTCTTGGGATCCATACTCCGTTTTGTTTTGGACTTTCCAGGTGCCTCCCTGAACTGCACGGGGGCGAAGTCAAAACCGGAGTTTTCGGAATTCCCTGGGTAAGATCGCGTTGCAGCTGTATGGACGTTTATAACTTCGCCGCCAAACGGTGGTGGTGGTGGTGGTGGATGCGCGTCACTGGGAGTTAGATTGAACGTTGGTTCCAGCGACAAATTTTTGCGTGCGCGGGGTGTTGGGGTCACGTGATGCGTCATTTTTTTTCGCATCGAAGAGTACAAGTGGTCGTACCTCTGGCTGTCGTACGTATTCCAGGCAGGAGGCGTTTGGGAAGAATCGATGTTCCTGCAAAAAAAAATAATGTTGTTGCAATATTTCGACCGGCAATTATTTCAGTTTCTCTCGCTCTGGCTTACCAATTTAGATTTTAAATTAAACCGTTCGTTAAAATTATGTGTGGTTATAGACTAGGTGAACAATGATGATGATGCTGACGACGACGACGATGATGATGATGACGTTTTTTTGAATTGATTTTTTATGACGCATCGTGCAAAAGACCGAGACAACGAGTTACCAATTCTTGATCGATCAAATTGGTAGGCTCGAATTCCGGATCGGCTGCTACAACCTTTCTCAGTTCATCCGTCGTTAATGCGGGAGAATTTTCACAAATGTCGATTATTTTCCTAGCTATACCGCTAGCTTTTCTTTTCAATTCAGGCAACTGCGATTCCAATTTGTCGAGCAAAATATTTATGCACGGAGCGGTAGAATATAAGATCTCGCACGTTTTGGGCATCATTATGAGTCCCTGCGGAAGATCGACCGAGTTAATTTTCAATGCGTTCCGCTCTAAAAATCTCACGCAACTGAGATGAAGCTGTCTGTTTGAGTCGAGCCGAGCCCATTGTGCCGAATTTGCAACAGTACTCGATCCGCAATCAATCCAAGAACGAAACATTTCAGCTTTGCTGACAAAATCGTCCCAAGCCTTTCGCTCCATGTAGAGCGTTGGCCGTTGCAAATCTTTTCGCGTGTCCGTCACGAAAACTACTACCTCAGATGATTCTACGTGAGAGTTTACGAGTAACGCCACGCCGACGCGCTTGGATTCACTTTTTGTCAAAGGAAAATCCGAACGCAATATTAATTCGTAGTTGTCAATTTCTACGCGCCTTTTCTTCTCCGGTGTGGAGGTCAATACTGGAGAGGTCGCTCGCTGAGATTCGGACATATTTACTTTACTGAAGACACGCACCACGACAAAGATTCAGCCCTGACTGACTTCTAAGCTTCGCAGCCGATGCTATTTATACTCGATCGAATGTCCCGTCGTCAAGCAGTTTTACCCTATCTTCGTGTATCCTGGTTCTGTCAAACGACTTTGAGATAAGTATCAGAATGTCTCGCCGAGCAGCGAGTTTTTTTCGCTACAAAGTTGCAGTTTCGAGCTCATTAAAAATGTTGCGATAAAGACTGAGTGGAGAGTCGCAACGGTATCTCAAAACACGCAATTAATTATTCCGCAGTGCCGCGTGTCGCCAGCCACTTAGAAATTAAAAGTCGCGAAAATATTAACAAAAAAAAACATACATCTCTGCTAAACTGGCTCCAGCAGTGAACGTAATCTGCTTCAAGCAAAAAAAAAAAAATATATTCAGCGCGACAACAAGAGTGATCTCACCCGGACTCGGAGCGTCGTGCTTGACTAGACGTGTCTGAGACGACGCGCCGCCAAAAGAAAAAACAAATGCACGTATATATTACCATAACGAACGGCTCAATTTCTCTCGCTCGAGAGGTGAACGTTATCCCTTTCAAAAAAGCGTCTTCATTAAAACCACAATTTCGCGTAAACCTCCGAACTCGTACTGGGCTAAATATAAACAGCGAAATTTTCGGTCTGCCTATTCGCATCTCAGACGACGGCGCTCGGACCAAGAAAGCCAAATAAACGAAAAACAGCAAACGTACGTGCCAAAACTCTACAAATAGAATGCACTTTCGAGCCAGAGGACAGCGCTTGCACAAAGAAAGCAAAAAAAAAACGAAAAAAAGCAAACGTACGTTCCAGAACTCCACGAATAGAGCACACTTTTAGGTACAAAAGGCAAGGACGACTCTGCTGCTACTCACAAGTCTTCTGCGCTACGACAATCGCACATCTAACAAGTTTCTATTTAAACAAAATCGAAAAAAAAAAAAAAAATGGAAGACACCGGTGTAAGATTCTTTGACATTTCTCATCACCATTATGGCACCTCGACCTCCATTATACGAGAGATAGCCGTAATGTACTGCGACTCGGAAAGAATCAGATTCGCGGTTTTCAAACCGCCTGGCGACATCACCCCCGAATCGGAGGCGATGGCAGCTCTTGGAGCGTTTCACACGACTCTACCATGGGACGCAGGCCTGTGGTACGCGGACGAAACTTCGGTCTTCCTGAGAAAGCACGCAGCGGATCAGCGCCGGAAAAACATCCTCTACGGGTCGGAGAATTGTGTATTGTTTCGCAATCTCACGAGCATTGACCCCATTAATCTTGCAAATTACGGATGTCCGCCCCTGTCACAAATTATACTCCCATACGACTCCTACATGACCTGCGCAAATCACCTGCGGCCGGAAGGAACACAAAGACCAACCGAGTGCGTCGTTTCAAATGTACAAAGAATACGAAAATGGTACCGGAGCCATTTGACTGAATTCCAAAGATTCATCATCTGAACCTGCGAGCACCGGCATCCTACTGTGAAATTGAAAATTTACGATCATGAAGTATGTAAAGCAACAAATTTTTAACAG
This sequence comes from Euura lappo, assembly GCA_018257835.1. Lineage (NCBI taxonomy): Eukaryota > Metazoa > Arthropoda > Insecta > Hymenoptera > Tenthredinidae > Euura > Euura lappo. Next base: position 81,266 of record JAEUYN010001218.1, on the reverse strand, counting down.
TAATATCAATAAAATTTTATCCTTTTGATCACACGTTACTTACCTTTTTTTGAAAATCCATGTTTCTGCTTGATATTAAACAAACTGAACCCCAGATTCCTCGAGCTGTCCACACCTCAGTAAGACTCGCAGTTGAATGCGGAGTGCGACCGACTCGCGGTATTAGAAATAGATTTTAATGCGTCACTTTCGTACGACACGATCACGCACTCCGTAAGTGCAACCATTTACGTAACGCTGGTGCAATATGATTATATGCAAGTCGCGGTCTGATAAAAATATATTCTGCGAAACGTGGCAAGTTGCCACAGAAAATTTACAAAGTAACATTCAGTGCGCATTTCAAAGTAGTCGAGGTCAAGTGGCGAACATCGCGCGTGCAACAGACTAGTATGGCACCAAATCCTAATTAATACACCAAAATTCATGATGTTTCAAAAAATGTATAGTCCACGCTGAACGTGTACGAGTGTTTTCAAAATGTTGAATAAAATATCTGAAATTTAAAATAAAAGCGCCGACGTTGTAATTTTTTTGTACACGCGCAGACGCGAACGAGCTGCCTGCTCCGCAGGCAGCTCTCTCGCATCTGCCGCAAATCTCGGTTTGTAAGTCGATCTCCGGCAGCGACGGTCACGCCCCACGTAGTCGCCGTTACGGTTAATGGACCCACAGATAGTCACGCCCTACCGTGATCACGGTCGATGGATCAATAGACGGTCACGCCCCACTTGTCGCCGTACGGTCACTTCTCGAGTGTCGGTAAAGCATTTATAATTATATTGTCGCCGTACGGTCACTTCTCGAGTATCGATAAAGCATTTATAATTAATAAGATCACGATCGATGGACAATCAGTTCTCGAGTGTCGATATAGTAATGATCACGGTCGACAAACGTCAGTTCTCGAGTGTCGGTACAGCATTAAAAAAATTCTACCACGTCGGTACAGAAGGATAGGTTTTTTTTTTACGTCTGCGACCACGCCCCACGTGGTCACCGATCTCGGTCGATGGACCCGCAGACAGTCACGCTCCACTTGTCGCCGTACGGTCACTTCTCGAGTGTCGGTAAAGCATTTATAATTAATAGGATCACGATCGATGGACAATCAGTTCTCGAGTGTCGATATAGTAATGATCACGGTCGACAAACGTCAGTTCTCGAGTGTCGGTACAGCATAAAAAAATTCTACCACGTCGGTAAAGAAGTTCACGACTTACCCTGTTTGTCCCCAGGAGCTGTTTTTGATCCAGAAGTCTCATAGTATATCTACTGTGAAGAAAAAGAAGACAATCACTCTGAAATCGGTCATTCAAGCAGCAAAGAAATCAATGAGACCCGGTCCCGGAGCCATTGAGTCGGCGTTGGCTGGGGCCCGTATAGCGGCGGCTCGAGGGACGGTGCGTGTGCCTCGCGTTCTACCTGTTCCCAAGAAAATCGGCGGTTTCCTGCCTTTCCTGATCCCAATATTGGGGGCTCTCAGCGCCACAGGAGCCCTGGCTGGTGGCGCCGCAGGTATAGCGAAGGCGGTCAACGAGGCCAGCTCTAACAAACGTCAATTGGATGAGTCCAAGCGCCACAATTCAACAATGGAGGCGATTGCGTTGGGAAAAGGTTTATACCTGAAACCCTACAAGCAGGGTATGGGGTTGTACCTGGCGCCACCAAAAAACTAACAAAGCTGCCACGCCGAGCTCTCACCGACGCCGATTTACGCACCCACGCCAAGGAGATGAAAATTCCATATTTCCGCGGTGTATTCATGCGAAATGATTTACCCAATGGCGGTCCGAGAAAGCGTGAATCTGCAATTATCAATCTTGATGATAAAAATGGTCCGGGAACACACTGGGTTGCGTATAGGAAAACGGGCGATAAAGTCGTCTATTTCGATAGTTTTGGCGATTTACAACCACCCGAGGATCTTATGAAATATCTCGGTGTAGGCAGCGTAGAATATAATCATAGAAGGTATCAAGAATATGACACTGTGATTTGCGGACACTTGTGTCTCAAGTTTCTCAGTGGACAGCTATAAAATGAATGCAACGCATCGTTTCATCATTAGTCATGGCTGATTCGCTGACGTTGACGTTGTCCGGAGCATCCTCCACGCTGGAGACACGCTTTTTTCCGCCGATCGAGTTGTCGCCGTCGAAAGACTATGTTCTCGGGCTTGTCGAGCTCCTCACTTTTAATTCAATTCCCAATATCGACGTGGGCGGGAATAAGTTTTACATAAAACGAGCGAATAAAGAGGATAATGATGTTTTCATCATACCCACAGGTAGCTATGAACTCGAGGATATTGAACATTTTCTCAAAAAGATTCTTCCCAAAGATATTTCCCTCAGTCTGAAGGCCAATAACAACGAGCTGCACAGTGAAATTAGGTGTAATCATGCGGTGGATTTTCGACCAGGGGATTCCATTGCTCGATTGCTGGGTTTCAAACCAAGTCTCCTCGGGGGTGGCATAACTCATAAATCCGAGTTACCCGTGGCTATACTCAAAATCAATGCCTTACGCGTCGAGTGCAATATAACGACGGGTGCGTACATAAACGGAAAACGTGCTCATACGATTCACGAATTTTTTCCCACCGTTCCGCCCGGATATAAGATTGTGGAAGTGCCGACCAACGTCATTTACCTACCAACCACCGTTAAGACGATACATCATCTGCAATTGCGGATAGTTGATCAAGACGGGACGCGGGTGAATTTTCGCGGGGAGACTATAACCATACGGCTACACATTAAATCTGCGTGATAATGGGAATTGTTTTCGAGACGGCGAGACGATCTGGCGCAGGATATATAAACGCGACACCATGTCCAAACATCATCAGTCATCGAGCTCCTCTGATTCGAGTGACACGTCTGAACGCTCAGTTTCTCCAGAGCCTAGGCCTTCGACTTCGTGGCGATTTTGGAAAATAAAAATTCGTTGTGTTTTGTGCATAATACCATGGCGAAAATGATCAGAATTCAAAACCCCGTGGCGTTCGATGAATCGATTGCCCACTGCGAGATACACGCACATCAGCCATACGCATCGTCCTCGTTCAAGAACAACGATGAGATTCGAATCGTTGTTCAGAATCAAGATGCATGTGTATTGCCGGGCAAAAGTTCGCTACACATTCACGGCAGGATTACAAAGGCTGATGGCAAAACAGCCGTCGCAACCACCAGTCTGGTTAATATGGCTATTGGTCATCTGTTTGCATCCATCCGCTACGAATTGAATGGGCATGAGATCGATCAAAATGTGAACGTTGGAATCACCAGTGTTATGAAAGGATATCTATCTTTGACGCCGGGACAGCAGCACTTCCTGGACAACACCGGTTGGTTGTGCGACGACGATACGGCAATAGCTAATGCCGCGGGATACTTTGACGTCATAATACCGCTGAATATCCTGCTTGGATTTGCCGAGGATTATAACCGAATCATCGTTAACGCCAAACACGAGTTGATTTTGACGAGATCAAACACCGATTTGAATGCCATTCTACAATCAGCGACGGAGGACGTGAAAATTTCAATCGAAAAAATTGAATGGCTGCTACCGTACATCAAACTCGCGGATAATGAAAAGCTGAAGCTGTTGAGTTACATCGCCGCTGATCCAGCCATATCTATGAGTTTCCGCTCCTGGGAGATGTACGAGTATCCGATGCTGCCACAGACAACGAGACATATATGGGTAGTGAAAACGTCAACGCAGCTGGAGAAACCAAGACACGTAATACTGGGCTTCCAGACCGGGCGGCGGAATGATGCGAAGAAAAACGCCAGCGAATTTGATCATTGCCGGATCAGAGATGTGAAACTTTATCTTAACTCACAGTGCTATCCCTATGCTAGCATGAATCTCGATATTACCAACAATCAATATGCCATTCTCTATGATATGTACACCAACTTTCAACCGGCGTATTATGACAAGGAACCCGAACCTCTGCTCTCGCGGAGTACATTTTTAACCAAAGCACCGCTCGTGGCCATAGATTGCTCGAGGCAGAACGAATCGTTGAAAAGCGGCCCGGTGGATATTCGTTTGGAATTTGAAACTAGTGCCAGCATGCCATCAAATACCTCGGCTTATTGCCTGATTATACACGATCGCATCGTAGACTACAACCCGATTAGCGGTGTTGTGAGAAAATTAGTTTAAGTTAATATTAATTAGAGTGTAATAATGTGTGGATCAATAAAATGTATTCAATATATATGATTAATAATTTTTTATTCACCCCTCTCCATTACATTTTATAAACTTACTTCAATACAACTATTAGACATTTTTAGGCTGATGCTTTATCGCAAAATTCAAATCTATCAAACTCCCCGCCGAGATAGTGGAGCTGTAGGCGTTTCTCGGCAATTGCATCACTCATGGCGGCCAGTTGGTCGAGGTTCTGCTCGAGAACTTTGGCGATTCTCTTGGGAAGAAATACCGTGAATTTCCACTCTATCGCCACCAGGATGCTCGAACCGAATTTGGATTTGACGCTTTTGATACCCGTCACATCGTACTTCTTGTTCACCTCCAGCTCCGACATCTTTTTCGTTGTTAAAAAGTCGCTCAGGCAGCCGGCATGATTGATTCCACCGAAATCCAATGCTTCGGACTGAAAAAACCAATAATGAACATATTGTTTCGATAATACCAAATTCAAGAGAAAAGCAGTGAAAGTCTACCTTTTCCGAGAAGAACTCGCATTTGTTGAAAGAGCCTCCAAGATAGTTCAACTGGAGATCCTCTGTTTCGCTGCATCACTCATCATCGTCAACTGAGTAGGATTCGCCTCCAGATACTTTGCAATCCTGTTTGGCAGGAAAACGGTGAATTCATCATCGATGGCTGCCAAGATCCCTGCACCGAATTTTGTGATCATTGGTTTGAGAGCTGTAATGCTATACTTCTTGCCGATCTCGAGTTCGGCCATCTTTTTAGTCGTCGGATAGTCATCCAGACGAGTGGTTTGGTTAAGCATCGTTAAATCCATTGTCTGTCGAAAAAATAAAAATATGAAATTTCATTTAACACAAAAATGAATCAACATAATCAATGATATATGAATTCATGAACCTTTTGCTGAGGATCTGCAGCGCCCCCAAGTGCTTCAGAGAAATCGCAACGTTGATATACTCGGCCCGTAGAACTTTTCAGTGGAGATTCTTAGCGTGTAGCTCTGGAGAAATCGTTGGATCAAAGACACAGCGTTGATGCACTCGACTCGAAGTCAAAAAACTTGTGTGATGGTTGCTCGAGGGAGCTCCTGATTTTATACATCGCGGATCGGGTGTGGGGGTGAGAAAATATCACCTCCCTTTGACTCAAGCCGCATGCAGGTGTGTAAATTAGCTATTGGAAAAATCCTTTGATATCACCGTGGGAAAGGAAATCAGAGACAAAACCTTTGATCCCCGCCGCATGTGTGAGGAAAAAATTCTTGGAAACAAAACCTTTGATCTTTGCCGCCGCATGTGTGGGGAAAAAAATTCACCCAAAATTCTTGGAAACAAAACCTTTGATCTTTGCCGCCGCCCGCGTGGGAAATACATTTTCCCGAAAAAACCTTGGAAACAATACCTCTGATCTTAGCCGCCCGCGTGGGAAATAAATTATCCAAAAGATCCGGGCAAAGCAGGCGCCCTCTACGGGGGTGAGTAGGGACCCGGCACCATCTAGCGGTGAAACAGGCAGCCTCTACAGGGTATCGGTAAAGTAGGCGCCCTCTACCAGTGAAACAGACGCCATACAATTAGGCACGCCATCTGGGGAATGAAGAATTAGGAGCGCCATCTCTCGGGGAAATTAGGGACGCCATCTGTTGGGTAACCCGCCCACTGTCGGTAAATAGAACCATCGGTCGGTAACAGTGGGGCACCCTGGTAACTTACCCACTGTCGGTAAATAGCACGGATGCGAACCCCTCGGTCGGTAACCATGTCGGTAAGGGGATCTAGGATCCAGAACCGCCACATCCCCTCTACTTACGTTCGTCGCTCACCGCGTTTCCGAAATTCAAACTACTCTTCCAGCGTCACGGTGGAGGTACCTCAGAACCAACCAAAACCCGGCAGATTTAGGAACCCGGGGAATCACGCCTCGCGAACTGATCGATGCGGAGTTGTGGTGGAAAGGTCCTGGATGGCTACTAGAGGACGAATCTTCATGGCCCTCGGTCATTTCAGAGGCTCAGGAGGAAGTAGATGGCGAGATCCAGACAACCACTGTTCTTCATGCTACACTCCAACCGGAGTTCTATGAGCTACTGCTTAAGTATTCCAACCTCTCTAAACTCATCCGCATCCTGGCTCTTTGGTACAGATACTTTCATAACATTACTCACAAAGATTCTAAACGAACCGGCTTCCTACTGGCGGAGGAACGAAGCCAAGGGTTGAAGTTCGCCGTAAAGGTGTCGCAAGGTGCTGCCTTTGGCAATGAACTTACAGCTCTCTCCAAGGGGAAGGCGATTCAACGCAGCTCCCTGTTGCTCCCACTATCGCCACTAGTCGACTCGGACGGACTGTTACGTCTGGGTGGACGTCTTCGAAACGCAGTCCTGTCGTATGACGAGAAGCACCCGTATGTGATCGCCAAGGCGTGCCCGCTCGCGACGTTATTGGTACGAGACGCTCACGCCGCTACTCTCCATGGTGGACCGGAGCTGACCCGAAGTCACCTCTCTCAGAGGTTCTGGATTTTGAGAGGAAGATCTCTGATTCGCTCGATCGTCCGAGAGTGCGTTACATGTGCCAGGTACAGCGGTCGTATCAGTCGGCAAATCATGGGACAACTACCTGCTGATCGGACCAAACCCGCCAGGCCGTTCCTGACGTCAGGTGTGGATTATGCAGGTCCAATCACGCTGCGGCCCTCGCGGGCGCGGGGTAACATCAGTACCAAGGGATACATTTGCCTTTTTGTGTGCCTTTCGACAAAAGCTATTCATTTAGAGGCCGTTTCGGACCTCACGTCTGCTTCGTTTGTTGCAGCCTTTCATCGCTTTACAGGAAGGCGAGGTCGCTGTGCACGTCTGCTAAGCGACAACGCCACAAACTTTCGTGGAGCGGACAAGGAGCTAAGATCATTGCTCCACGCTGCATCTGACTTTTACGTGGACGTTGCAAGAGATTTGGCAAGTGAGGGTACGTCTTGGCATTTCATACCCCCGTATTCACCCAACTTTGGTGGACTCTGGGAGGCAGGAGTGAAGTCTACCAAGCACCATCTTCGACGTGCCCTCGAGGAACGAACCCCTACGTACGAAGAACTGGCGACATTCCTGTGCCAGATCGAGGCGTGCCTCAACTCACGCCCTTTAACGCCGATAAGTAACGATCCAAGGGATCTCACTGCCCTGACCCCCGGTCACTTTCTCATCGGAGATCCGCTAACCTCTGTACCCGAACCTGGTCTTGATGAAACTAATCCTAACCTTGTAACTCGTTGGCGACAGGTCTCTCAAATGCGCGATCATTTCTGGCGGAGGTGGTCCCGAGAATATTTGACCCACCTTCAACAACTTCCTACCTGGAAGCAAGAGCGCGAGAACCTACAAGTTGGGACTCTGGTTCTGATCAAGGACGATCTATTACCCCCAGCAAGGTGGTCCATGGGTCGCATCATCGAGGTTCACCCAGGACCGGACAAATTCGTCAGGGTTGTGACGCTACGCACCAACAGGTGTAACGTGTAACGTAGATGGCAGCACCACACTTGATGTAAGCGGGCGCCATCTACAACTAGGGACTCGAGGAGAATAAACACAGTTGTTGTCATGACCCCAACCTGAGTAGACCATCAATTACAACCCATAACCTTTACATGGCGCAGTCGGCCTAGTGATGAGGAAATTGCAATAATTAAGTACTGTGGAACTCAGAAATACAAATACGCTTCCGAAATGGGAGACAGCAGAGGAATTTCGCCCATGAGCATGACGGGAAATGTGGCCGAAAACTGGAAAATCTGGCGGTCGCGCTTCGAGAATTACCTCGTGGCTACAGAAATTAACAAAAAATCTGAAGCCACGCAGTGCGCACAATTACTACACTACATCGGAGAAGAGGGCTTCAAAATCTACAGGACGTTCACCTTCCAAGACAATGAGAAGGACAAAATTGCGATACTAATACAAAAATTTGAAGCACATTTTCTGCCTAAAGAAAATCTTTCCTACGAGAGATACAAATTCTTTTCGTACAAGCAACAATCGGGAGAGACGCTGGAACAATTCATAACAGAATTGAAAGACAGAGCCATGAAATGCAAGCTCGAGAACCTGCAAGATAGCCTAATAAAGACAATGATCATCTGCGGCGTGTCCAATTCGACGATACGTGAGCAGCTTCTCCGCGAAGATGAATTAACCCGGGAAAAAGCAGTCGAGCGCTGTCTGATAATCGAAATGTCGAAAGAAAGAAGCGACGACATGGAACGAGGAGCTACAGCCAGCATCGTCAACGAAATAGACGCTATCAGGCATGGGAGAAAACAACATGGCGGTGGAGCGTCCGGAGGGAAGAATAACCACAACAACGGCCCAACGCCGGACGGCAGACAGAAGCAACATGGCAGCAGCAACAGCTTCGGGAAAAACAAACAGATAAGCGACTGTAATAACTGCGGTAAAACACACCCGATTAACAAATGCATAGCATACGGTAAAATTTGTGCCTTCTGCAACATACCAAATCACTTTGCGAGTAAATGTTTCAAAAAGAAAAGAAGTGAGAGTCAAAACAAGGTACACGAACTACAAGAAGATAATGTAGACGAAATAAGAGAAGTTGAAGATGTTAGCGAGAGTCTATTCATAGGTAGAATAGGTATCAATAACGTAGAGTCAAAAGAGTGGGTTCACGGTCTAAAAATCAACAACAAGTTGATAAATTTCAAACTAGATACCGGCGCGTTTGTTAACATCATACCAACCTCCACGTTTGAAAGTTTGGGGTTAGCAAAGAGCCTGATAGAAGGAACAAACGCTGAATTGACAGCTTATTCGGGAGATCTGCTCAAAGTTAGAGGTAGATGCAATCTAACCTGCTACAACGGCTCACACAAACACAATCTCAATTTCTATGTTGTGGATACGGACAAAAAACCGTTGCTAGGGTTACACTCATTGGTCGATCTCAATTTAATAAAGAAAGTAGAAGCAATCGACACAATCGAAGCTGACTACGGGAAGTTTGTCAAAGAAAACAAAGCGATATTTACTGGGATAGGGTGTATCGATAAGCCTTATCACATAGAGTTAGAAAAAAACGCAAAACCCGTAGTACACCCGACGAAGTACCTGTTCACATCAAAGACAAACTCAAAAGCACCTTGACGACGATTTAGAGAAAGCTGAAATAATTCAAAAAGTTCAAGAAATTTCGGACTGGGTGAATGCTCTTGTCATTGTCAGGAAACCCAATGGTAAATTACGTATCTGTTTAGATCCGGAAGATCTAAATGAAGTTATAAAACGCGAATACTACCAAATTCCAACCTTTGAGCAAATAACGTCCAAACTAGCAGGCGCTAAAGTGTTCAGCAGTTTAGACGCAACTAACGGGTTTTACCAGATCAAATTAGATGCAGAAAGCGCAAATTTATGCACCTTCGGCACACCGTTCGGCAGATATAAGTTCTTGAGACAGCCTTATGGTATAAAATCAGCCCCCGAAGTCTTCCAAGACGGATTCAAAGCAATCTTTGACATGGAGGGTGCCGAAGTGTATATTGATGACATAATAGTCTGGGGTAAAACTAAAGAGGAACACGATGAAAGACTTGCCAAGGTATTTCAACTGGCTAAGGAAAACAATGTTCGATTTAATCTAGACAAATGCAAGTTCGGGAAAGATAGAATCAAGTACCTGGGTCACGTTATCACTGACAAGAGCATGCACCCAAACGAAGAAAAAATTCGAGCTATTACAAACTTCCAGCAACCTGAAAATAAAACTGACGTACAAAGATTAGTTGGAATGTTAACTTACGTAGGGAAGTTTGTACAAAATCTTTCAGATAAAACAGCACCACTCAGGGCCTTATTAAAAGAAGAAATCGAATTTCAGTGGACGCCAGAGCATGCCCAGGCGTTGCAAGAAATAAAAACTATACTAAGCAGTCATCCAGTACTGCAATACTTCGACGTAACTAAAGAGACCACGGTCTCTGTAGACGCATCGAAGTCAGGGTTGGGTGCCGTTCTAATGCAAAATAACTTACCTTGTGCATACGCTTCAAAAGCACTAACCGAAACTCAGACAAGGTACGCCCAAATTGAGAAAGAATTATTGGCTATTTGCTTCGGATTGAACAAATTCCACGAATACATTTACGGGAAAAAAGTCACAGTAGAAACAGACCATCTACCCCTGATTTCGATAGTGAAAAAACCACTTAACAAGTGTCCCGCGCGATTACAAAGAATGATGCTTCAACTACGTAAGTGGGACATAGTAGTAAAATACAAACCAGGCAAACAACTTATACTAGCTGATGCACTTTCCAGAGCGTACATTAAAGAGCAGAACATAACCCAATGGGAAGAAGAAATAGAGTCACAAGTATGCCTAATAAACTGTCAAATAAACGTATCTGCTGAAAGAAAGCGTGAGCTAGTGACTGAAACAGACAAAGACCAAGAATTGACAGAATTAAAAAGGGTTATAAAAACAGGTTGGCCGAACAACAACAAAAAACTTGACGATAGGGTTAAAATCTACAGTCAATTCAAAGACGAACTGGTAATAGTGGACGAGTTAGTTTTTAAAGGACAATGTGTAGTCATACCAAAAAGCATGCAAAACGAAATGCTTGAAAGAGTCCACTACAGCCACTTGGGCGTGAATAAATGTCTTAAACTAGCTCAAGAATCAATATATTGGCCTGGAATGATCAATCAGATCAAACAAAAAGTTGCCGAGTGTCCGTTGTGTCTAAAATACGCCAAGTCACAAAATAGAGAACCGTTGAAGTCACACGAGATTCCGAGCCTACCTTGGAACAAAATAGGCTGTGATATTTTCGAGCTAAGGGGAAAGAAATATTTATTGCTTATAGATTACTTCTCTAAGTACCCTGAAGTCGCAGAGCTCGGAAATACCACAACCAGTCTGAACGTGATTAACAAAATGAAGGAAATTTTTGCTAGACACGGCATTCCACAGACTGTGATATCGGATGGCGGAACTCAATTCACTTCAGCAGAATTCGAAGAATTTTATACAGATTATGAGTTCGATCACAAAACGTCGTCACCGACTCACGCACAGTCGAATGGAATGGCGGAGAGAAACATTCAAACTGCAAAAGCGATGTTCAAAAAAGTACTAGAGGAAAAAAAAGACATAAACTTAGCACTGTTGCATTACCGAAACACTCCTATTCTGGGAAATGTTTCACCAGCCGAAGCGTTAATGTCTAGGAAACTTAGATCCAAACTACCATACACAGAAAAATCTTTGAAACCAAAAGTAGTAACTAATGAAATGACCAAAACAGTAGAGAAACTCCAAAAAACTGAGCAAAAGTATTATAATGCTAGAAATGCCAAAGAACTACCAAAAATAGCAGACAATGCCAAGGTCTATGTACAGCGAAGTCCTAAGTCAATCTGGACCCCGGGCGTTGTAATCTGTCAAGAAAGGGACAGGTCGTACAGAGTTAAACTAGAAGGTGGTTCGATTCTTGTTAGGAATAGAAGATTCATAAAACCTGTTAAAATAAGTACTGAGTCGAAGCAACTAACAGAGAAACATAGACCGGCTGAGAAAAAGGAGAAGAAAGTAGAGTATAAGATTTACATCGAGGTAGAGAAAGACGAGAACGATGAAATAGACGAAGAAAGGGTAGAAAGACTATCAAGCTCTTCTAGCGAAGCCTTTGTAGAAAGTCTATCAAGCTCTTCTAGCGAAGCCTTTGTAGAAAGTCTATCAAGCTCTTCTAGCGACGCATTCGAAGACGCTGAAGCGTTGACAGAAAGCACAGATTCAGGCAGAGAAGAAGCGTTAGCTACTAGAACTACGTCAGGTAGGATTGTCAAACCACCTCTGAGACTGGATCTGTGAATAGATAAAGTAAGGTTAACATTAAGGTTATTATTAATCTATTATCAAGCACTTTGTAAACGTTCAAATAAATACAAAATATATCTAGCCTAAAAAGAGGAGATGTAACGTGTAACGTAGATGGCAGCACCACACTTAATGTAAGCGGGCGCCATCTACAACTAGGGACTCGAGGAGAATAAACACAGTTGTTGTCATGACCCCAACCTGAGTAGACCATCAATTACAACCCATAACCTTTACAACACCCGCACGGAAAAAAATACATCACAGTATATATGCCAATGTGTATCCCAAAAACTTATATATGAAACATACATTCGTTATGTATCACAATATATCGAATTTGTATGTCATATATATCCAATTGATATATGTGGATGATATATGCTATGGATATATACAACATACATCCAAATTTATATCCTTTTTAAATGTTCGATATACGAGGTGGATACTTCGTTACGCATATAAAATAAATACATGGAGTTCACATATTGTTTATTCGTTCAAATATATCTTTCATACATGCACAAAATACTTAATCTGAAGTATGTTTGCTTATATTTGACATATACGCGGAACAGATTTGTCATATATTCCGGATACATAACTAAAATATCTGGAAATACATCATCACAAAATTCGCGAAAGATCGATGCAAGTATTTTTTATACTCAAGAGATACTTTTTTATTATATCTACCTCTATATTTCTGGTATATCTGCCAAATACAATCATCCTACTGTTTGATGAATGCATGGAACTTATATTTTGTTTACTTATCTAAATGCATTTTCAACATATATACATATCTATTGATTCGAAACTCTATCAGATCTTTGGATGCATATTTCAGAGATAATTTCAGAGATAAAATATGCATGAAATATGTATTACAACATATATGTATCGTACATACATAGAATACATAAAATATACATCCCTGTATATATATTTTATAGACTAATAGCGGCAAAAATGGAAGAATTTTAAATATATATGAAATATATGCAGTATATAAAACATATACTCTGTCTTGATATATTTTAAATGTATAAATTTCCGTGCGGGCAGGGGAACTACAACTAGGGCAATTTCAAAAATTTGCCCGCTCCCGATCAAGGCCGCTCAAGAGACTTGACCGACCTACCCACCTATGTTTCTGATTTACTACTCATTTACCAATATCCATAAAATATCACTGTTCGTTCACGGCGGGCGGCTAGCCTGGCCAAGTATTCTTGGTGTATAAAATTTTTGTATTTGCTTATTTCGTCGCATGACGAGGCGGGCGGCATGTTCGAGCCGATAGCCCGGTCGCTGTAAATGAGTGCTGTCTCTCTCTCACTCTCGCATGTTCTCTCTCCCGTCCTAGCCGGCCGTACCTGAGGTGGATCGAGTAGCTTCATGGTGCGGTCGGTGCGGAGCGGGGAGTTGCGTGAGAGGAGAGGGAGAAGCCTCACTTCTTGTCTCCTTATCAGTATGTCCGTTGACCCGTCCCTTTTCGGTCATTAAGCATCACCGTTTCATGTAACTTTGAACCGCGCATCCTGTAAATAAATCCTGTAAATAAACTCGTGATTTAGTAAAGTAACAGGTGCGTGTTTCTTTTTTACTTTGTCCAGCATCCTGATCCGTGGTCGGTGTGTCCACACATATATCTGGCAGCGTTTATAACTTTCAGCCCGTTTATCCGTTTGCGGGGAAAGGCGTGAACATTATTATTATTATTATTATTATTATTATCATTATTGTTATTATTATTATTATTATATTATTATAGCACTTACCGATGAACTGTTGATCCTTGCCCGTTCGTGTTCTGTGCCTTTTCACAATCATAACAACATTCTTTGGAAATTCCGAAACAATTAGGCACATCCCACGTGCTTCGATCGCTGGATCGGTGAGATCAGTCCGACACTAGGCGGATAGCGTACTTACCGACGCGGTCCTAGGGATACGCGGAGGACGCCATCTTTCGGCCGCTGCCGAAAACTCTTTGCCGTCCATGATTCACCATGACCCACCATGATCCCAGCTGTTTGACTATCGCCAAATTGACACATTTTCGTAGGACACAAACCACGTCTTTGTTTTTGCACAAAACCACGATGTTTTGGTATATTTGTGTTCGGCATTGCACGTGGCAAGGTGCCAAGAAGCTGTTTTTTGCGATTGAGGCGCGTAGACTTAGCTATCAATGGAAATAGGTGACGCCCCCACCTCTTACGATGTAATAACAAATCATTTTTTTTCAATTTCGATGACTCTCATCAGTTTAATCGAATCTGGCCCTCGTGAATCATCGGATTCCCAAAGGACAGTCCGTTTGGAAGCTCCGTTTAGAAGATATTCGAGAAAATAATTTTCGTGGTAAAAATCGAGTAGAGCACCCCCTTAAGCACCCCCTTAAGTACGTGTAATATACTTATTTTAGTATGCGATTATTGTGGGGAGTAACTAGTTTTCCAGTGAAAAGTATTGCTATCGTATTCAAAATTCGGTTATCACACAAAAAAAAGTGGTTTGTCCGTATAACTCTATGAAACCGAATGTGCCCGCCAAGTACGTAGCTCTTGGAATGATGTTTCGATATCCTCACACGAAACTCCGACTTGACGACGTAGACTTGCTGAGAGATCGAAGGGGTACGCTCGGTGCTTGGTTTCTTTCTTGATTTCACGACAGAGACTGGCGATTCGTTTTGCTCATTTTTGCGTGGGTACTTGGCGGCTTTTCTTACATCGACGATGTTTTTTTGTTAGATTTCACTTCTTTTTGCAAGTACACAATATGGATACTGCTGTTCCATATTTAACCGACAGTAATTAGTTCAATCGGATTAACGTATCAACTATCCCAACTTTCGTACGGAATACTTGAAGCCGTACGGTCTGTGCATGAGCGAGATAATTCAATTTCATTGGCCAAAAGAATCCCACCACAACTGTATTTACGGTAAAACTAGCGTGGCGCTCAATGAAATTTAATTATTTCTGCGCATGAGCAGTTGATCCTACGATTTCAAGTGTTCCTCAGGGTATAGATTGCTCAATAAATTTTAACGGTGACATACGTATTTAAAGTATGATTATGTCAGGAAACACATGCGGAAGTAGAGCACGGGGAGAAACATTCAGAATAAAAAGACAGATTTACTTCAACTGTCAACTGTGACAAACATAGATGATTTATTAAATAGAAGTTAATTTTTTGTATACAGTCTTAACTTGTTGACTAAACTCAACCTAACCTAACTCAACTTGGAATAAAAATTTCAGTATTTTAACAGCCATACTTTGTATCAGGTGCTAGCTTAGAACTATCATTGATTCTTCCGAAATGCAAGTTCAATCGAATGAATGATTGAATTCGTTTCGTTTCTTTCGTACTTACTGGGCGAATTCGTAACGACGCTACAGTCTGAAGTTGCTTCATGTCGAGAAGCAAGCTTGCAGTTATGAACCAATTCAACTGCCTGGAAGGTTGTTTTCCGGTTCTAGCCAAATTCGGCAGTATCATCATTAGGAATACGCCCTATATCACTGTTATCGGATGATTTCCTTTTCCTTCTGTCAAGTTCACTCATTCGACACTATTCATTCAGCAATTCATCAATAAAATTTGTCTAAAAATACAATTCATGAATAAGTTATTTTTATCTGTAAAATTAACAGTTATAAACTAAATTTCTCTGAATAAGAATAGCTGAGACAAACTCCTGATTCATCATCAGGTCACGCTGCATTCTTATTGTTTCTCATTTCTAGGTCAAATCAGTTGACTGTTTATTTGCAACAGGGTTCGTCGATTCTGTGATAAAACGAGGTCTTGGGATCATTAAGTGTACACGAATCATTGTCCTTTGCGTGCTTGTCCAGTGAAATGCAATAATAATTTGGTCACTTTGAGAATCATAAGAATTATAACAACTGGTAGTTGAATATCCCATGCGCGGTGGCAGAGGGAAGTCGGGGACTATCGACTTGTATAGCATACCTTTCAGTATGAAATATTCAGATTTGTTCTTTCGCTCGTTGTCCGATGTGAGATTCTGAACAATTGTGCAGATTTAAAGCTTGGTGGTGGTAGTAGGCTGATCTTTGGTTTCAAAAGATTGGCCATTCTGAAGTAGTTTGTTTCCACATACTCATATCAGCAAACGACGATTGACCAGGTTGAGGCACGGTGAGAAGCTGGGAGTGCGAGAAAGTGGTATATCTATCACAAGATCAATGAAAATACAGACTCTTGCAGACTCATCTTCAACCCCGATGTATTGGCTTTTCCAAAGTAGCTTCGCTCTAAACCATACTATAGGAATAAACGGAAATAAATACTATGAAAGAAATTTTCAGTTGTGTTTTTCTGGGTTCCCTATTCCATCGTTAAGGATGAGTTTGAAGCATCAGTTTCATAGCATACTTTTTGATGATTAGCACAATAGTCGTGTCCCTGCGGTGACGATTAATCAGGTGAGAGATGAAGCAAGCAACTCCGATGTCGAGTAAAGATCTGTGATCTATGGGATACTGTCGGAGCTGAGTCATCTGATCGATTTGTTCATCGAGACGAACATATTACGCCATACCGGCGTGATATAGGCTGGCTCACTGGCAGTGATCGTAGGCTCTACCTTCTCGGGTCCTTGCTCTATATGCTTTTTCGTTCGGGTAAACCTTCTTATCTTAGAGATCTTTTCGTTGACCGCGGGCATGTACCCTACGGTTCCGGCCAGGTTGGCCCGTAGCGAATTTCTTTTGCCGCGTTTTGACATCGAGACGCATCGCAGGTCCTTTGCGGTGGCAGGGCTGAATTTCTGGAATTCCTTGACGAACGGCTTGAGAGAAGCTCCTACCTTCTTGAACTTCAAAACCGGCCTTCGTCGGTACCGTTTCGAAACTGAGCTTGCGCGTCGTGGCGGGTTGTGAACAGTCCCCAGTAGTTTGGTTCTTTTAGTTTCTTCTGGTTTGACTTTCTTGATTTTATTTTATCTGAGTATGCGCTGCATTGCTGCTATAATTCATTATTATTATTATTATTATTATTATTTTGTTATTACCATTATTATCATTGTTGCCATTATTCGGTAATATTTTGATTTTCTATCTATGTTTTATCTCTCTCTTATTTGGTTCTACTTCTATTTTTCCTTTCATCATAATTGTAACTTTGTGTGCTATGTCTGTTTGTTTTTCTCCGCTAGCTCTGTACTGCCCTTTGTCCAATATTGTTATGGACATGAATAAATTAAATAAAAATTAAAATTAAATTTTTCTCAGCTTTCTTTCGTACTTCACACGAATGTTGTAGTAATCATTGTTTCTGGTGACGAAAGAATTGTTATTCTGATCTGGTCTGACTCTGTGTTCCCAGGTTCTGATCTGGCGTACTCTAATAGATCTGTTTCACAAATAATCAATTATTAGATATACATTTTGGAGTTAGAAACTTTTCGTTTCACCTTTGATAAAATAAAGTAACTTACTTAGTTTTTGAGTATAGAGTTTTGCACGCTGGGCTGATCGGCGCAGAATGCATTCGACAAGTCGCTCTGCATAGTGTATCCGTCTATGTAGTTATTTATCGCATCGATCATTGACCAGGTATTGCAAATTATGATTGGCGCGTGGTAACGCCTTGGGACGTAATGTAACATCGAACGCAGATATAGGGAGGACTGACTGTGACGCGTCAGATGCAGTAGATAAGTATTCCATCCTATAACGTCGCTTTCGGATGATGTGTGACTTTTCACTGTCCTGTAAAGTTTTGGTTCAAAATGTCACAGTTCATAGATTTTCCATAGTGCTGCAATTGATGCAATGAAGAGCGATACTTACAATAAGGACGTATCGAGCTTTTCCCGGTAAACCAAACAATTCTGAATAAATTCTTCTTGTTGATCTGTGTATCGGCTTCGCCAGCTCCGTTAATTATCCAATTGAACATTCTCAGGGTGTTACAAACGACGATTGGTTGGTTTGACTTGTATGGAGCAGCTTAGGAGGGCGCAACACTGACTCCAAGTATTTATGGTAACTGCGACCCGTAAGTTGTAGCTTTTTTCTCTGTTCCGGAACCTTGGCGATTGAGATCTGGCAGATTCTTTAGCGGAGCAATTATCTCAATCGTCGGGTAGCTATGTACGTGTAGTATGTCTCGTGTCGATGACTAATCAACAGCATTCTTTTTGAAGTCTACCTCGACAAATCTTTAGCGTTCAATCAAAACGTTTTTTCGTATTGGCAATGCAGGACTGTTAGAACGAATATCTCGGAGACGGTGTTGATTGTTCCAGTATCTTGAAACTGGGTTTTAGGTTATTATGCGATTTCGTGATTATGATGTGTAATCACCCAGAATACACTCAATTGATTGATACCCGACTTAAAGTACTAACACAGCACAAAGCACGTCGTGATCACTGACAATATATTATTGATACAGACATTAAGGTTATCGTATAACCAAACGATTTTCATCGATTTTTCTATCGACCGTGAGTCAAGAACTAGATCATATCTAGTTTGACATCTTATTACGGCCGTCGGCCAGCCGCGAGCAGCGCTGACAGGCGGTCATATTGTGAACTCACTTCGCGATCGAATGTATTTATACCGACCGAGTAAGAGATTGGATTCGGCTCAAAATCAATAGGGGTCGAGATTTTCACGGAACATAACCAAGATTTGAATCCCAAGTCGATACGTACAGCCGTTCGATCGGAATCCATGTCCCAAGCCAGCGTCTAGCGAGAAATTGGGCGCAGAAGACGAAGAAGAAGATGCTTTTTCATCATCTTTCGTCATTAATATCTCAGAAATCAGTTTACCGATTTTGATGAAATTTATACAGCAAGGTCATGTTGGGGGGACTTTCTGTCCTGTAAATTTTATTGGAAAATATTCACGCGTTTCGTAGTTCTGACAGCGTGCTTACAGGTATAAAAGTTCGTCCCAGAAAATAATTCCCAGCTAGCTCTCGCCTGCCTGCGGGTACTTGGCGGCGATTCGCTGCCGCGAATCTTGATGCGCATGCGTGAGGCAATACCGACTGTGAGATGGAAGGAGACAGCAAACAGTCGGTCTCGCTTCAAATTGACGATATTTCGGACTTTCAGCGTCTATACTTTCGAAAATAAACGGTAAATAATTCTGAAATTTTCAGACAATATCCGGGTAGTAGCCCTTCGTACCTGCGTGGTTTTTCGTGTAACTCTTAACACTGGTCTAAGCACCAGAAAATAAAACGTATCATTCACGTGCGTCGGGTATGGGGTTCACGTGTTAAGATTGGTGATTTCGATTGCAATTATCTCAAGTTTGGAACGGTCAATTCGATGGAAATTGCACATACATTTAGATAGCATCTGAATCAATACGTGGGCAAAATTTCAGAGATTTCTTAACACATTGAATCCATGGAGGTACTACCTTAAATTATAATTTACAGAAAACCTGAAATTCCTGAGTTCACGCCAACGGAAGTATTGGACGAGGTGACCCCAGGAGACAATACTCTGTAAGTTTCTCCGATTCACAATTAGAACATGAAAAATCGAACCGATTCAATTTTTGTTTTTGTTATCAAATTAGAGGAACATCGTTGGTTACGTCGACGCGATTTTAGACAGCCAAACCGTGGGTAAAAAGAGACGGTTGGTCATTCGTTCTCAACAACGATGCGGGTACGAAAATAACAGTGCTAATTTGGGAGGATAAAATTCCAATTTATGAGCGGTCCTCTATCGCGTGGTGATTGTTCCTATTAATAAGTAATAAATTTCAACTCATTACAAACTATTTACCGATAATTGTGTGAAAAATAGCTTTTTTCATTATCTTTACAATGACAAAAAGAGTTATACAAAAAAAAAAATCTTTCCAGCAGTTTTTGAATAAGGATAGTATGGATTTTTTGAACAAAAAATCAACCTTGATTTCAGCCATACTGACGTTAGTTAAAAAACAGCTTCAAGATTTTTTTCGAATGACCTCTCGAAGTCTCCCATTAAAATTTGCTACGTTTTATCGTGAAATCGATGATTGTTGCGTTTCAGAGTTTATCAATCGTTTGCAGTTCAATCATAAAAAAATTTAGACCGTCCGTAATTGAAATAAATAAATAAATAAATAAATGTGATGCATAATAATCTATTTTTCTTTCAAACACGCTTCGATTTCGATTTACGTGAAACAAAATTACAATATGTCGATTATTCAAGTATTGCATATCATTGTTCTACCTTAAACTTTGCCCTTCTGCTGTGTACGACCGACCATATATTATTAGGCACATAATATGCTGATTCTGATTATTTATTTACAGATAATTGAGTTAACAATATGTAAAAGCGCTGCCGCTCGAACCTTTATACAACCCTAGGAAAGAGGGTTTTGCGAATTTTGACCTTTCGGTGCAACGAAACATTAAATTGATTTGTCATGGAGTGTTTAACAACGTTCCTATTCAAAACGTGGTGGTTGTGACTATCCCTATAAAGTATGCAGCAGCATATAAGGGATCGAGTGGTATGTAAAATTCAATTGAATACGTAAATTTATCATCATTGCTCTTGTGCTAATGAATTTTGCTTATCGTCTTCAGTTTAACGTTTCATATATTTTCTATGTTTACTTATTTTTTATATAATTTCAGGTCGACCCCCGGTTGACTTTTTTTTTATTCATTGATATAGATTTATGTTTTTGCTGTCTACGTTTCTGCTATCGCTTGACGACTTATTTATTAGTGATTAAAATTTTTATTATATTCTATCTCTGGAATCACTCATAGACTTTTTTCTTCGATTACGACATTAGACAAAAGATTCATTCATGCATATGGGGCTGTCCACGTCAATTCACCTAGCCTCCAGACCACAACTTTTTTGATTTGCTTCGTAATTTTTTCTATTGTTGCCCTTGCTCTAAAACATTTTTCTGAATTTTTTCAGATTTTTAAAAAATACCCTTTGTGAGTTATGATTTTTTTTCGACCAAAAAGAAGGACCATTTTTAAAAATCTGAACAAATTCACAAAAATCCTCTGACTGACGTAGAACAGTCTCCCATTTGCGAGAATGTGGAACGAATTTTTTATATATTTTTTTAATATTTTTTTACGAATTGATTGGTTTTTTTCTTTTTTTTTTAAGTAAACACTACACCCACGACTTTTATCCTTTCTAGATCTGCCAGCACTATTTTCGAATTATACGAATGGGAAGAAATTGGTATTCAACTGCTCAGTTACTAGAACAATTATTACGATCCAGTATTCATTTTGCTCCAAGGATAAAATGTGGAAAAAATTGGTCGTTTCAGCTCGTGTTCATCGTTTCTGTGATATACACTTTGAAACAAACAATTTTTTCCACATTTTATCCTTAGAGCAAAATGAATACTGGATCGAACTAATTGTTCTAGTAACTGACCAGTTGAATACCAATGTCTTCCCATTCGTATAATTCGAAAATAGTGCTGGCAGATCCAGAAAGGATAAAAGTCGTGGGGGTAGCGTTTACTTAAAAAAAAATTCAAAAAAAATCAATCAATTCGTAACAAAAAATATTTAAAAAATTCGTTCCACATTCTCGCAAATGGGAGACTGTTCTACGTAAGTCTGAGGATTTTTGTGAATTTCTTCAGATTTTTGAAAATGGTCCTTCTTTTTGGTCGAAAAAAAATCATAACTCACAAAGGGTATTTTTTAAAAATCTGACAAAATTCAGAAAAACGTTTTAGAGCAAGGGCAACAATAGAAAAAATTACGAAGCAAATCAAAAAAGTTGTGGTCTGGAGGCTAGGTGAATTGACGTGGACAGCCCCATATATACATACATACAAAAACATACGTCTATACTATATGTATAGATTGATACAACATACGTATATACATTTATTTACTGCCGGACACTGCATTAAATTTGCTATACGTTTCTGCCCTTATAATCAGCCTATAACTAAATAACGTAATTTGTTTGCAGTGGTCGAAGGATACATAAGCGCAGACTTCAGCTCACTCACTACCGGCAGCGGTGGCTGTTCCTATGCGACCGGTGCAATATCCGATGGGCAGTACAAATTACGGGTGCAGGTTGCGAATTTCATCCCGTTGAAAGAAATCACGTTGGGCACTAATATACGAATCAAGGGAGTTTTGAATGAAGATAAATGTTTGTAATTTTTATTCATTCTTCTGCCTCACTATTTGATTCAAATAATTTTCACTACATAATATCTTTTTGTTACAGTTGGAACCTTATATTTGCAGACTGAAGACGTCACGTCAATCGCGAAGATATCAGATGACAAATTGGATACTGTTCAATTGAAGAATTGCTTTAGGGCACCACTGCCCGAGTCGAAATTGAAAACCTATGTAAGGCCTACCCGCGGAAGAAATGCGAGGGGTGAACCACTCCGAAAAATGGCGTACACCAGACTTCAAGACTTCACGGGACTTCAAGGGACTTCAAGGAACTTCATGAGACTTCATGGAACTTCAGGGACTTCACGGCACTTGAGGGACTTCACGGACCACGGGACTTCAAGGACTTTATGGGACTTCAAGACTTCAAAGACTTCACGGGACTTCAGGGACTTCAAGGGACTTCATGGGACTTCAAGAGACTTCACGGGACTTCATGGGACTTTATGGGACTTCATGGGACTTCATGGGACTTCACGGGACTTCACGGGACTTCACGGGACTTCAAAGGACTTCACGAGACTTCACGGGACTTCATGGGACTTCACGGGACTTCATGTGACTTCATGGGACTTCAAGGGACTTCACGAGACTTCATGGGACTTCAAGGGACTTCACGAGACTTCATGGGACTTCACGGGACTTCGTGGGACTTCAAGCACTTCACGGGACTTCAAGGACTTCACGGGACTTCTGGGACTTCACACACTGTTGTACACCGGACTTCAAGAGTGGTTCACCCCTCGAAGAAATGGAAATATCTGCCACTTTTAGGGCTTAAGTAGGCTCATAGAACCTATTTTATGCCTAATAGTGGGCATATATTTCCATTTCTTCCACGTTTAGGCCTAAAATAGGTTTTTGAGGATTTCGATTTCGACTCGGGTGAAGATCCTCCGTCCAGTTTAAAACTCCTATCACATGCATGCATGCAATAGAAGTTTTAAGCTGTTCTAACTAAGGGGGTACATGGATTTTGAATTTTTTTCTTTCAATGAAGAAAGAATCATTCTATTGTAACTTTTGTGGCATAAGAAGGAGCAACATTCGAACAATATTTCACAAAATTGTCATCCAAAAATTTTGAACATCCAGCCGTTAGGACCTGGTTTTCGGAAAATTTCATGAAATATTGTTCGAATGTTGCTCTTTTATATGCTCCAAAGTTACTATCGAATGATTCTGTTTTAATTGAGAAAAAATAATAATTATATGTGATCAGACAGGAATAAAAATAGTCATAAAATTTATACTTACACGGAGCGTTGTCGATAATTATATTTTGTGAAAATTAATAAAAAAATTTCATGAAACATTGTTTGAATGTTGCTCTTTCATATGCCCCAAAGTTACTATTGAATATGATAGTGTATTATCTATCGGTTATATCCAGGGTACCCAAGTTGAGAATTTTTGCTGCACAAGGCCCCCGGGGCGATGCACATAATTGGATGGGTCAGTTAAGCTTGGTACCGGGTCGGGAAAAGGTCTGTTAATCCTATAATGACGCACAATAGTACACTTGACTCAGGATATTTATTGCGATATATTTCAGTGGCTCTAAAAAAAGCCGATTGTTTTTGGCGTTGAAAAAGGAACATTTTCAAAATCCAAGAACTAATTCAGTGCGATGATTGCCAGTGGGCCTGTTCTGCAAGTTTCTCGAAATCCGGTGCGTAGGAGCTGGCAAAAATCCTCAGCAAGCACTCCAGATTGTCATCGGTTAGTCGTGATCTAAGCTTTGATTTTATGTGTTTCATTGAGGAGAACGTCGACTCACATAAATAACTGGAGGCGAAACACGAGACCAACCGCTTGTAGAGGCTTACAGGGATACTATGTGTCGTTTCATCTCGAATAGTTTGCCAAAATTCATTTATTTATTTCGAAGAAGTTTTTCAATAGGTTTTGACGGTAGTCCGGAATCGAAGAAGTATTTTCATAACCTTTAATTACAATCCGAAGCTAGCGAAGTTATCCAACAAAGGCAAATATTCGTAAGCAGGTAATGAATTCCAAGAAGCTATTGTTCTAAGCAACCCAGGCGCGCTCCAGGTAGTCCCGGGCCGCCGAGTCCTAATCCCTTTTGTTTGGCTGGGTAATAGGATTGGATGCACAAGCCTACTTGGCCGGTGCAAAATGTGCAACGGATGCACAGGTTGGCCCCCATGGTAACGGTTATGTTATCCTTTGAAGTTGCATCACTCAAATGCTGGCCGTAAGAACCTCTGACTCTGACAGAACCTCTGACAGTTCGCAGTTTATTCTGTTCATCGTCGTAGTTATTAGTCAGCTATCTCAACGATAATATCACGTACAAATTATTTTTCATCTGTGCTTTATGGTTACTGTTTATCCATTGAAGTTACATCGCCCAGGCCAAAGTTCTAACAGTTCTCAGCTGACTTCACAATAACACCATCTGACACACTGATCTCTGAAGCTCTGACAGTTCTCGCTATCATCTCACTTCAGACTCAGTTCTGACAGCTGGCCGTATTTTCACTATCGGTTAGACCAGGTTAGGTCAGGTTAGATTCATTAGAAGTTAATTTCCTGCAGTGTCATCATCAGCGTCTTAGAGTTTTTAATCGCACACTTTCCGCCTCAACACCGCAGTTCATTCGTCGCAGGTTTCAATCAGTTCTCAGCTCACCTCAGAAATATCACAGATTCTCCGAAACTGTTCAGCTGTATATCGGCTCACCTCAGACCAAACGCGAGCCGCGGCCGCGTAGGCCAATCGCAACGCTCGAAAAGAGGCTTTAAGCGTTCGATAAGTTCGATAAGCATTCGACAGAGCATTCGATCATCGGCCGCATTCGGGTGTGACACCAACTTTTTTATAGAGGAAAACCGGTTTTTTTCACCTGTTGATGATGTGTGTGTCTGAATAATTGCAATGCCGACGTGGAAGCTATCGAACCACTTGGCTCTTGATTAGTTTGTTTTTACGTTATTCTCACTTATATGTATGGGGCATTCCACGCCAGCTCGACCAGTAATAAACCCCGACCCTCTCAAAATCATCCCATGTTTTTTTCTAACATTCTACTCAGTAATGAACGCGTCCTAAATTTTTTTTATTTTTTTAACCAACCGGTAATTTGTTATGAATTTTTGAAGTTGATTGAGAATGCCCCTCTTTATAAATCTGAAAAAATTCTCGAAAATCCAGTGAATGAAATAAAACAGCCCCCGTTTGGGATAATGTGGGCCGAATTTTTTTTCAATTTTTTTTTTCACTCAATTCGGATTTTTTTCAGGGATCGAATCAGGGATCGAATGTTGAGTATCAGATACGTTTGCCTAACTGGAGGCTAAGGAAATAGATCAGGTTATGAAAGCCTAATTTGAATTTGGTTTGTAGCAAACGATAGATCTCAATATGACAATTATGTTTCTAATGGTACGATTGTTTTCAACTCACCTTCGGCAAGCTTGAAAGCAGCACGCAAAATCGAATTCATTTGGAACTTTACTTCGCCGTATAAAATAGTAATTTTGGTCACATTAGCTCTGATGTCTGTGCTGGAGGCTGAAAATTAAAAGATACCTCAATAATTTGGACAATTTTCAAGTGCTTGATGCGTGATATTGTAGATGGGCACAATCGTCTTCAACTCACCTTCGGCTTTCCCTCCAGTACTTGCCAAATGGGTTCTGACTTTGGATTCTCCTGGGTTGAGTAAAGCTGAAATTGGAATACAGACTAGGTTATGATCAAGTCGTCTTCGACTCTCACTTAGTTCTAACAACAGCTGGATGAAAATCAAGCTAGGCTTGATGTATTTTTCGAATGAGTGTCACTTACCCGTGAATTTGGCAGATATTTGTGATTCGATTCCTGAAAATAAAATATGTGTATCATGACAAAGTGGAAATTCACCACGTGACGCATGATATAACAGCAATGAGTGAAAAATAATGAAATATGAAGAATTGAAATAGGAAATCTCGATCGATCTACGATAAAATTTTATCGGAATCAATTAAAACAATGCCTCGACTTCACCCTGATATGTGAAGCGAACAGTAGATCACAAAAACATTTCGAGTGTGTTTTGGCACGAAATAAAGACTATACGCGCACGACTCCGGGAGGGCGATACAGCCCGGAAGAGAGGTGCCGGTCTTTTCGGTGTTCTGTGAGAATGCTGGGAATCAGGAAGTCTCAAGAACCAAGGAGGGCGTCAGGCAATGAAAAACAATGAGTCCACTGATTTTCTATATTTTCTATAACAACGGTGTACAAATAACGGTGGGAAGGAAAAGTGAACTTTCTCGGACGACGTATCCGGATCTACAGAGTCTAACTGGCCTAAGCGACTTACCTCTAGCAGAAGGCGAGGGGTCAGAGGGGTCCGTGTGTGTCCGTGTTTTAAAAATAAATTTAATAATACCGTTCACACACGAACAGCGTGTCTAATGGCATAAGGTCGTAAGCGTCAAAAACGCGATTTTGGTGGCAAAAGGTCGTATAATTTTTGTTTTTACGCCATTCGCTATGAAAACGGCCAAAACGTATAGATCAATTGAAAGTACGAGATCGAAAAATGTAAGTGCAAAAGGTCGTAAGTTTGGCTGATACGTCGTTCTTTCATTACAATTTTTAAGGAAAAATAAAAAACAACGTAAAGGCAAAACGTCATGAGCGCCATTTTTTTTCATAATTTTTAATGATTTTTCCAAATAGTTGTAAAAACTCGTAAAACGCAAAGAAAAATCGAAATCGATGCCGTTTCGAAATATTCGATAATAAAAATCGCAGTTAAAAGCAGAAGGTCGTATCCGCCCAACTTACGACCGTTTGCACTGACATTTTTTGATCTCGTAATTTCAATTGATCTATACGTTTCGAACGTTTTCAGAGCGATTGGCGTGAAAAAAAAATTATACGACTTATGCCATTATAGACAGCAAAACGTCGTATAATGGCGCTTACGTCTTTATGTCATTAGACACGTGATTTTTAAAGGGTAAAGTCGTCTTCAACTCACCCCCTTCGCCCCTTAGGATAAAAGGTATAATCGTTGCGAGATAGTTTTCGGCTGTCCTCACAGAAGCTGAAATAAAAATAGAGACAAAGATAATTTGAGCGTTTTGGTAGACGTATAAATTGGTCAAGTAAGTGTATCCACTCATCACTTACCAACGTCTGCGTCGGTCAGCTGGAATTCGCGATCTGAAAATAAAATAGGTACATCATGACACTAATGTAGTTTGTCAATATTTGACGCATGTCTTAGTAGCTATGACTTGAATATCTTCATTGGGTGACATTGTTTTGAACTTACTGGCGGTCATCAGCTGTTTAACACGATTCGCAAGTTCTGACAGTTTGGCGTTGACACTTGTCACGGAATCTGAAAGTTAAGTAAAGAGGTGGTAAATTCCGCGGTAGTCGACTGGCTTGAATTAAATTCGAACAACAATTGAATATCTGTCATTATCAAAAATCTCTGTATCTTGAACTTACTGTTGATTCTGGCAGCCTCGTCTGGGTTGACAACTGAAACAAAAATCAGGATATCATGACAATACTTGACGAATCGAGTGGAACCTGACATGTTTAAAATGGTTTGAACATTCCGTGTTGCATAAAATGAAGAGAATAAAAAGGTTCCAAACAAAGAGCATAACGTTATAAATTCGAACAACAAGTGAATATCTGTCATTATCGAAAATCTCTGTATCTTTAACTTACTTTGATTTTGTCTGGCTACCGGGTGGGCGGCCTCCTGAAACAAAAATCAGGATATCATGACAATACTTGACGAATCGAGTGGAACCTGACATGTTGAAAATGGTTTGAACATTCCGTGTAGCATAAAATGTAGAGAATAAAATGGTTCCAAACGAAGAGCATAACGTTATAAATTCGAACAACAAGTGAATATCTGTCATTATCGAAAATCTCTGTATCTTTAACTTACTGTTGATTTTGTTACGGCTACCGGTGGGCGGCCTCCTGAAACAAAAATCAGGATATCATGACAATACTTGACGAATCGAGTGGAACCTGACATGTTGAAAATGGTTTGAACATTCCGTGTAGCATAAAATGTAGAGAATAAAATGGTTCCAAACAAAGAGCATAACGTTATAAATTCGAACAACAAGTGAATATCTGTCATTATCGAAAATCTCTGTATCTTTAACTTACCATTGATTTTCTTACGGCTACCGGGTGGGCGGCCTCCTGAAATAAAAATCAGGATATCATGACAATACTTGACGAATCGAGTGGAACCTGACATGTTGAAAATGGTTTGAACATTCCGTGTTGCATAAAATGAAGAGAATAAAAAGGTTCCAAACAAAGAGCATAACGTTATAAATTCGAACAACAAGTGAATATCTGTCATTATCGAAAATCTCTGTATCTTTAACTTACTGGGTCTGGTACCCGCGGGTCGCTCGACTCCTGAAACAAAAATCAGGATATCATGACAATACTTGACGAATCGAGTGGAACCTGACATGTTGAAGATGGTTTGAACATTCCGTGTAGCATAAAATGTAGAGAATAAAATGGTTCCAAACAAAGAGCATAACTTTATAAATTCGAACAACAAGTGAATATCTGTCATTATCGAAAATCTCTGTATCTTTAACTTACTGGGTCTGGTAGCCTCGGTTGTGTTGACTCCTGAAACAAAAATCAGGATATCATGACAATACTTGACGAATCGAGTGGAACCTGACATGTTGAAAACGGTTTGAACATTCCGTGTAGCATAAAATGTAGAGAATAAAATGGTTCCAAACAAAGAGCATAACGTTCAAAAAACACATTTTATCTATATCGTGACGACGTACGCATAGTTTTCATTTTTAACGATTCAATAAATCTTACCACCTGCAGAACATACGTGCGACAAAATGTCAAGTGTGCTGTTAAATATTTCGTGACACAACACTTCAAAAGTTGATTGCTTTTGATATACATAAGTTCGACGAATGGTCGATTATCCACTTCAGTACCATTTTACGGTTTTCAATTTTACTTCCTATTATACTAAAATGAAAGCATAACGATTCGATAAGTCTGCAGAATAATTCGATACACAATACTTGAAAAATTGATTGCTTTCGATATACGTCCATGAGTTCTAGTTTGGCTTACTCCTTGATGCAAAAATATTTCTACGTTTATCAACACTAGCTCACAATAGCGCGCTTTGCGCGCTTCTGAAACCAACTTTCAGATCGTTATTGCAGCGGTTTATTTCTTACATTAATTTGCCGACCTTTATTTTTAAATCTTTACCAACCAATTCTAATTTAATCGGTGTATCATAAGCTGTGTAGGTTCAATTGAAATGTATTTGATTGAATACGAATCTGCTCACCGAATGGATCAACATAATAGTATATTTCGATACAAGTGCGAAAAACAACTTTCGCACATGTATCGAACAACATTTTTCATCACAAACGCACGTAAAGTCCGATTACACGCACGCTTGCGTGAAGTTTTTGAAGTTTTAAAAGTTTTATAGTTTTAATAGTATATTACACTACAAGGGCCAAAAGTTGAAAATTCCTGCACTGCGCGTGATGATGCCCGAGGCGAAGCCGAGGGCATCATATCGCGCAGTTCAGGGCTTTCAATCTTCTGCCCGCGTGGTGTATACTATTTTTCTTCATGCCCGGTTGAAAGTACGCTGACTAATTGAATTTGTATACCGATTTATACGTTTTAACAAGTATTGATGCCTGCCCGACATTGCAGGCACGAGCGAAGCGAGTGCTGCTGGTCGGGGGCAGGCATCAAATAGATCGAATAAAACGTCCAAGCCAGTTTTGAGGTTATATCTCAAGCGAGAGTAACATCGAGAGCGAGAGTAACAGAAGTTTGCGATTCTGGCTGGCTGCAGAATAGTCTAGTCAATCTAGCCTTTGACCCAAAAATAATTACAGACTGGATGAATTATATATAAATCGATGTGAAAAAATCCCCCGAACAGCATATCAAAAACGAGACAATGTCTCTAGACAGTAAATTGTTGAAATTAATAAAAAACTATTAATATTTTGGGCAGTACCGCCAAAATCATGCACTGTTCCAATGTCACTTGTCGGATTGGGAAAACAAAAATACCACGTTGTAGGGGAGAAAATCATCTACAAATTCGAAGCGGGAACCGATATTGTAGGACCTATAGTTTCCACGTTATTAATTTTGCAAGTTTTCTGACAAAACTACGCCTAACGATCAGCTGGTCTGCTCGGCTCGCTTCGGTCCGTTCCACGCTGCGCGGGAACCACAATATGTTGTTTGGGGGATTTTTTCACATCGATTTATATATAATTCATCCAGTCTGTAATTATTTTTGGGTCAAAGGCTAGATTGACTAGACTATTCTGCAGCCAGCCAGAATCGCAAACTTCTGTTACTCTCGCTCACGACGTTACTCTCGCTTGAGATATAACCTCAAAACTGACTTGGACGTTTTATTCGATCTATTTGATGCCTGCCCCCGACCAGCAGCACTCGCTTCGCTCGTGCCTGCAATGTCGGGCAGGCATCAATACTTGTTAAAACGTATAAATCGGTATACAAATTCAATTAGTCAGCGTACTTTCGACCGGGCATGAAGAAAAATAGTATACACCACGCGGGCAGAAGATTGAAAGCCCTGAACTGGGCGATACGATGATGAATTTTCAACTTTCGGCCCTTGTAGTGTAATATACTACTAGAAGGCGTTGTTCCTCATTCGCTCGCTTCGCTCGCTCACTCGGTCGGAAGAGAGCGTTGTTCCTCACTCGCTTCGCTCGCTCGGTTGTCAGTGGTATTTCAAATATTTTGGGAGTGTATACTATCACGCTGTGCAATTGAAATCGGTAGAGGATTGAATAACGATACTGCCGACTTTTAGCGTGAGGTTATTAGGTGGAAGACCATTGGGTGTCAATGAATTCATGAATTCTATCGGGAGAATATTACTCATATCAGTATTGTCTTCGTCTTCGCCTGTATCGACAGTCATTTATTCTACTCCAACACTTTTAATTTTCTGACAATATTTCGTTGTTGATGGTAATGACATCCACATTGGTTGGAGCTAATATAACCTTTCCATAATTTGAGGTATCTTGAGGACCGACGCTTTCTCCAAATATTTCTCTCACAATTTTACCATTCGAGCAGAATTCCGTAGGAAATCGTTGAGAAATTCGTTGTTACGTTTGAAAGAATCGCCAAATACACCATCTTCCACTCGCAGAAGCCATTGCTTGAAATCTGTCCATCATTGTCCATCAGAGATGTGAATGTTGCCCTTCAAAGACAAGTATACAAATTGATTCCATACGCTGCTTCTTGTCACACAGGCCTCTAAAATTTGTGTTCTACTCCCACGTCTCACAACTGGTAAAGTTTGCCGAAAATCCCCAGAAATTATGACTATTTTACCACCGAATGGTTCGTTGAATTCGCATACATCTCTTAACATACGGTCAACAGCCTCCAGTGCATACTTCCTAGATTCTAACTTTCACATCTCGAATGTGCAACCCTTGTGCAGAATTCGATTTAATATTACACGTTAAGCATTTATTTGATTGTGCTACGGCCGAGAAGGTATTATTGGCACACAAACTATTGACGCACAGTAGTCATGGCGCACCGAAGTTTGACACACGGTGCAATGACACACTGAAAAAAGGCGTACGAAAAATGGGCACACCAATCCAAGTGGCGCACGCTACTTCGGCGCACGAGACATATGACACACAAAACTTGGAGTCAAATTTCAGAGGTAATTTTCCCGATGGGTGACATTTTGGCACACGAGAAAAGTGACACACGACACTTCGGCGCACGAGAAAAGTGACGCACGACATTTCGGCACACGAGAAAAGTGACATACGACATTTCGGCACACGGTACAAACATCCTACAAAATACTCGCACATAGAAGGTGTCTGAGACAATGAAAATTTGGCTGGTCTAACTTTTTCTAACCCTTCTTAGAACACCGTCTGTGTTGTATCATGTGTGTATGTGTTGTATGATTTGCTGGCCTAACTTATTCTAACCTTCAGTGGCTAGCCTAACCTACTCTAACCCTTCTTAGAACACCGTCTGCGTTGTATCATGTGTGTGTGTGTTGTATGATTGGCTGGCCTAACTTTTTCTAACCTTCAGTGGCTAGCCTAACCTTCTCTAACCCTTCTTAGAACACCGTCTGCGTTGTATCATGTGTGTGTGTGTGTGTTATATGATTGCTGGCCAAACTTTTGTCTGTGTATATAGGCACTTCGTTTAAAAAAAAACAAAAATTTCATAAAAATCAATTTTCTTCGAAAATTTGCTAAAAATTTTGGAGGAAAGGGCACTGTTGCGGACTTCTACAGACAATACCAAATATTTACTCGCGTTTGCATCGTGCGCCGTTTGTACCGTGTGCCGAAATGTCGTATGTCACTTTTCTCGTGTGCCGAAATGTCGTGCGTCACTTTTCTCGTGTGCCGAAATGTCGTGCGTCACATTTCTCGTGCGCCGAAATGTCGTATGTCACTTTTCTCGTGTGCCGAAATGTCGTGCGTCACTTTTCTCGTGCGCCGAAATGTCGTATGTCACTTTTCTCGTGTGCCGAAATGTCGTGTGTCACTTTTCTCGTGCGCCGAAGTGTCGTGTGTCACTTTTCTCGTGTGCCAAAATGTCACCCATCGGGAAAATTACCTCTGAAATTTGACTCCAAGTTTTGTGTGTCATATGTCTCGTGCGCCGAAGTAGCGTGCGCCACTTGGATTGGTGTGCCCATTTTTCGTACGTCTTTTTTCAGTGTGCCATTGCACCGTGTGTCAAATTTCGGTGCGTCATGACTACTGTGCGTCATTAGTTTGTGCGCCAGTGGGCCATTCTTTTTTAAGCAATATCAATACAAGGAAAGGATGAGCCAACCCAGCTGCAATCACGGGTAAAACTGCTGATGTTGTCCTTACGACACCAGTAGGTTTACGAAATTAGAGCAATCCGTAGTGCATTTAAGGATGCACTCGGCAATTGCACGTCAGTCACAATCTATCCTTTCGGTGAGTGCATCCTGGTCAAAGTGCCCAGGCCCCGGAGTCTACAGAGTCGTCGCACCTAGCCGTTGGGTCAGTCCGACGTGGTTGCCGAGTAAGTCCAAGGTAGCGAGGGGGACAGTTAAAAGGAACTCGTCCTACACCTTCAATGAGTAAAGGGCCTAGGACTGCCTGAGGGACGAGAACCGCTGCCAATTCTACCCAAGCCTTGGCGAGGACATCCATGGCGCACTGGACTCAAGACAGGTTAAGGACGTTGCCTAGTGAGCCAGCGCGGGAGAATTCGGCTTCCCGCGCGAAAGTGGAGGGGATAACGGTTGGGACCGACTCCCAGGGCTACGACGGAGTAGGGATAGGCGCTCGGGATTGGCTGCTCTGGGCGGAAAAATCGCGATTTCTGCCTCGGCTCATACAAGTTTTCTCGCTAGTCTTATGTACGATTGTATTGATTTCGGGCTCAAATTGAAGGTAAAGGACGCATCTATGTCGTGACGTAGCCCGATTTTCCAATAAATGTCTAGTCTTCGCTGTAGCAGGTCGCAAAATATGTCTACTTTCGACAACGTTTTTTGGAAAATTTGAAACGAAATTCCAAAATCGGCCTACGTCACGACATAGATCCTTCTTTTGTCTTCAAAATGCTTCGAAGAGAATTGCGATATCTTTAATGACATCGTAGATAAATTCAATATAGTGAGAGCCTGTATGCGCGGGGGTAGGCAACGTCCTTAAATCGAAACCGACCTCACTGTGACTCTGGGTACGCACTGATCGTGACTCACTCTCTTTCCTTTCATTGATTTATTTATATTATTTCATTATATTATTATACTTTTATTTTTGATTATTTATATATTTGTTTTTGATTGATTTTGAAGATTAGTTTATTTTAATTATAATGGTAGTATATTTATTGTTAGTTTTTTCTCATTTTGTTTGATTGTTAATAAACTCAAGATTTGGTTTACGGATTACTAATAACTCAGGTCACCTTACCACTTCACTCCTCCCATATCTCAGAATAGCAGGTGTCCTCAGGACTTTATTCGAGCTAAGCTCACGAGGGTGATCTTCAGCCGCTCGAAGATTACTCTCAATAATTAAAATACACAGCAACCGTAGCCTTCAGCTCGGTTGCAACGTAACAATTGTAACGGTAGTTTTAAACTGGAGTGTGCAGTTCTTCCTCCTTTTGATAAATTCGCTGCGATTCTAGTCCATGCTACAGGCAACACTATCAGACCCATACTTCTGAATGAAGTTATAATATTGATACGTAAATAACTTTTTCCGCTGCCACCCGAACCATCCAAATGAATGCACTTATCAGAGCCTTCGAAACGTACAGCACGCATAACTGTGTCATATACCATACGTTGATCTTTCGTTGAACTAATGTTCTCACTATCTGTTCGATAGCAGTGATGTCTTCGTCATTGTCTGTGACACACGTAAATATGTAACCTTTTTTTAAGTCCGGTGAATTGAACTTTTGCAACGTGAATCCATGAAATACGAGTATTTCATTGATCACCCATTCATTTTGATCGACCAACTCGTATTTGTATTTTTGAAACGATTCCCGTGCATTCATTGACATGCCGAAAACACAAATACATATACGCAAACAGCCTACACATCTCTTTCGGAAATTCAATACACGATCGTTCATCTAAACATTTGTTCCATTCTTCGTCATCAGTAACTAACTTTCGCGCTACAACTGCCCCAAAAAAGGTTGAATGTGTCGTACCTTCGTAAGTTCGCAAATCATCGTGTGATTGTGCTCCCCGAAGACGTAATACCAACGATCTCAAATAATAACGCTCTGTTTTTCTGGGACTCACGAAATACATTCTGCTCAATACAGCTTTCACAAATTCTTTTCATTTTGTCCACTCCGTGTTCTTCTTATCAAACATACAATGATTCGGAATTTCGCAGTACAAATAATGACATGCTTCCACATTGGTCTTGTTGAGATTTAGCCACGCAAGCAACGTTCGTTGTTTAAAAGCATAGGACCGAATCCACCTCAAATCGGGCAGGCAAGGCTAAAATGGAAATCGTGATTTCACGGAATTTTTTCAAATTGAAATATGTTGTTGTTCGACGAAAAAAAAGTGACCCGTATTTTTTTGTTTTGGAAAAAAAAATCTTGCTACGAAGTTACGGCTATTTGAACATTTAATCGTGCGCTACCAAAGTTCTTGGAAAGGGAACACTTTTTTTCTTAATAACGCTATATCTGCGGAACGGATCATCGCAAATACTTCATCTTGGTCTCATTTTGTAGGGTTTTTCGCACTCTCTTGGAATTCGAAGAAAAATTTGAGGATTTTTGAAAATTGACGGAATGACGTTCATTTTTCAAAAATTAGGGAAACCCGTTTTTCTCGAAAAGTGATTTTTTTATTTTCTCAAAAATTTTACACAATATGTGGGGTAATACGACGGATATATCCTATGAGTTTCATCGATGCTAAAACACTGCTTCATATCGAGAAAAAAAAATTTCGTGCGTCACTGAAATTCGTCAATTCCTGTGCTGGTGTCTACTTCGTGAGCATCGTTGAGATGTGTACAGATTTTTCGATCCAAATAATATTACCTAAACTTGATACATACGTACCTGAGGGAGTACATGCAGCATTTTTTCATCTGAATCTCTGAATTTACATGCTGCGCTATTATTATTGCCATCTATGATTACACTAAGAATCATTATGTGTACAGTGAAATCTACATCACCTAAATGTCCCTCGTTCTATTGTTTTTGTTCTTTTATTATTTATTTCTTCGACTTTTCATTACGCACTTCCGTTGCATTGCTTCCGTTGCATCGCTTCCGTTGCATCATTTCAAGATTTGACCCCACAGACCGCACTACTGACCCGAAAACGGGAGCATTTTCAATGCTAATAATAATATAATGATAAAATCTACAGACCTTGTGTGTAATGCAAGCCTCTGAAGGCATTGAAAATGTCACCTGTTCTCTCGTTCTTCGTGCATTTTGTTTTGATATATTTGTATCTGTCGCATTTTGATTTGAATTCTCTTAAAATGAAGTTTAAACAAAATCTAATCCTGACAGATCGATGATCGGTAACAATCTGATAGATTAACCATACATTTGGATCGGTCACAATCTGACACATCGATCATCCATAATCTTTTTCCATTTTTCTTCCTATTTTCATCTTTTGTCCTCTGCAAACTTTTTTCATCCGCATTGTTGTTACTTTCGTTTTGCACGCATTTCTGTCCCGTTCACATTTTTGTTGCAGTTTAACATTTGATCCCCTATGTAACCTCACTGTACACCACGAAAATAGAAGCATATAACTCAACAATATTATTATACGATATTGTTATTACTACAATAAATCCCTGATTTTTAATTTTGTATTTTTTTCGTGAAAGTCTTTATTAGCAGATCAATATTCGGTCTACGATGTTATACATCATACGGCATTTGGTCATTTACTCCCTCAGGTACGTATGTATCAAGTTTTAGTAATATTATTTGGATCGAATAATCTGTACACATCTCAAAGAAACCCACAAAGTCAACACCAGCACAGGAATTGACGAATTTCAGTGACGCACGAAATATTTTTTCTCGATATGAAGCAGTGTTTTAGCATCGATGAAACTTCGAGGATATATCCGTCATATTACCTCACATATTGTGTGAAATTTTTGAGAAAATAAAAAAATCACTTTTCGCGAAAATCGGGTTTCCCTAATTTTCGAAAAATGAACGTCATTCCGTCAATTTTCAAAAATCCTCAAATTTTTCTTCGAATTCCAAAAGAGTGCGAAAAACTCTACAAAATGAGACCAAGATGAAGTATTTGCGATGATCTGTTCCGCAGATATAGCGTTATTAAGAAAAAAAGTGTTCCCTTTCCAAGAACTTTGGTAGCGCACGATTAAATGTTCAAATAGCCGTAACTTCGTAGCAAAATTTTTTTTTCCAAAACAAAGAAATACGGGTCGCTTTTTCTTCATTAAACAACAACATATTTCAATTTGAAAAAATTCCGTGACATCACGATTTCCAGCCTGCCCGATTTGAAATGGATTCGGTCATAGCGGAAAATATCAGTCAATTGACGAAACATCGGGATTTATAGCCGGTATGACGAAATGTTCATTATTATATCGAGAAATATCAGTACAGTGACGAAACATCCGAATTAATAGCAGACATGACAAATTGTTGATAATGATATTGATAATAAACGGAAAGGCAGCGAAAAGTTGAAATGGATAACAGACATGACGAATTGTTGATGATAATATCGATGAAAACCGGGGACGTGACGAAAAGTTAAAATATGTAGCAGACGTGACGAATTGTTGTTAATAATATCGAAAAAAACCGGGAAGGTGACGAAAAGTTGAATTGTAGAGCAGACATGACGGATTGTTGATGATAATATTGATGACAACCGGAAAGGCAACGAAAAGTCGAAATGAATAGCAGACATGACGAATTGTTGATAATAATAACGATAAAAAGCCGGGAAGGTGACGAAAAGTGGGCATGTATAGCAGACATGGCGAATTGTTGATAGTAATATTGATAATAACCGGGAAAGCAACGAAAAGTTAAAATGAATAGCAGACATGACGAATTGTTAATAATAATATCGAAAAATCACAGCAAAGAAACGAAACATCGGGATTAAAAGCCTGTATGACGAATTGTTTATAATAATATCAAAAAATATCAGTAAAGAAACGGAACATCAGGATTCATCGCCAGCATGTCGAATTGTTTATAATAATATCGAAAAATATGAGTTAAGTAACGGAAGATCGGGATTTATCGCCGGCATGTCGAATTGTTTATAATAATATCGAAAAATATCAGTCAAGTAACGGAACATCGGGATTTATCGCCGGCATGTCGAATTGTTTATAATAATATCGAAAAATATCAGTCAAGTAACGGAACATCGGGATTTATCGCTGGCATGTCGAATTGTTTATAATAATATCAAAAAATATCAGTAGAGAAACGGAACATCAGGATTTATCGCCGGCATTTCGAATTGTTTATAATAATATCGAAAAATATCAGTCAAGCAATGGAACATCGGGATTTATCGCCGGCATGTCGAATTGTTTATAATAATATCGAAAAATATCAGTCAAGTAACGGAACATCGGGATTTATCGCTGGCATGTCGAATTGTTTATGATAATATAAAAAAATATGAGTTAAGTAACGAAACATCGGGATTTAAAGCCGGCATGTCGAATTGTTTATAATAATATCGAAAAATATGAGTTTAGTAACGGAAGATCCGGATTTATCGCCGGCATGTCGAATTGTTTATAATAATATCAAAAAATATCAGTAGAGAAACGGAACATCAGGATTTATCGCCGGCATTTCGAATTGTTTATAATAATATCGAAAAATATGAGTTAAGTAACGAAACATTGGGATTTAAAGTCGGTATGACGAATTATTTATAATAATATCGAAAAATATCAGTCAAGTTACGAATTTATATCTGACTATGACGATTTTTATGAGACAAATCGGATAATAGTTATGATAATGATAATAATAATAATAATAATAATAATAATAATATTGATGATGATGATGATGATGATGATGATGATGATGATGATGATGATGATGATGATGATGATGATGATGATGATGATGATGATGATGATGATGATGATGATGATGATGATGATAATAATGACAATAATAACAATAATAATAATAACAATAACAATATGAATAAGAATAAGAATAACAATAACAATAACAATAACAATAACATAACAATAACAATAACAATAAGAATAACAATAACAATAACAATAACAATAACAATAACAATAACAATAACAACAATAATAATAATAATAATAATAATAATAATAATAATAAAAATAATAATAACAATCATAATAGTGGAAAATCCGGAAATGTGGACAATAATGAGAGAATAGGTGGAAATGTTGATGACAACAGTTGAAAGTACGAAAAAATGTTAATAATAATAAGAGAGGCGGCGGAAATGTTGATAACAATAGTGAAGAAGACTGAAATGTTGATTGATACATTCCTATCTCGCAAATCTCGCAAAAATCCGAAAATCCGAAAATCCGAACATCCGAACATCCGAACATCCGATCACGTACTTTACTGTTATATATGATTCCGCATGCCGTGCGTGAAGTTCGATTTTACGCACGCAAGCGTGCGTGTAATCGGACTTTACGTGCGTTTGTGATGAAAAATTTTGTTCGATGCATGTAAGAAAGGTTTGTCGCCCGAGCAAAGCGAGATATTAGTGTGGCGGCCGAGGCCGGAAAAAAAAGTTTTCAATTACCCGATGGTACAACCGGCTGAAATTTTTATGTGGTCTAGAGGATCGAAAATGATACCCAAAAATGATCTTTGCAAGAAAAAAAACCGTGCCCTTCATACAAATATGGCGGCGGCCCTTTTCGCGCGCAGCATCCGACAAAAAGGCTCATAACTTGGGTTTCAGATTAGGTAGGACGGCGATCTGGTGATCAAAATGAAGGTAATGAATGGACGAACAGATTTATTACCAACAATCATGGCCAAAACATCCGTAACATTGTTTAAATCGACCGAAAACCGCAACCCGGATAGGTTTTTTTTTTTCACGCCACAATTAGAAGGTCAGGACGTCAAAATTAAGTATCGGACCTAGTGATAAGATTTTTTGCCCATTTCTTCTACTTTCGAAAAATGCTCAGGTTTTTTGCGATAGCTTCAGGGGTTCTCGAGATATGGCCCGAAACGTCGCGCCGGGTGTACTCGAATGCGCGCCAAGCTGCCAGTTTTCAAGCATTGAAGCGTTGGAGCGTTCACGAAAGTGTACGATTATTGTGTATGATCATCAAGTGTGGTGTTTGAACGACAGAAATACGCGTAAGGTAGCTGGGGGTAATAAGGCCTAGCTAAGGGATATTTGAAATGAATTTAAAAATATCTAATTCCATTAACAAGTTTTAATAATATAATGTTGGAATCGTTTTAATCGTTGGAAAGTTTTAATAATTATCATTATTTCGAATACGATTTTTCCTCTTTTGGCATTATTTGCCGCCAGGCCTCGTTACCCGCAGGTACCTCACTCAATAAAAATGTACCGGGTTGCGATAATAATAGTAGATTTGAAAATAAAATTTTATTCCGAATCAGAAGAAGAATCCGTATCAGAATCTTCCATTCTCTCGACAGTTTCCAGATCTTCGGTGACTTTTTGAATATTAAAACAATCTTTACATCGACACGCTTCTGTGCACCCCAAGCCCGATTTAAAACAGACACATTTTGCTGTCTTGCAAGATGTATCTGCGCAAACCAGGTGCGTCAACATTCTCAGATCTGCAGGGGCTAAAAGTGCTCAAGCTGTAGGTAAGGGGGCGTCCACATATTACGTAACGCTTTGAAAGGACAGGAAAACGTACCGCAATGAAAAAACTGATTCAGAATGTCGAGACTTTCAAAGACTTGTCGAACCTTTCAGTGACAATTAATGATGTGCGATGATGAAGCTATATCCTTGTGTCGAACTTTCATTTTGCTTTTATACGGAGGTAAACGAAATAAATGTGAAACACTAGATGAATTTCGGTATTCGCTTTGTTTATCTTCAAATAAAATGGGGGCTTAACTTCCGCCCGCAGAAGATGCATTTAAACAGCACGTCTTACGAGTTCGTTATCAAACTGAAACATGGATCAATTCGCACAAACCTCATCCATTCAGTGGTAATCCAGGAAAGTATGGATGGAAAATGGGCGACAATTACCTACAGCTTGAGCACTTTTAGCCCCTGCAGATCTGAGAATGTTGACGCACCTGGTTTGCGCAGATACATCTTGCAAGACAGCAAAATGTGTCTGTTTAAAATCGGGCTTGGGGTGCACAGAAGCGTGTCGATGTGAAGATTGTTTTAATATTCAAAAAGTCACCGAAGATCTGGAAACTGTCGAGAGAATAGAAGATTCTGATACGGATTTCTCTTCTGATTCGGAATAAAATTTTATTTTCAAATCTACTATTTTTATCGCAACCCGGTACATTATTATTGAGTGAGGTACCTGCGGGTAACGAGGCCTGGCGGCAAATAATGCCAAAAGAGGAAAAATCGTATTCGAAATAATGAATATTATTAAAACTTTCCAACGATTAAAACGATTCCAACATGATATTATTAAAACTTGTTAATTGAATTAGATATTTTTAAATTCATTTCAAATATCCCTTAGCTAGGCCTTATTACCCCCAGCTACCTTACGCGTATTTTATTTGTTCAAACACCACACTTGATGATCATACACAATAAACGTACACTTTCGTGAACGCTCCAACGCTTCAATGCTTGAAAACTGGCAGCTTGGCGCGCATTCGAGTACACCCGGCGCGACGTTTCGGGCCATATCTCGAGAACCCCTGAAGCTATCGCAAAAAACCTGAGCATTTTTCGAAAGTAGAAGAAATGGGCAAAAAATCTGATCACCAGGTCCGATACTTAATTTTGACTTCCTGACCTTCTAATTGGCGCGTGAAAAAAAAAACCTATCCGGGTTGCGGTTTTCAGTCGATTTAAACAATGTTACGGATGTTTTGGCCATGATTGTTGGTAATAAATCTGTTCGTCCATTCATTACCTTCATTTTGATCACCAGATCGCCGTCCTACCTAATCTGAAACCCAAGTTATGAGCCTTTTTGTTGGATGCTGCGCGCGAAAAGGGCCGCCGCCATATTTGTATGAAGGGCACGGTTTTTTTTCTTGCAAAGATCATTTTTGGGTATCATTTTCGATCCCCTAGACCACATAAAAATTTCAGCCGGTTGTACCATCGGGTAATTAAAAACTTTTTCTAGGCCACTTAGCGGCTCCCGGCCGCAGCACTATATACTATAACCGAGAATACGAAATATACTATTGTGGAGTTACCTCAAAATATGTTACGTTATATTTTGAGAACGATTGATGCAAATTAATTTGAGCGTTTACTTGTTATCGAAAAAAAAATCAAATAACATGGTGGATCGGAATTTCAGCATCCGGTTACTGAATACGATACTATGCGAATAATTAACAGAATTTCTGATAGATTATCATGCCTATCGTTTGCGCGTTTTGTGCGCAAACAGCACCCACGACAATTTATCAGTAATTATTATCTGTACCATTGAATGAAAAAAATTCCAAAGCTGCGAAGCTGGTACCAAAATCCAGTATTGCCCATGCGCCGAGAGCGATCCAATATCCGTCCCTTCCAGTTCCCAGGCAAAGAAAGCCGTGAAAATGATAGTGAATTTCGGTGACCAGCGAAAATGGTGAATAATTCTGATGACTTTAGTTCTTCAACAAAAGGACGTCGTCCGGTTTCATTTAGGCTGACTCTGCAGAAAAAAAAGTTGCATTTCAAAATCATTCATTTTGGAATGTTACATTTTTCTGTTTAATCAACCCGGTAGAAACTTACACTTCTATCTTGAAATACAACGAAAAATATTGTGTGTAAGTTTCATTCAGGATTAGGCGGACAAAAAGTTACATTCAGAAATTACTGATTCTGCAATGTTACTTGTTTGCTGCTTAATCAACCTAAATGAAACTGAAGGAACTGAAGTCTTCAGAATTACGCATCATTTTAGCTATCCACCTTGATTCGGTGTCATTTTCACGGCATTCTCTTGCTTGGCAACTGGAACGGACGGAATTAAACCACTCCCATCGCATCTGCACTAATGAATTTTGGTACCAGCTTTGTAGAATTTGAATTATTAATTTTTCAATGGTAGCGGTAATGATTACTGATCAATTATTGGGAAATTCTGTATAGCAGGTATATTGTATTTAAAAACCGGATGCTGAAATACAGCTGCCCCATTTTATTCGCATTTTTTCGCGAAAACGAGCAAACGCGCAAACGAAATCGCGTTATATTCTTCATATTCAAGACATGCGCAAGCGATCTGACTACAGTTTTAGA
Source organism: Euura lappo (assembly GCA_018257835.1). Lineage (NCBI taxonomy): Eukaryota > Metazoa > Arthropoda > Insecta > Hymenoptera > Tenthredinidae > Euura > Euura lappo. The sequence continues at coordinate 37,873 of JAEUYN010001218.1, read as the reverse complement.
CGATTATCTTGACGTCAGATGATAACTTAATGATAAACCTCAGAACTGTAGGCGACAAATGGATTACTAAATACGTCGCTGTTCACCTCAACGCGACACATTTCTATAGATCTCGCATCGTTTTCCATTCAATCCCAACTTCTTTGTGCTGTCTTTTTAGCTCTGAATTAATTCTATGACTTTCAGGTGATTCTTTGAACCGATCCTTACTTTTAGGTACTTATTTTTTTTTTTTTGCACTTCAAACTTTAACCTTTTATAAGTTCTAAAAAGCTCACGAGAATTCTGTTGCTGCAAAACAACCATTCCTCATTACTTTCGCCTTCAGAAACGTAGGCAGATTGTTCTATATTTTCTTTTCAAATATTTATTAATTTCAAGTCAGTTTCAAAATTGTGACAGATAATCTTCACATCTTGATTCTCAATCGTATGTCAAGAATAGCCGAGCAAAAATAATGTGCTGGCAACGCTTCGGAATGACAGCTACTATTTTTCTTCACCTTTACCATCGGCAAACCGCTGATTCCGATATCTGATATTCATAGTCATTGATTTTTTCTGTGATCCCTGTGCTGGTCCGTGTGGTGACTGATAGGAACAAAGTCGAACGCGAATAGACGGTGGCGTTTATCAGGAATAGGAGCTGCGTTTTTTCTAGAATTCCAACATCCAGTAAACGTACTCTCCATACCTGTCTTGTCTGATTTTTTGTGAATGTTCAAGAAACCATTGAACTGACCTACCTGACCTAACTTGAGTCGCGCACGGCAAAGATATGGCTGAAGAAACCTGTCAAGATTGTTCATTCTTGAATCTTTTAGGTACTTCGAAACGAAAAAAAGTTTTGTCTTTTGATAGACTCACTTAAAACTTTTGCTCTTTCTTTCAATGTCAACCTGATTATAAATATTACCGAAGAATCGTACTGTGTATTCCCGAGCATCACTAACGTTCATTTGCAGCAGTCGCACGGCGAAGTTCATGGTACAGAATCACTATAGTGTATGGGGCTGTCCACGTCAATTCACCTAGCCTCCAGACCGCGACATTTTTTATTTGCTTCTTAATTTTGTCTGTAGTTGTCCTTGCTTTGAAACATTTTTCTGACTTTTCTTCAGATTTTTCGGACAAATTAACCCTTTCCGAGTTATGATTTTTTTCGACCGAAAAACGGACCATTTTTAAAAACCTGAAAAAATTCACAAAAACCGTATGATAAACGGAGAACAGTCTCCTGCTCGCGAGAATATGGGCTGAATTTTTCTTATATTTTTTTTAACCGATCAAAACTTTTTTTCGTCAAGAATACACTAAAACCACGACTTTCATCCACCCAGAAATATATCAATACTATTTTTGAACTGGAAGGACGAAAAAAAATCTGTTGAGATTAATAATTCAATTCTCGCGCGCTCGCTCGCCGCCATATTGATTATATCGATCCTATCGATATATAGCTTTCGATGCCTTCCGCTCTAGATACTTCTTCTTCCGTCCGATCGTACCTTGTAAGATACCTCGTATTACACTGAGCTGCTACTCCAATAAAGCATCCGATTCTAATAACTGCATCCTACGGAACCAGGCTTTTATCACCTACCCGGCCTCTAAAATAATCCTAAACCAATAGGTTATGGGCCCAGGTCCGACGCTAAAGGTGATAAAGTAATTGCATTTTCACAAAACGTGTGCGCTGCGAACTTGGAGGTTAGGAAGACACGCCGGCCGCATGACACACGTGTCTACGCCAAGAAGATGGCGAACTTAATTAACTCCACGCGCATCGAGACCCTCACCAAGGACAATTTCGACACATGGAGGATGCAAGTAGAGGCCTTGCTAACGAAGCAAGGTACCTGGGGATACGTCAGTGGGGATATCGCCCCACCAGCCGCGGGCAGCGACGCAAACAGTCAGGCGGCCCTACAGTCTTGGACCGCCGAAGATAAGAAGGCCAAGGCAGACCTTATCTTATCTATTAGTCCCTCCGAGCTGATGCACGTACGTCATTGTGAGACCGCGCGCAGCATTTGGGTGAAACTCGAGTCGATTTACGCCTCAAAGGGACCGGCAAGGAAGGCGACCCTTTTAAGGCAACTTATCCTGCAGAGGATGCAGGATGGCGAGGACGTCAGAGCACACATGACGCGCTTCTTCGACGCAGTAGACAAACTAAATGCTATGGAGGTACAGGTCGATCCAAATTTGCTCAGTATTATGTTGCTTTACAGCCTACCCTCAGCATTTGAGAACTTCCGGTGCGCGATTGAGTCGAGAGACGACCTACCTGATGTCGAGATCCTGAAAGTGAAGATTCTAGAGGAGAGTGACTCCAGAAAGCAGAAGGCTGACGATTCTGGCGCAATGATTGCCAGCGGGAGCAACACGGGCTTCCCACAGAAGCAGAACCAGCCCTGGAACTCATCGCAGCCTTCAGGTCAGGGCAAGCCCTCAATCAGGTGCTTCAAGTGCAACCGATTCGGACACAGAGCCTCTCGATGCCGCTCTAGGAGTGCCAAGCCGAAGCAGGCAGCTGGCACGGTCGAGGAGAACTCGATATTTCTCACAGTCGAATCAAGGTTCGACGCGGCTTGGCTCACAGGCAACGCGACGGGGAGGACTAGATGGTGCCTAGATAGCGGATGTACATCCCACGTCTGCCGGGAAGAAAGCAGGTTCCAAGGTCTCACCGCAGATAACAACTCCAAGCTAAATTTTGCCAACTCCAGTTCGACGAGCATCTCCGCGAGAGGAAATGTTAAGCTATTGACGACGGATGGCAAAGGCGAAAGGTCAGTAACCCTACAAAACACATTATACGTGCAGGACCTACGTACAAACCTCATGTCGGTATCCAAAATCACCGATAAGGGATGCGAGGTGACATTTAGAAAGCAGGGAGCCATTGTTCGAGGAGAAGACGGAAGGATAAGGATGGTGGCCGATCGGGTTGGCGACCTATACTATGTGCGAGAAGCTGAGGAGCAAGCACACTTTGCCACCGGACTTAAGGGGTCATCGACCTATGAAATCTGGCATCAACGACTAGGTCACTTAAATTCCAAGGATTTAAACCAGATGGTCAAGAATAAAGTAGTCACCGGAGTGGATATTACACCCGGGAAACAGAACCAGTCTTGTAAAACTTGCGCGCGAGGGAAACTAACCTCATTACCATTTCCAGAGAGACAGGAGCGATGCAGTGAGCAGCTCGGAATAATCCACTCCGATGTCTGCGGGCCCATGAGGATTAACTCTCTAGGAGGGGCAAGGTACTTTGTTACGTTCATCGACGACTACTCTGGATGGTGTGACATCTACCTCATCAAGTCAAAGGCTGAGGTATTGTCGAAGTTTAAGGAATTCAAGAATATCGTGGAAAAACAGTCAGGCCTTCACATTAAAAGTCTGCAAACGGATAATGGCACGGAATTCTGCAACACGGAGTTCGACAGCTACCTGAAGAAGAATGGCATACTTCGGAGACTGTCTGTCGCGTACACGCCAGAGCAAAACGGCGTTGCGGAGAGGAGGAATAGGACGATCGTTGAGATGGCCCGCTGCCTTCTACTACAATCAGGTCTTCCACGCTCCCTGTGGGCAGAAGCGGTAAACGCCGCCAACTACATACGAAACCGCTGCCCTAGCAGAACACTGAACGGCAGGACACCGTTCGAGGTGAAGTACGGCAGGCCTCCACACCTGAGCCATCTCAGGATCTTTGGAGCTTGTGTATTCACACAGGACAAGACGCCAAGCAAAGGGAAGTTCGACGCCAGAGCAAAGGAAGGACGTCTCGTGGGATATTCAGAGCAAGCCAAAGCCTACCGCGTGTGGGTACCCTCGGAGAAGAAGGTAGTCGTAACAAGGGATGTGAGATTCTTCGAGGACTTGACGGAGGTCCAGATCCAAGAAACGAGACGGGGTGAATCCGACGAGATAGACATGCCGAGCGACTTCGAGCTCTTAGAGAGGCGTGTCAGCGGAGAGCCCAACGAAGTGGAGATTGGACTCGATCGGAAGATTCAACCTGATGCAGCCGAGGCTGAGCACAATCCAGATGCAGAGGTCGAGCAACTTGTACAGGAGAAACGAGGACCTGGTCACCCCAAACTGCTCAGAACAGGAAGCAGAGGGAGACCCAGAAAGGTCTACCGGACGGCAAGTACTTCGAGCAACGGTGGCGTAGGAAGCGACGCCACACCAACTGGATCTGATGCAGAAGGGGGATCTGAGCTTGGCAGAAAGGACCGAGCCGAAGAGGAAGACAAGGATCGGCAGGGAGCACCGAGAAATGCCCCAGCTGATGCCACCGACGACGAAGACGAGGTTTTCGAACCTGACGTGAGCAGTGACTCTAGTGAGGAGTTCCTAGAGGCAAATCACTCAGCGATCTACGCCGAAGCACAAATCGCTGAGGTTGACGTACGAGATGCGTTATCCGGACCGCATTCTCACGACTGGCTCAACGCAATCGCGACCGAAGTCAAGGCGCTCCTCGAGTGTGACACCTGGGACGTTGTCACTTGCCCGACAAACCGAAACGTTGTCGGATCACGCGTCGTTCTCACAAACAAGTTGAGATCCGACGGAACACTCGACAGAAGGAAGGCCAGAGTAGTGGCGCGTGGGTTCTCGCAGAGGCCAGGCCAAGACTTCTTCGAAACGTTCGCACCAGTCGCCCGACTGGAGTCGGTACGCCTTTTGATGGCACTAGCCATCAATGCAGGACTCGAGGTCCATCAACTGGACATCGCTACAGCGTATCTCAACGGAACTATAGACGAAGAGATCTATATGAAGCCGCCGGAGATCCTTGCGGAGGCGTTGGCGCACCTGATGCGTACCGAGAAGAAAGACTCCAAAATACACACCAAAGCAAGTCAAATGCTTCAAGACTTGGACCGAAAGGAACCAGTTTGCCGCCTAAAGAAATCTCTTTACGGTCTACGTCAAGCTGGGAGGCAGTGGCACGCGACGTTGGATAAGAATCTCAGGGAAATGGGATTAACGCCAACGCACGCCGACCCGTGCGTCTATCATTCCAAGCCTGAGCAGGAGAGGATCATCGTACTGGTCTACGTGGACGATATCCTCGTCGCATCCAGAGAGCCAAACCTGATAAGCAACTTCAAGAAAACGTTGAGCAAGAAGTTCACCGTGAAGGATTTAGGCATCGCCAGATATTGTCTTGGGATTGAGATAGAGCAGAAGCCGGGAACAATAAAGTTGTCACAGAGGAAGTACATTCAAGAAATACTGAAGAAGTATAATATGCAAGATTGCAACGCAGTCTCGACGCCCCTCGGAACGGACGTCAAGCTGATGAAGAGGACCGATGAGGAGCAACAAGACACGAAGAACGCTTTTCCATACCGAGAGCTAATCGGGTCATTGATGTATTTGGCCGTGGCGACCAGACCTGACATCGCTCACGCCATCAGTGCTCTCGCTCAGTTCAATAACGAGCCGAGCCAGCAACACTGGGGAGCCGCCAAGCGCGTCCTCCGGTACCTGAAGGGGACCGTTAATCATTCTATCTGTTTCAGAAAAACAGATCTGAGTTTGAAAGGCTTCGTTAATGCGGACTGGGGAGGCTGCGTAATAGACCGCAGGTCTTACACTGGGTACGCGTTTCTACTCAGCGATGCCGTGATAAGCTGGAGGTCACAGAAGCAGAAGACCGTAGCCCTGTCCTCGACCGAGGCGGAGTACATGGGCTTAACCGAAGCTGCCAAGGAGGCCATCTACCTCCGAGGCTTCCTGGAGGAACTAGGATTCGCCAACCTGGCGAATGTCACACTTAACTGTGACAACCTTGGGGCCAAGTCACTAGCGGAGAACGATATGTATCATCCACGAACGAAACATATCGATATTCGTTATCATTTCGTGAGGAACGCCGTGCAATATAATCAGCTGGAGCTGGAGCACGTCCCGACGGGAGAGATGACCGCAGACGTCCTTACGAAGCCCCTTCCAACGACTAAGCACAACCTATGCATTCAACGAATGGGGATCAAGACTGTATAAAATTAATTGATGTTATTACGCAACGAGGTATCAAACGATCAAAACTAGCTAGTAGTTCAAATTATTATTTTTCTTTTTGGGTTGTTTAAAGATATAAGATTTCTTTTTTTTCTTTTTGGTTTTGAGTTGAACGCTCGCATTGAGAGGGAGTGTTGAGATTAATAATTCAATTCTCGCGCGCTCGCTCGCCGCCATATTGATTATATCGATCCTATCGATATATAGCTTTCGATGCCTTCCGCTCTAGATACTTCTTCTTCCGTCCGATCGTACCTTGTAAGATACCTCGTATTACACTGAGCTGCTACTCCAATAAAGCATCCGATTCTAATAACTGCATCCTACGGAACCAGGCTTTTATCACCTACCCGGCCTCTAAAATAATCCTAAACCAATAAAATCAAATTCACCTGGTCGGATACAAGGGATCAATTCGATCAAATATTCGCTATGTCAAAACTAAGATATGGGTTGTTTCAGTGAGTGATTAATCATTCCTGGGATGTGATAAAAACTTACATAACTATCGCCGTACCCGTTACTTATAGAAAATCTACCTTTGCATATATTCTGCCACAAATGAAGACAACACAAATTTTCCTCGATCAAGGTTATGTGAAGACTATTAAATTGTACCTCAAACATACTTTTCATCGAAATCAATTCAGCTGTTAAAAATCTTGACATTTCTTTCGCCTCTTCAAAGCTTCGCGATTACAGGTTATCGCTTCGAATCGCGCCTGTCAAAAACAACAGCTACGAACGGTGCGAAGTCAGATCCGAACGGCGTCACCGCCGTCCAATCGGCATCGCGGAAAAGAGCTGACGGAAATGCGAGAACCAGCGATAGATGCGAGATGCAGCGATAAATAATCGTGACCATCAACTTTTTAATGAGGGAAAACAGGTTTTTTCACTTGTTGATGATGTGTGTGTCTGAATAATTGCAATGCCGATGTAGAAGCTATCGAACCACTTGACTCTTGATTAGTTTTTCTTTACGTTATTATCACTTATATGTATGGGGCATTCCACGCCAGCTCGACCAGTAATAAACCCCGACCCTCTCAAAATCATCCCATGTTTCTTTCTAATATTCTACCCAGTAATAAACGCGTCCTGAAATTTTTTTTATTTTTTTTTTTAACAAACCGTTAATTTGTTATGAATTTTTTAAGTTGATTGAGAATGCCCCTTTTTAAAAATCTGAAAAAATTCTCAAAATCCAGTGAATGACAGAAAACAGCCCCCGTTTGGGATAACGTGGGCCGAATTTTTCTTCTATTTTTTTTCACTCAATTCGAAATTTTTTCAGGGATCGAATCAGGGATCGAATGTTGAGTATCAAATACGTTTGCCTAACTAGAGGCTAAGGAAATACATCAATTTATGAAAGCCTAATTAGAATTTGGTTTGTAGCAAACGATAGATCTTAATATGACAATTATGTTTCTAATGGTACGATTGTTTTCAAGTTACCTTCGGCAAACTTGAAAGCAGCATTCAAAATCGCATTGATTTGGATCTTTACTTCGCCGTATAAAATAGTCATTTTGGTCACAGTAGCTCCGATGTCTGTGCTGGGAGCTGGAACTTGAAAGATACCTCAATAAGTTAGACAATTTTCAAGTGCTTGATGCGCGATATTCTAGATGGGCACAATCGTCTTCAACTCACTTCTGGCTTTCTCTCCAATACTTTGCAATAGGGCTCTGACTTTGGTTTTCACTGGGTGGAGTAAATCTGAAATTGGAATACACACAGGTTATGATCAAGTAGTCTTCGACTCTCACTCAGTTCTAACAACAGCTGGATGAAAATCAAGCTAGGCTTGATGTATTTTTCGAATGAGTGTCACTTACCCGTGAATTTGGCAGATATTTGTGATTCGGTTCCTGAAAATGAAATATGTGTATCATGACAAAGTAGAAATTCACCAAGTGACGCATGATATAACGGCAATGAGTGAAAAATAATGAAATATGAAGAATTGAAATAGAAAATCTCGATCGATCTACGATAAAATTTGATCGGAATCAATTAAAACAATTCCTCGAGTTCACCCTGATATGTAAAGCGAACAGTAGATCACAAAAACATTTCGCGCGTCTAATGGCATAAGGTCGTACGCGCCAAAAACGCGATTTTGGCGGCAAAAGGTCGTATAATTTTTTGTGCAACACTTGCATGGAAAGTTCGATTTCGCGCACCGCGGAAAGTGCGCGAAGCGGTCGGTTACTGTGCCGGGCGGAGAGCGTGAAATAATATAGCAGACGACGGTTTTAGCGTTGAGTAACATCTATTATTTCACGCTAGTCTCAGCGAGACTCTGTTAGCTAGCGCCATCAGACGGGATACTTGGTAACTACGAGCGCGTGCGCTGCTCTACGCCACGCTCAGGTTAGAGTGCCGAGTGCCGTGGCGTCGAAATCGAACTACCCATTGCAAGGGGTTACAAAAAGTAAGGTGTGCAACGCGTGCGGGTTGTCGATCCCCGAATCGTGCGAGCATGTCGACACTCGTCTACGGCTCGTATGCCATACTCTCACTCATCGAGAATCGCCAACTTCCCGCACGAGTTGCACAATATACTATTTTTTCACGCCATTCGCTCTGAAAACGTTCGAAACGTATAGATCAATTGAAATCACGAGATCGAAAAATGTAAGTGCAAAAGATCGTAAGTTTGGCGGATACGTCGTTCTTTCATTACACTTTTTAAGGAAAAATAAACAACAACGTAAAGGCAAAGCGTCGTGAGCACCATTTTTTTTTTTCATAATTTTCAATGATTTTTCCAAATAGTTGTAAAAACTCGTGAAACGCAACGAAAAATCGAAATCGACGTCGTTTCGAAAAATTCGATGATAAAAATCGCAGTTAAAAGCAGAAGGTCGTATCCGCCCAACTTACGACCTTTTGCACTGACATTTTTCGATTTCGTAATTTCAATTGATCTATTCGTTTCGAACGTTTCCAGAGCGATTGGCGTGAAAATCATATCATATCATATATAACAGTAAAGTACGAAACCGGATGTTCGGATGTTAGTATGTTCGGCTCGGATTTTGTGGAATACGGATCATGATATCATTATTATTATCATCAGTGCATCTTTATATAAATACTGTATTACATTATTATTTATTATTTTTATCATTATTGTTATCATTCTTCCCAGCAAACACAGATTGCAGGGCCATTACTGGTTAGGTGGAGGAACGCCGATACTAAAGGTGCCGAACCGCTGCCGGAAGATTTGTGATGGCCCAGCACCATAGTGTCACAGTGGCCGACAGCCGGGCCATTGAAGGCAAGACCGGTACTATTGTACCGAACCAGTGATGGCTATGTGACAAATTTGTGCAATCGATTTCGTCTTACCTTCACCGCACCGCATGAATAACGGTTGCAGTAGCTTGTCAAATTATCGGTATTTAACCAGCACCGGAGTTGGTAAGGCTGCTGTTATCGAATCATTATCGTATACACTGTAAAAAATGTTTGTTGTAAACTTCCAACAATGTGTTGGAAGTTTTATTCACATACAGGAGTCATGAAATCAGTTTAAATTTTAGTAAAATTAATTGACAAATATGACGAATTTACTACACATTTTTGTAAAATTCATACACAATTTAGTATTTTTGCGATGAATGTATATTAATATTAAAAATTTGTTCATAAATTCAAAGAACATGCATAGCGATTCTTTTTGCTATACTAAATTTGTAATTTTACAAGACTTTCGTGTAATTAATGTGTAGTAAATTCACAATTATTTTTTACAGTGTAGTTACGGAAATACGGTACTGCGCCATTACCAATTTTGTGCATGATAAGAATTATCGAATGATTCACATAACCTCAATTTTTCATAATTTTTCAATTTGACTTCTAGCTTTGTCAACTGGATAGTTTCCTGGACAGTTTTCTTGATATCTCTGTAGACTTGCCACCTTGACTTTCTTTTAAAGGGATATTTACTGTTCGAAGCCATCTTAGCTCGCAACAGGCGAAAACAAACCTCAGTAACACGAAGACTATCTCCGAGCTCAGTAAGCAGACAATTTACCTAAAAGTCGAATTATAACCTCAAAATTCTATTATCCTCTATCTCTCAGAACGCTCATTATCGAATTCAAGGTTAAATTCAAAGCAAATGTAGTTTAAAGGAATACCTACAGATTTGAGTTACCCGTGGACTGCATCTTTTCCATTTCCGCTCCTTGAATGCACTGATTAATTATATTATTCACGTAGGAAGACGCGCGCGAACTGCGTCATATCAAAATACAGGCGTGCATCTGTGTTTGACAAGGGGCAAGTGACGGCAACTTGGTTCTGGCGAGATGCAAAATGCCCTGCAGAAAATCAGTACTTGGTCACCGACATCGTCCCGTCAATGGCTGGATACCGGAAAAATTTTACCGAAATACCGCTATCTCACATGTAGTGGCGTAGCAAAGGCTTGCCTATACCATCACATTGCCAGCACTGCCAGTGCTGGGCCATTATGATTTCGGCAGTTCTGTGTTTGCTGGGTTATTATTATCATTATCATTATTATCATTACCATAACTATTATCCGATTTGTCTGATAAAAATTGTCAAAACAGATATAAATTCGTTACTTGACTGATATTTTCCGATACTATTATGAACAATTCGACAGGCCGGCTATAAATGTCGATGTTTCGTTACTTGACTGATATTTTCCGATATTATTATAAACAATTCGACACGCCAGCTACAAATCCCGATGTTTCGTAACTTGACTGATATTTTTCGATATTATTGTAAACAATTCGACAAGCCGGCTATTAATTCCTATGTTTCGTTAGTTGACTGATATTTTTCGATATTATTATAAACAATTCGACACGCCAGCTATAAATCCCGATGTTTCGTTACTCGACTGATATTTTCCGATATTAATATGAACAATTCGACATGCCGGCTATAAATCCCGATGTTTCGTTACTTGACTAATATTTTTTATATTATTATAAACAATTTGACATACGGCTTTAAATCCTGATGTTTCGACACTTGAGTCATATTTTTCGATATTATTATAAACAATTCGACACGCCAGCTATAAATCCCGATGTTTCGTTACTCGACTGATATTTTTCGATATTATTATGAACAATTCGACATGCCGGCTATAAATCCCGATATTTCGTTACTTGACTGATATTTTTCGATATTATTATAAACAATTCGACATGCCGGCCATAAATCCCGATGTTTCGTTACTTGACTGATATTTTTTGTTATTATTATAAACAATTCGACATACCGGCTTTAAATCCTGATGTTTCCTTACTTGATTGATATTTTCTGATATTATTTTAAACAATTCGTCATGCCTACTACAAATGCTGATGTTCCGTTACTTGACTGACAATTTTTAATATGATTACAAACAATTCGCCATGCCGGCTACGAATCCCGATGTTTCATTTCTTTACTGGGATTTTTCGATATTATTGTTAACAATTCGTCATGTCTGCTATACATTTCAACTTTTTGTTGCCTACCCGGTTATTATCAATATTTATATCAACAATTCGTCATGTCTATTGAACATTTCAACTTTTCGTTGCCTTCCCGGTTATTATCAATATCATTATCAACAATTTGTCATGTCTGCTATTCATTTCGACTTTCCGTTTTCTTCCCGGTTATTATCAATATTATTATCAACAAACCGTCACGTCTGCTATATATGTCAAATTTTCGTCACCTTCCCGGTTTTTATCAATATTATTATCAACAATTCGTCATGTTTGCTATACATTTCAACTTTTCGTTGCCTACCTGGTTATTATCAATATTTAGGTATATCAATAATTCGTCATGTCTATTATACATTTCAACTTTTCGTTGCCTTCCCGGTTAGTATCAATATCATTATCAACAATTTGTCATGTCTGCTATATATTCCGATGTTTCGTGACTTTACTGATATTTCTGGATATTATAATGAACAATTCGTCATAACGGCTTTGAAACCTGATGTTTCGTCTGATATTTCTGGATATTATAATGAACAATTCGTCATAACGGCTTTGAAACCTGATGTTTCGTCACTTGACTGATATTTTCTGCTATGCTTATAAACAACGAACGTTGCTTGCGTGGCTAAATCTCATTAAGACCAACGTGGAAGCACGTTAGTATTTGTACTGCGAAATTCCGAATCATTGTATGTTTAATAAGAATAACACGGAGTGGACAAAATGAAAGGAATTTGTGAAAGCTGTACTGAGCAGAATGTATTTCGTGATTCCCAAAAAAACAGAGCGTTATTATTTGAAATCGTTGTTATTACGTCTTCGGGGATCACAATCATATGATTGGCGAACTGACGAAGGTACGATATACTCATCCTTTTTGGGGCAACTGTAGCGCGAAAGTTAGTTACTGATGACGAAGAATGAGACAAATGTTGAGATGAAGGATCGTTTATCAAATTTCCGAAAGAGATGTGTAGGCTGTTTGCGTATATGTATATGTGTTTTCGACATGTCAATTAATGCACGCGAATCGTTTGAAAATAGTACATTTAACAGTATTTTTTATTACAAATGCATGAAAAAGTTTCTTGTTTGCACGCCGTGCGCGACAAGAATCTTGTTGTGCACGCTGGATCTGCGCAAAACGAAGTGCGCAGGTCCGGCGTGTTACGTTGCCATTGATGACGTAAACGTCAGAAAAGTGCCAGAATATACACGCTCCGCACGGCGAAACAAGAAACTATTTCATGCATGCGTAATAAAAATACAAATACGAGTTGGTCGATCAAAATGAATACAATGAAACAAACGAATAGGCCTTGCGGGTGATCAATGAAATACTCGTATTTCGTAGATTCACGTTGCAAAAGTTCAATTCACTAGACTTAACAGAAGGTTACATATTTGCGTGTGTCACAGACAATGGCGAAAACATCACTGCTATCGAACAGATAGTGGGAACATTAGAGCAAAATTATTTAAGAAAAGCCGGGCCTGTTACCCAACCCCTTCGATTTGGCTGATTTTTTGTGAGCGTGTTACCTACCTGGAGAGTAGTCAAAAGCCAAAGTATTATGTTTCGAAAAAATTTATTGGCCGAGTTACAGTTGTTTTTCACATTTTTGACTCGAATTTGGGTATTTTCGATTATGCAAAGGTTTTTTGTACTACGTGGCTGAAAATCGGTTTCTTCATGTAAAATTGACCCAGGAACACGAATCTGGCCACAGATTTGACCTACGACAAAAACCTACAGTAATATTAGCCAAAAACACCCAAAATTGACCAAAAAAGTCCCAAATCTTGGGGAAACGGTCCAAAAAAAATGTTTTCGACTTTCTGAGGCAACAATCTTGTAGGAAAAGAGCTAACGAATCCAATGACCACACCCCCAGATTTCTAGGACGAACCGTTCAAGAGATACGCGTTGTTAAAGTTGGAGAATCTTGTTAGGCACGATCGTTAACTAGCCGGTTTTAGCCAAAAAGCTCATCGCTTTTTTGCGTAAGGCACGATCGCAGAGTGCTGGTTTGTTTTGAAATAGTGTTCAAATCCCCCAAAAATTTCAAAATTTTGATTCGTGATTAGAAGGCTGAATTCCAAAGCTCGCTATTATTTTCAAAATTGACAAAGATAGCAATCGCCATTTCTGAACCGGAAGTCGGATCGAGTACACAGACAAAATTGCACATCTGCAGGCTGAAAACAGTATCCAGTGCAAATTTCATCAGAATCGGTTCAGCGGTTTGGCTGAAACCGTGTTTACAAGAAATGGGGGGGTCACATACACCACTCTTGAAAATGCTCGAAAACGACTACCCAGGTGCCAAAACGTGCTCCCTACATGATTTCAGAATTTTTTCTCGATCCGACGTTTTTAGCGATGGCGAATGTATAAGGCACTCCGTTTTTAACGATCGTGCCTAAAAACGGAGTGCCTTATACATTCGCCATCGCTGAAAACGTCGGATCGAGTAAAAATTCTAAAATCATGTAGGGAGCATGTGTTGGCACCTGGGTAGTCGTTTTCGAACATTTTCAAGAGTGGTGTATGTGACCCGCCCATTTCTTGTAAACACGGTTTCAGCCAAACCGCTGAACCGATCTTGACGAAATTTGCACTGGATACTGTTTTCAACCTGCAGATGTGCAATTTTGTTTGTGTACTTGATCCGACTTCCGGTTCAGAAATTGCGATTGCTAACTTTGCCAATATTGAAGATACAACAGCGAGCTTTGGAATACAGTCTTCTGATCACGAATCAAAATTTTGGGAATTTTTGAGGATTTTTCCGGCTCCTGCGCCTCGGTGTCAAATCGTTGAAGTTGCTTGTAAACACGAGCTTAGCCAAACCGCTGAACCGATTTTGATGAAATTTGCACTGGATACTTTTTTTACCCCGAAGATGTGCAAATTTCTTTTTAGACCCGATCCGACTTCCGGTTCAGAAATGGCGATTGCTATCTTTGTCAATTTTGAAAATAATAGCGAGCTTTGGAATTCAGCCTTCTAATCACGAATCAAAATTTTGAAATTTTTGGGGGATTTGAACACTATTTCAAAACAAACCAGCACTCTGCGATCGTGCCTTACGCAAAAAAGCGATGAGCTTTTTGGCTAAAACCGGCTAGTTTTTCTGGCAATAGTGGATTTTTTTGACCTCGTTGGACAAATGTCCGACCTAAAGGCCTATTTTGCGGCATTCACCACGACTATCTAAATCGAGTATCAATAGGTTATTTTCATCAAATGAGATTCGTCAGATTCTGGTCAAAATAATTGAATTTACTTTTTCATGAAATAAAATAATAAGAACCCTCAAAAAGGTCCATTATTTGCAGAAAAATCAAGATTCTCCAACTTTGACAACGCGTATCTCTTGAACAGTTCGTCCTAGAAATCTGGGGGTGTGGTCATTGGATTCGTTAGCTCTTTTCCTACAAGACTGTTGCCTCAGAAAGTCAAAAACATTTTTTTGGGACCATTTCCCCAAGATTTGGGACTTTTGTGGTCAATTTTGGGTGTTTTTGGCTAATATTACTGTAGGTTTTTGTCGTAGGTCAAATCTGTGGCCAGATTCGTGTTCCTGGGTCAATTTTGCATAAAGAAACCGATTTTTAGCCACGTAGTACAAAAAACCTTTGCATAATCGAAAATACCCAAATTCGAGTCAAAAATGTGGAAAAAAACTGTAACTCGGCCAATAAATTTTTTCGGGACATAATATTTCGGCTTTTGACCACTCTCCAGGTAGGTAACATGCTCACAAAAAATCAGCCAAATCGAAGGGGGTGAGTGACAGGCCCGGCTTTTCTTAAATAATTTGGCTCTTAGTTAATAGTTCAACGACAGATTAAGTTAATAGATCAACGTATTGTATATGACGCAGTTATGCGTGCTGTACGTTGCAAAGGATCTGATAAGTGCATTTATTTGGATGGTCCGGGAGACAGCGGAAAAAGTTATTTTTTATTTATTTATTTATTTATTTACAAGCCCAACAGGCGAACCCAATTAGGGCAAATGCGGTAGGCATTAAAGCCATACGGAGAAGAACAGTAATCATTCGTCGAAAGATTAAAAACAAAAATACAAAAAAAAAATATATATATACAAAAAAGAAAAAAATATAGAAATACACAGAAAGTCATGCTTAGGATAACTACATCTAGGCTAATGGTCTTAAAAATACACTTAGAAATACGCTCGGGCAACGCATAAAAAGGATGCAAAGGATAGAAGGGCAGGGTCGCAAGATGAGGGTAGCTGGTTATAGTTGGAGCACATCATATGTACCGGTGACCGAAGCGCGACGTTACTCCGCGCGCGACTTAGCCGGAAGGGCACGTTACGGCGAGCCGCAGGTCACGGGACTAAAAAGTCCAGACCACCCAGTAGGTCGGGGCAATCCACGAGCCCAGTAAGGACTTTGAACAAGAACGCAACGGAGGCAACCTTGCGTCTCGCCGACAGGAGCGGAATATCGAATCTGGCGCATAGGGCAGCCTCATCACAGCCCCGCGGGGGGTAGACAGAATCAGCCCTGAACGCGAGGTACTTAAGGAACCTCCTCTGAACGCCCTCAATAACATTAATGTCGCGGACAAGTAGAGAACTCCAGATGATCGAGCCATACTCCAGCTTGGAGCGCACAAAAGAGAAGTACAGAGTACGAAACGCAAGAGGCGATCTAAAGGCCCTGCAGGTTCTCAGCAGGAAACCAAGCATTCTGGTGGCACCGGACACAACACCAGAGACATGCAGGTCAAAACGGAGCTCAGAGTCAAACGTGACACCCAAGTCAGTGGTGGCTCGAACTCTGGAGAGGAGGACGCCATCCACGCGATAGTTAAACAAAACCACGTCATGTCCACGAACGAAGGACAAAATCTTACATTTACTAACATTTAGAGCCAGTCGGTTAAGTTCGCACCAAGCTACGATGTGATCAAGGTCACGCTGAAGGACGGCACAGTCGGCGGGGCAACGAATAACGCGGTAGAGTTTGAGGTCATCGGCGTATAGGAGCGCATCACAGCAAAGTGGGGACACGATGTCATTGACGAAAATGTTAAAGAGTAAGGGGCCGAGATTGGACCCCTGCGGCACACCGGAAGTCGGAATGAAAGAGTTCAACCGGTGACCAGCAAGCTCCACGACGTGTAGACGATCCACCAGATACGATTTAAGCAGCGCGACGAGACACTCATGCAGGCCAGCAGCATAAAGTTTGCGCAATAGTATACCCTGATCGATCTTGTCAAATGCCTTCGAAAAATCGGTGTAAGTAGCATCTACCTGCTCTCTGCAATCAAGCGCCATGCAAACGGTATTTGAGAAAAGGGCCAGGTTAGAGACCGTTGAGCGACCGGGCATAAAGCCATGCTGCAGGGGTGAGTGTTATTCACGTATTTATATCATAACTTCATTGGGAAGTATGGGTCTGATAGTGTTGCCTGTAGCATGGGCTGGAATCGCAGCGAATTTATTGAAAGGAGGAAGAACTGCACAGTCTACTCTCAAGCTGCCGTTACAATTAAATGAATGCTTAACGTGCAATATTAAATCGAATTCTGCACAAGGGTTGCACATTCGAGATGCGAAAGTCAGAATCTAGGATGAAATGATAATGGCCTCTTAGTACGCACTGGAGGCTGTTGACCGGATGTTTAGAGATGTATACGAATGTAACGAACCATTTGGTGGTAAAATAGTCATAATTTCTGGGGATTCTCGGCAAATTTTACCAGTTAGCCGTGGAAGTAGAACACAAATTTCAGAGGCGTGTATGAAAATACGCAGCCTATGAAATCAATTCGTATACTTGTCATTGAAGGGCAACCTTGGCGCCTCGGATGGACAAACAGATTCTCAACACTGGCTTCTGCGGGTTGTGGGTGGTGTATTTGGTGATTCTTTTAAACATCACAACGGAGTTGTATGCATTTACACGAAATTCTGCTCGAATGGTGAAATTGTGCAAGAAATATTTGGAGAGAGCGTCGATCCTCTAGATCCCCCAAATTATGGAAAGGTCATATTAGCTGTGGATGTCATTGCCATAAACAATGAAATAATGTCCAAAATAAAAATTGTTGGAGTAGAATAAATGAGTGTCCGTACAGGTGAAGATGAAGATAATACCGATATGTGTAATATTCTCCCGATAGAATTCATGAATTCATTGACACCCAATGGTCTTCCACCTAATAATCAAACGCTAAAAGTGGGCAGTATCGTTATTCAATCCTCTACCGATTTCGATTGCACAGCGTGGTAGTATACACTCCCAAAATATTTGAAATACCACTGACAACCGAGCGAGCGAAGCGAGTGAGGAACAACGCTCTCTTCCGACCGAGTGAGCGAGCGAAGCGAGCGAATGAGGAACAACGCTTTCTAGTAGTATATTATGCGGCATGTCCGTAAAGTAACTGTTTTCGGGCGAGGTTATGTTTTTCGTACGGAGACGGAGAGCCAACGGAGAGTACTAAAAACATAACCTCGCCGAACAGTTACTTTACGGACGCGCCCCATACGATATTTTTTCCGGCAAAGGCATGAAGAGTCACTTTGACGCCAGTTGAGGTCCACACTACGGTCCTCATCAACTGTCGTTTAATACGTCTGTGTGGCAGCTCTGAGATGCGCAGTTGGTACCGCGCAACAGAAGTCAGGAACTGCGCATGATAACTACGCGACAAATTTTTTTTTCGGTTAGCCATATAAAGTGTCACTGTATGGGCCGAAAACCGGCATCAAAAAGTGACTTGTTCATGCCTGTGCCGCTAAAAAAAATAAAAATTATACGACTCTATGACATTATAAACAGCAAAACGTCGTAAAATGGAGCTTACGTCCTTATGTCATTGGACACGCGATTTTTAAAGGGTAAAGTTGTCTTTAACTCACCCCTGCTACGCCTTAGGATAAAAAGTACAGTGCGTTCGAGATAGAAACCGATTTTCGTCACAGAATCTGAAATAAAAATAGAGACAAAGATAATTTGAGCGTTTTGGTAGACGTATAAATTGGTCAAGTAAGTGTATCCACTCATCACTTACCAACGTCTGCGTTGGTCAGCTGGAATTCTCTATCTGAAAATAAAATAGGTACATCGTGACACTAATGTAGTTTGTCAATATTTGACGCATGTCTTAGTAGCTATGACTTGAATATCTTCATTGGGTGACATTGTTTTGAACTTACTGGCGGTCCTCAGCTGTTTAACACGATCCGCAAGTTCTGACAATTTGGCGTTGACACTTGTCATGGAATCTGAAATTTAAGTAAAGAGGACTGTGATTAAGTCGTCATTCCGCGGTGCTCGACTGGCTTGAGCTAAATTCGAACAACAAGTGAATATCTGTCATTATCAAAAATCTCTGTATCTTTAACTTACTGTTGATTCTGGCAGCCTCGTCTGGGTTGACGACTGAAACAAAAATCAGGATATCATGACAATACTTGACGAATCGAGTGGAACCTGACATGTTGAAAACGGTTTGAACATTCCGTGTAGCATAAAATGTAGAGAATAAAATGGTTCCAAACAAAGAGTATAACGTTATAAATTCGAAAAACAAGTGAATATCTGTCATTATCGAAAATCTCTGTATCTTTAACTTACATTGGATTTTGTTACGGCTACCGGGTGCGCGGCCTCCTGAAACAAAAATCAGGATATCATGACAATACTTGACGAATCGAGTGGAACCTGATATGTTGAAAATGGTTTGAACATTCCGTGTAGCATAAAATGTAGAGAATAAAATGGTTCCAAACAAAGAGCATATAACGTTCAAAAAACACATTTTATCTATATCGCGACGACGTACGCATAGTTTTTATTTTTAACGATTCAATAAATCTTACCACCTGCAGAACATACGTGCGACAAAATGTCAAGTGTGCTGTTGAATATTTCGTGACACAACACTTCAAAAGTTGATTGCTTTTGATATACATAAGTTCGACGAATGGTCGATTTTCCACTTCAGTACCATTTTACGGTTTTCAATTTTACTTCCTATTATACTAAAATGAAAGCATAACGATTCGATAAGTCTGCAGAATAATTCTATACACAATACTTGAAAAATTGATTGCTTTCAATATACGTCCATGAGTTCTAGTTTGGCTGTTGGAATTAAAATCAAGAATTCAATATTGTATCCTTGCTGTATCGAGAATATTTTACTCCTTGATGCAAAAATATTTCTACGTTTATCAACACTAGCTCACAATAGCGCGCTTTGCGCGCTTCTGAAACCAACTTTCAGATCGTTATTACAGCGCTTTTTTTCTTACATTAGTTTGCCGACCTTTATTTTCAAATCTTTACCAACCAATTCTAATTTAATCGGTGTATCATAAGCTGTGTAGGTTCAATTGAAATGTATTTGATTGAATACGGATCTGCTCACCGAATGGATCAACATAATAGTATATTTCGATACAAGTGCGAAAAACAACTTTCGCACATGTATCGAACAAAATTTTTCATCACAAACGCACGTAAAGTCCGATTACACGCACGCTTGCGTGAAGTTTTTGAAGTTTTAAAAGTTTTATAGTTTTAATAGTATATTACACTACAAGGGCCAAAAGTTGAAAATTCCTGCACTGCGCGTGATGATGCCCGAGGCGAAGCCGAGGGCATCATATCGCGCAGTTCAGGGCTTTCAATCTTCTGCCCGCGTGGTGTATACTATTTTTCTTCATGCCCGGTTGAAAGTACGCTGACTAATTGAATTTGTATACCGATTTATACGTTTTAACAAGTATTGATGCCTGCCCGACATTGCAGGCACGAGCGAAGCGAGTGCTGCTGGTCGGGGGCAGGCATCAAATAGATCGAATAAAACGTCCAAGCCAGTTTTGAGGTTATATCTCAAGCGAGATTAACGTCGAGAGCGAGAGTAACAGAAGTTTGCGATTCTGGCTGGCTGCAGAATAGTCTAGTCAATCTAGCCTTTGACCCAAAAATAATTACACACTGGATGAATTATATATAAATCGATGTGAAAAAATCCCCCAAACAACATATCGTGGTTCCCGCGCAGCGTCTTTAACTTACTGTGTCTGGTAGCCTCGGTTGTGTTGACTCCTGAAACAAAAATCAGGATATCATGACAATACTTGACGAATCGAGTGGAACCTGACATGTTGAAAATGGTTTGAACATTCCGTGTAGCATAAAATGTAGAGAATAAAATGGTTCCAAACAAAGAGCATAACGTTCAAAAAACACATTTTATCTATATCGTGATGACGTACGCATAGTTTTTATTCTTAACGATTCAATAAATCTTACCACCTGCAGAACATACGTGCTAAAAAGTGTTAAGTGTGCTGTTAAATATTTCGTGACACAACACTTCAAAAGTTGATTGCTCTTGACATACATAGCTTTGACGAATGGTCGATTTTCCACTTCAGTACCATTTTACGGTTTTTAATTTTACTTCCTGTGATACTAAAATGTAGGGACAACGATTCGATAAGTCTGCAGAATAATTGCTGCAAAATAAGCATACTGTTAAATATTTCGAGACACAATACTTGAAAAATTTATTGCTTACGATATACGTCCATGAGTTCTAGTTTGGCTGTTGGAATTGAAATCAAGAATTCAATATTGTATCCTTGCTGTATCGAGAATATTTTACTCCTTGATGCAAAAATAATTCTACGTTTATCTACAAAACAGATTTTTTTCACCTGTTGATGATGTGTGTGTCTGAATAATTGCAATGCTGGCGTGGAAGCTATCGGGCCACTTGACTCTTGATTAGTTTTTTTTTTACGTTATTCTCACTTATATGTATGGGGCATTCCACGCCAACTCGACCAGTAATAAACCCCGACCATCTAAAATTCATCCCATGTTTTTTTCTATCGTTCTACTCAGTGATAAACGCGTCCTAAATTTCTTTGAATTTTTTTAATAAACAGTTAATTTGTTATGAATTTTTGAAGCTGACTGAGAATGCCCCTTTTTAAAAATCTGAAAAATTCTAAAAAATCCAGTGGATGACGTAAAACAGCTCCCGTTCAGGAAAACGTGGGCCGTTTTTTTTTTTCACTCAATTAGGAATTTTCTCATTTTTGAAACTGAAATGATCAAACACAGGATCAAATTCGAAGCGTCAAACAAGGTTCAATTTACTCGAAAACGTTCGGTTTCACCATTTATTACCCCTATTCGTCGCTTACTATTTGATCCTGTGTTTATATCAGTTTTTGTAATGAGAAAATTCCGAATTGAGGGGGGGAAAAATAGCAAAAAAAATTCGGCCCACGTTTTCCTACACGGGGGCTATTTTGTGTCATCCACTGGATTTTTGAGAATTTTTTCAGATTTCTAAAAAGGGGCATTCTCAATCAACTTCAGAAATTCATAACAAATTAAGTGTTTGTTAAAAAAAAAATCTGAAAAAAACTTAGGACGCGGTTTTTACTGAATAGAATGTTAGAAAAAAACATAGAATGATTTTGAGATTGTCGGGGTTTAACACTGGTCGAGTTGGCGTGGAATGCCCCGTATGTATTTTCTAGCGTACCTGATTGAAATAAGTATGAGTGAGGTTTCGTTTATTTTGGAAAATAGATCAGTATCTGCAACTTACCGCTGGCAACACCCACGCACACCAACGAGGCGACGAGAAGACAGACGATCTTGTTCATGTTGAAGGTAGCCACTTACTTCGTTAGAAATAGGTTTCTGATTAGAATTCATCCAATCCGTCGTATTTATACACAGTAGAGAGACCCCCTACCACGTCGACATGCTGGAATCAGGCTTTACCCACTGTACCCGGTTTTACTTGTCTTTACTGATATCAAAGCTTCCGCATCACGAACGCAAAGGCTATAATTACGAAGGCCACGGGGCAGCGGAATTTCGAAATCTGTTGAATCGTAAAACAACAACAACAACAACAACAACAACAACAACAACAACAACAATAATAATAATAATAATAATAAATAAAATAATAATAAATAAAAGTTAGATGAGTCCCTTGTTTTGTGAAGTTCAATGGTTTCTGGAGGAAAAGGAAATAAAAAGGATAGGGGACAATCGGGATACGTGATATTACTTTTCTACACTTGCCCCATCGTTGAAGCAATCGTTGCGTTACCATAATTAGACGTTTTCATAATTTTGAACCGGTCCCTGACGTTATACGCACGATTATATTCATGTGCCACACCATCTCTAGGGCGCTTCGGAAATATACCCTACTGAAAAAGATATTGTCAAATATTACACGAAAAAGTACGTAATAAATTACATAAAGTTATGATTGGATGCATGATATCATCTTGATTGTGGTTGATTTTTTTCCGATTTTTATCTCATCTCGAAGTACTCAATATTGACGACGAGACTCACTTTTGGTTGAGATTGTATAGCCTATACATCCTTAAAGACATGACATGATTTTTCCGCTCAAAATTAAGTCACCTCATTGCATCAACGGGCCTTCGATAATCTTCAGTCATTTCGTATCTAGATATGGTATACAGGACATTTCAATGACGGGATTCGCTTACCCCGATTGCCGAGTCTGATTCACATTGTATTGACGCAAGTACTTGAATCGTTAATTCGTGATCACTTCTGAATATTCAATAAAGTTTTATCATCGCCTGTACCTTATTGATACAGTTGTGCATCGTGGACTACGAATACCTAAATTCAAATATTATTTTGTTCACAGGTGGATGCCTAATTGGCGTTCACATCATCTGAATTTAACGAAAATTTCTTGACGTTCATCGTTCGTTGTCACATTTTGTGCATTTTTTTTTTCACTAGCATTCCCTCAAAATCGGAAGAGAGATTTCAATAATTCAGAAAATCAACCGAATGACGTACATTATCTTGAAAATTGGAAATAGTACATTTCGATACTAACGAGGGGAGGCTCAGATAGGTTCATCGAGTTAGGGGTACGGACTTCGCGTGGTTATAGTGTGGACAGGTACTAAGAAAAACCCACAAGAGACAGCCGCCAACTCGGCCCGGTTGCCGAGAAATCGCGGGTTGAAAATTTCGAACTAATTTTTTGATTTTTTTTTTCTTCAAATTTCCAATTTAATATTACTTCTAATTCTTTTAGTATTAAATTCTAATTCAAAAATTACCAATTTTTGTATTATTAGCGAATACGTGAGCCACAATTTTACGATTTACTTGCGTTTTTCCTTGAATGGAGTGACGTGTAGGAAGTGTTTCAATGGAGTACCAGGAAATATATGTTGACAGTAAATACAAGAATTTGCTTTATTATTCGAAAATCGGGATACTTTATGAATGTACCACGGAATTAGTTCACGTAAACCACGTGTTCATATTTCATGGAAGTATTCAACACGAACCGTGGTCGAGGTGGAGGCGAAGCAAGGCGCCGTAGCGTAGCCGAAGCCGAGACGGAAGTGAGTGATGAATACATCGTTCGACCTAATAACACCTCATTTTGCCCATGTATCGAACAGTATTTTTTATTACAAATGTATGAAAAAGTTTCCTGTTTGCACGCCGTGCGCGAAAAGATTCTTGTTGAGCACGCTGAACGTGCGCAGAACGAAGTGCGCATGTCTAAAACTCATTTTCTTAAAAATGAAACTACTTTTTCCAATAAATATTTCACATCGTAGGTGGGATGATATGACTCATAGGTTCTGTGAGTTTCATTGATGCTGAAGCATCGCTTCATACTGAAAAAAATATATTTTACAAGTGACTGTATGGAATCCGTCAATTTCTGTATTGGTTTCAACATTTTTGGCACTTTTGAGCATCTTTTGAAGAGACCATTCAGAAGATTATCGGGTCAATTTGCTCTATCCTCAAATTTCCCACTTTTCGTAATTTCCAAGGTCCAAAGTTAGTCTCATCCCTTCTGACGTCACGATCACTTTGCCAATAGATTTTACAATTTCATGTCATATTTCGATGAAATTTATAGGTATCATGGGGCTCCCGCCTGATATCCTCACGGAACTTAGTCAATGAAACAAAAGCTCCGTAGCAAATATGGTCGCAAACTTACTTCACTTTTTTAGGCACGATCGTAGAAAACGGAGTGCCTTATAGATTCGCCATCGCAAAAAACGTCGGATCGAGTAAAAATTCTGGAATCATGTAGGGAGCACGTTTTGGCACCCGGGTAGTCGTTTTCGAGCATTTTCAAGAGTGGTGTATGTGACCCCCCCATTTCTTGTAAACCCGCTATCATCCAAACTGCTGAACCGATCCTGATGAAATTTGCAGAGGATACTTCTTTTACCCTGAAGATGTCAGAATTTCGTTGTGTACCCGATCCGACTTTCGGTTCAGAAATGGCGTTTGCTAACTTTGTCAATTTTGAAGATACAACAGCGAACTTTGGAATACAGCCTTGTGATCACAAATCAAAATTTTGAGAAATTTTGAGGATTTTTCCGGCACCTGCGTCTCAGTGTCAAATCGTTAAAGTTGCTTGTAAACCCGCTATCTGCCACACCGCTAAACCGATTCTGATGAAATTTGCAGAGGGTATTTCTTTTGCCTTGAAGATGTCAGAATTTCATTGTGTACCCGATCCGACTTCCGGTTCAGAAATGGCGTTTGCAAACTTTGTCAATTTTGAAGATACAACAGCGAGCTTTGGAATATAGCCTCGTGATTATGAATCAAAATTTTGAGAATTTTTGAGGATCTTTCCGGCACCTGCGTCTCAGTGTCAAATCGTTGAAGTTGCTTGTAAACCCGCTATCTGCCACACCGCTAAACCGATTCTGATGAAATTTGCAGAGGATACTTCTTTTGCTTTGGAGATGTCAGAATTTCTTTGTGTACCCGATGCGACTTCCGGTTCAAAAATGTTGATTGCTAACTTTGTCAATTTTGAACGTACAATAGCAAGCTTTGGGATACAGCCTCCTGATCACGAATCAAAAATTTGAGAATTTTTTAGGATTTTTCCGGCACCTGCGTCTCGGTGTCAAATCATTGCAGTTGCTTGTAAACACGCTATCTGCCAGACCGCTGAACCGATTTTGATGAAATTGGCCGAGGATACTTTTTTTATTCCGAAGATATGCAAATTTCATTGCAGACTCGATCCGACTGGCGGTTTAAAATCCGCGGTCGCTAGCTTCGTCAATTTTGAAGTTACGAGAGCGGTCCTTGGAATACGGTCTATTGGCTTCGAATCAAAATTTTGAAATTCTTGGGGGATTTTGAACACTATTACAAAACAAACTAGCACTGTACGATCGTGCCTTACGCAAAAAAGCGATGAGCTTTTTGGCTAAAACGGGCTAGTTTTAACCACGTCCTACGAGCAGAACACCAACATTGTGAAATATATTCGTGATATGAATAAAATGAATATCACTCAAGTTCTCTTTATTGCATCATTTATTCACTTTGATAACGCTTTTTTTACAATTCAACAGATTTCGAAATTCCGTTGCCCCATGGCCTTCGTAATTATGATTCACTGCCTGAGAAAAAAAACACATTATAATTACGAAGGTCATGGGGCAAGGGAATTTCGAAATCTGTTGAATTGTAAATAATAATAATAATAATAATAATAATAATAATAATAATGATGATGATGATGATGATGATGATGATGATGATGATGATGATGATGATGATGATGATGATGATGATGATGATGATGATGATGATGATGATGATGATGATGATGATGATGATGATGATGATGATGATGATGATGATGATGATGATGATGATGATGATGATGATGATGATGATGATGATGATGATGATGATGATGATGAGTCCCTTGTTTTGTGAAGTTCAAATGGTTTCCGGAGGAAAAGGAAATAAAAAGGACAGGGGACAATCGGGATACGTGATATTACTTTTATGCACTTGCCCCATTGTTGAAGCAATCGTTGCGTTACCATAAATACACGTTTTCATAATTTTGAACCGGTCCCTGACTTTATCCGCACGATTATATTTACGCACCACACCATCTCTAATGCGCTTCGGAAATATAGCGAACGCAGCGCTACGTCAGGCTCTACGGCCAACGAGCGAAACGCCCAATTGGCCGCGACCACCAGTTGACATCGACAATTATCATTTTGTGCAGAATACCATTTCCTGTCTCTGTTAGTGCATGAAATAAAGAAGTTTTGCAATATAAATCTTCGAAATTCAATATAGAATTGCGCTGTTTGTTCCTTTTCCGCGCTCGTGACGCATAGGCTTTAATCAGTGAAAACAAGTGAAAACCGGGTACGGTGGGTAAAGCCTGACTCCAGCATGCTCTCAATTACACGCGAAGCCAAATTCAAGAATGTTCAATTTGCAGGAAAAGAAATCACACCGCGCAATATTGTAATTTTAGAAATCATCCTAATCAATACCCGCGAACACAAAACAATTATTATCCAAAAAATCAGCAGCAAAGCCAAGTTTATAACTCGAATAAAAGAAATAACCAATATTCAAACGAAATCCGCCGCGAGAACGGAACCGAGTAGAAGAGCACGAACAGTACCGTTTCTGTAAAAATCGGGGGCATACCATTGACGAATGCCATAAAAGAGAAAAATATAACCAATACCGAGAACCAGGAAGTAAGAGGGAAGGAGACCGATCCCCATGCTACAAAACCTGCGATGATATTTACGGCTCTTTAGTAGTACAATATTCCACCACCCGCAGTGCTAGTGACGCACGCCGGGTCCCACGGACGTACCGGGTCCTCGAACCGTCACGTGATCTTGGCATATGACCAATCAAAACGTAAACAAACCCCTACCATGCATGGCGATGGCACCAACTGACCCGACGTGCATCACCAGCACTGCGAATGGCAGAATACCGTACTACTAAAGAACCGTAAATATCAACGCAGGTTTTGGCGAGTGACCAGCGTGGGGATCGGTCTCCTTCCCTCTTACTTCCTGCCGAGAACAAACGGCGGTCAATCAAGCAGCATTTTCGGGAAACGGGGAAGGCTGCTCGAGACCGGGTGCGAATTCGGGGGCCACCCCAAGACCCAACCGCGCCCTGAGAATAATCCAAAGCGAACCGATAGAATCCCATTATAGTAAAATTTATCTTTAACGCCTTTTCTTACCGAGAATTATCAGGATTCAGCGGGGGACATTCGTTTCACATTCTCGCAAATGGGAGACTGTTCTACGTCAGTCAGAGGATTTTTGTGAATTTTTTCAGATTTTTAAAAATCGTCCTTCTTTTTGGTCTAAAAAAATCATAACTCACAAAGGGTATTTTTTAAAAATCTGAAAAAATTCAGAAAAATGTTTTAGAGCAAGGGCAACAATAGAAAACATTACGAAGCAAATCAAAAAAGTTGTGGTCTGGAGGCTAGGTGAATTGACGTGGACAGCCCCAGGTATAGGTGTATGTATCTGCGGTATGGATGTTGAATACAGGCGGGTTGCTGCAGTTTGAACAAGGCACACGTACCACAAATAACACTGATGAAAATGTGTATAAGAGTCTCAGTTCAGTCACTACGTCACTTGATTTAGAAAAGAGTTAATGAACAAATTCTAAATGCAGAAAAATTATGATCACTGATTCTAATTGAGTGTGAAATAACGTAAGTGAAGAAAGATAATAAAATGAATGTAATGATTATTTATAAAGCTCCAGTTTTTTGACCTCATCAGTTCATAAGGGGATCTTGATTGTTATCTTAGGTCAGTAATAACTCCACATTGACGTTTCGGCCCTGAAGGGGGCCCTCTTCAGAACTATAATAGATTTTTTTATTGTGAGAAATAGTAAATCATAGAAATCTATTAACAAGTGAACACAAATACTTACAACGATAGTTATAAATTAATACTTAATCCATGGCGACTGATTTTCTAGGAACAATCCCATGACTAGAAGATTGGACGGACGAGTATACAGATGCAAGACATAAAACAGGGTTCGGCTATCAGCATTCTAAAAAGACGACGTGACAATTTTTAGGTTAGGTTGTTTACTCGATGAGAAAAGGTTAATATGATTCGTACCTCAGAAAATTAGTTGCTGATAGTGAGGAAATCTAGTTTATCAGGTTCTTTGGGAGACATGATTCAATCGATGGCTAATGTACAGACTAACTATTGATGGAGGAAAGATTCTTATAGGAAGATCTCGACCAATATCGTAATAAGAGAAACAGGAAACAGTCTAGATCACGTGATCGGTAAGGTTATGAAACAGGGTGACCAATCATGGATAACCATAGATTGAATCAATAAGGCGGTGATTTTAATAAGGGGGGAATGTGTCAAGAGTGACATATAGTTACAATCGAGATTATAATAGACCGTAGTAGGTCGCACAAAGATTATCTACGTCCGTGCGGAGATTGATACTCGTCTTATCATTCACAATGTGACACATCTCGTGTATGAGTCTTTTTCTTTGGTTCTTGACCTTGGCTAGAATTTTAACATTATCGTACTTAAAATTATGATCAAAGTCTATTTTGTGTCTTGTTAGGGCAGTGTGCTCGTTAGGTTTTCGTTTTACGTTCTTATCATGTTCGGACATTCTCGTCTTAATCCATCTTTCGGTTTGACCGATGTAGGACGCATCACAACCCTCACAGGGTATTTTATAGACCACGTTTGACGTTAGTGCTAGGGGTGTCTTATCCTTAAGAGGGTTAAAGAGACCTGACAAGTTGTTATCATTTTTGAAAGAGCATGTCACATCGAACGGTTTCAAGACTCTCGCCACCGACTGGGAAAGACCTTTGACAAAAGGAAAGCAAAATCTGGGTATTGTTTTTTCGGGATTCAGCTCGTTATGGGATGATTGTTCTTCCGATCTATCACTTAAGGTTTTAAGGCGTTTCATAACCTGAGTGCCAATGAAACTAGCCGGGTAATTGTTCACCAATAATACGTCTCTTACTAGTTTCAGGTTTTTAAGTCGGTAGGGAGGGTCCGAGAGAAGGACGCTTCGATCGACAAGTCCATAGATTATCCCTATCTTCTGGCTGACCGGATGATGCGAATGATGGTTTAGGTATTTACGTGACCATGTGGGTTTATGGTACCGGTCTGTCTCGATGCCATTCTCGCTGTTAATCAAAGTGGCGTCTAGAAAGTCAATCCAGTTAATCCGCACGGACTAGTCCACAACTGGACAATCTCCGCACGGACATATCACAATAAACAAATCTATTATAGTTCTGAAGAGGGCCCCCTTCATGGCCGAAACGTCAATGTGGAGTTATTACTGACCTAAGATACCAATCAAGATCCCCCTCGTAATGATTATTATTTGCACTTAAACTACCTTCCGTTTTGGAAGGGCAAAGCTGGTTTGTTAAACTACATATACACTGATTGATACCGAACTTCAGTGTTTTATTAAATGAATTGAAAAGAGTTTAGATGACGAGAATAGAGTTCCTTCGGGCCGTGATCCTATGCTAACACGAATGTTGTAAGGGCGGTTATTCCGAACTATGTGACTCTAAGTTTTATCCCGGTTCTCTACGATCCGCACACTATGTGACTTGGTGGATTAAAGACGAATTTTCAGGCTCCAGCTCCTGAGCTGGACTCTTAGTGTATTAATGCGCGTCACTCAAACTGCAATTCAGCACTTTTCTCGCCTCTTAATTGGCTAGGTGCAGGGACTGACTTATAGGGCCCCGTGCGCCTGCAGCGGCTCATTACTTCACCCATCAACGGCTATAGTCTGTTCGCTGTAATTTATAATTTATCAACAATCAATTTAGGCTTAATAATTATCAACATTCACGCAACAGACATTCCTTAATGGATAATTGATCAGGTGAAGTCTTATATAATAACGGATGTTGGGATTTATTCTTATGATAATTAATAATTTTGAAAAGGAGTTAACCTGGATGAGGATGGGTGGGTGTTCTGCGTCAGCAAAATCCCATGGTTCCAAGTACTGACCGTTTGTAACACTAGCTTAGCCTAGTCATCGGGGAATAAGTGCCTTTTTTCCAGTTAAAGAGGTGTAATAAATAACCAAAAGAAATACAATCTTGAAGGAAATGACGTGTTAAAAGATGAACCATTTCCCACGGACCGTAATAAATAATGCTTAGGTAAAACTCAAGTGCATGTGCACTGTGTTACGAGCGGCTAGTCCGAGCGAACAAGTCAAATAAATAATTAAATATCTAAATAACCAGGTGTTATGCTACTCGCTACAAGATGAACAATTGTTCTTACGAACAATCTTTTTTATGAGTGATTCTGTCAGGAATGTTATAATTGAATCACCCGATGGGATCCGAGGTTGTTCAACGTCCTATACAGGCCCGTTATTGTTTAAGCAAATTATTAATAGGGCTGAAACTAAATTAAACTAAAAGAAAGGTAATTTTGAAAATAAAATTGTTAGGGACTTTTGATATATGACGGTTGGCGGCACTGCCGAGGGGCGAACGGGTGTGTGTGTGGAAGGGGAAGCAAGAAGAGACAGTATAGAGAGAGTATTGAGAGTAAGAGACGGCAGGCCGCGGGTTGAGAAAGAAGTCAGAAAATAATAACGGTGGCTAACCACGTCGAGTAATTGTGAAAGTATTTATAACGAGAACGATAATTAGTACACAAATCTTTGAATAAACTATCACTTAATGAACAAGGTGTGTGATTTATTAAGACCTAATCCTAACCCAAAAACATTCCCAACAACTCAGAAGTGGGATGCGATAATAAATTAACCTGACAAAAGGGAATGAGTGGTAAGATAGAGGGTTCGTAGAGCTGCAAAAGCTGAAAATAAGAAGAAAACGGGACATAATCGCGAAAGAAAGAAAGAAAAAGGACGCCGGGCATAGGCAAGATGGCGGCGCGTCACCCGGCTTAGCGCGTAACGGTCAAAAGAACGAAAGAGCGGGAACGAGATTTCGAACGCAGTCGGCGTTGTCGCGAGTGATAGAGACGCGGCGAACATAGTGTCGGTAGGGCAGCGAAGTGTACCGATAAGACTGGACAGAGTTTATAGTGTCGGTAAGGCAGCGGTGAACAAGAGAATCGTACGAGTGAAAATAAAGGCAGCATGGCAAACGAAACGGAACAACTCGCAGCAGCGTTACAACAAATTCAAGCTCTACAGACGGAACGTGATAAGTTCGCGCACCAGGTGAACAAGGTAAACGCGCAACGAGAGGAATACGCTAAACAGTTTAACCTTGCCAAATCAGAGATCGAAAGTCAACGAGCTAGACGAAAACTTGCGGAGGAACAGGCGGAAAAACTAGCACAAGAAAAAGCAGTATTGGAACAGGCCGTACATATGACTGTCGACATGCAAGCAGACGACACAATCAACGGCGAAGCGTCAATCACAGACGGAAACAGAAATGATGGAAGAACCGATCCACCGGCGAATAACACGACACCGAACACAGAGATGCAGCAGCTGTTGGCGGTAATGACACAGCTTATACAAAAACAAACAGAAACCTCTGCCGTAACGTATAGCGTAGTTCCAGATAGCCAGGGATCCATAAGAGACTTCCTAGGCACAGAAGAGCCCGAGCACGCCAAGGCATGGATCAAGGAGCTCTGCAACACAAAATCGGTCCACTTGTGGACGGACGCTATGGCTTTTAGTATCGCCAGATCACACTTGAAGGGCGCGGCGCACAAGTGGTTTCTAGCAAGACTGGACACAGTGAAAGACTTTGAAACATTCAAAACTGCTTTCGAGGGTACCTTTACCTTCAAAAGAAGTAAGGTAGACCGAATGAAGGCAATGACGCAACGGACACAGGGACCTAAGGAAAGTGCACAAGAATACTTTCACGATAAGGTCTGGCTTTGTCGAGATTTGGGACTGGACGTAGAAGAAACAAAGATTGAAATAGTAGCCGGTCTCTGGTCAAGGGACTTGAGCCACTATGTCATGTCCCGAGATTACACAGACTTGGACAACTTGTACCAAGACATCCTGAGGTATGAACGAGTCGACACCGTCCGGAGAGAGAGGATAGGTGCCAAGAAGACACCACCACCACCGAGTAACGGGAAGGAAAACGTAACTAGGAATTATGCGAAAGACTACGTATCAAGGACCAGCGAAGCAGCGAGACACGAGCAGAGGGCTACTACGAGCTATTCGGCTAAGCCCGACCCAGACGTTTGCTTCAACTGTAAGTCACCAGGCCATAGAATTAAGGACTGTACCGCTCCACGTAGGGAGGTAAAATGTTATAATTGTAATAGAATGGGGCATATTGCTAGAAAATGCGACAAACCACCGAGAGAACAGCGCGTAGATAGACCGATCAAGGAAGAAGTCCAGTTAGTACAAGGGGTAGAATTAAATAACTCGATATCTAAGTTCATTAGACTCGTTAAGGTTAAGAATGATAACCTGTGGGCTCAGATTGACATGGGCGCCTCAGTTTGCACAATTAAGGCATCTGCAGTAATCCAATGCGGATTCGAGGTTACGAGAGAGATAATGCACTTAGGAGGCTTCGGAACCAACGAAGTCATCTCACCAGGAACCGTAAGCGAGGAACTAACCTTCGAAGAACTAAAACCAAGGGTGGTTCAATTTAAGGTTGTACCAGACAACGTACAGGGGTGCGACTTACTGTTAGGAAGACCGTTTACGGAGGCGCTTGACCTTAGCTATACGAGACTAGGATTCGACCTAAGATTCGAACAGGTAGACCCTGCCATATTTGACGTTAGAGCAACAGAGAACGCCAGACCCAGCGTAAGGACAGACGTAACGCTAGAAAGGGAGACAGTAAACTTCGTCAACGTACTGACACGGACAGGAGAGTTTGAACTTCCAGTTATCAACTATGGAGAACAGAAGGACGTAATGAAACGGGGAGAAACGCTGAACGAGACAATGATGTCTGTGGAGGAATTGCCAAAGGTAGAACCGAGAAAAGATAGGGTACTAAAATGTGAGATTACTGTTGGGGAATCGATAACGGAAGCTCAGAAAAACCAACTAGTAGAAATCTTGAACCAATATAGAGACTGCATCGCGAAGAACTCTTGGGAATTAGGCTGCACAACCCTAATCGAGATGGACATAGAATGTAAGGAAGGTAGCAAACCAGTAACCTCGAGGCCATATAAGCTGAACGCCAAGGACAGGGCAGATCTAGATCAAATCATAACCGACGGAAAGAAGGCAGGCATTATAACGGAAACAAATTCCCCCTATGCGAGTCCTGCATTCATCGTAAGGAAAAAGAAGGGACTGCCACGAATAGTCGTTGACTACCGGAAGCTAAACAAAAATACGATTAGGATCCACTTTCCGATGCCTAACTTCGATGATTTTCTAGGGATACTGTCAGAAGGAGTATTGTTCATAATACTGGACCTGGCGCAAGGTTATCTACAGGTGCCACTTAAAAAGGAAGCAAGAGAAAAGACAGCCTTCATAACCGAGGACCAAACAGGCGAATTCACCAGAGCAATGTTTGGACTGGTCGGAGCCCCGTCTTACTTTGCTAAGGCCATGAAGATGGCGCTACAGGAAGCTCACAAGAGGAAGATAGCGGTGACCTACTTCGACGATTCGTGTGTGTTAGGCAAGTCATGGGACGAGCTGATGCAAAATCTAATTGTGGTACTCAAATTACTAAGAGAAGCAGGGCTAACGCTCAACCTGAGCAAATGTGAATTTGGAATGAAACACGTAGAGTTTTTGGGATTTAGAATCGGGGAAGGTCACGTCGAACCGGGAAGCAGCAAGGTGTTGGCAATAGAGAAGTATCCAACCCCAGTGGACGTGCACGAAGTTCGAAGATTCGTCGGATTAGCGAGCTTCTTCCGAAGATTTATACCCGAGTTTGCGAGGATAGCTGCTCCGCTGACATCACTCACGAAGCAGGGACGTAAGTTCGAGTGGACTCAAACAGAGGACAAGGCGTTCCAAACGATTAAGCAAAAGCTAGCGGCGAAGCCAGCGCTACAAATCTACAACCCAAAAGCTAGCAGAACAGAACTGCACACTGACGCATCATCAAAAGGGATTGCAGGTATGCTACTCCAAACCGATGCAAGCGGAAGGCTAGGACTAGTGTACGCGATAAGCAAACGCACCACAGAAGCAGAGTCAAAATACCATTCGAGCAAACTGGAACTGATGGCGATAGCATGGTCACTAGAGAGGCTAAGATGTTTCCTGATTAGTCTGAGCTTCATTATCGTGACGGACTGTGAATGTTTGATCCACATCAACGCTTGGAAAACAAGTCAACCACAGATAGCCAGATGGCTCAGCGCGATTGGAGAATACGACTTCGAGATACAGCATAGGCCAGGTGTTAGGATGCAACACGTCGACGCATTGTCACGAGCTCCTATAGACGACGGCGTCGTGGAAGAAGAAAGAGAAGGTGTGTTCGCAATAGCTACAAGAGAAGACGAGGTATTAATGTTCCAAAGGTCAGACGAATTCATTGCGAACAAGATCAGCCTTCTACAAAAGGCAAGTAGCACGTTGTCCAGAGCAGAGAAGAACGAAATCAAGGACTATCAGCTACGACAGGGAATACTATACAAGAAGGTAGGACAAGAAGAAACAGGACGTTGGCGTCTCGTAGTGCCAAACGCAATGAGGAAGGCAATAGTGATTCGACATCACGACCTGGCGAGCCACTTCAGTGTCGAAAAGACCGTAGCAAGAATACAGGCGCACTACTACTTCCCAAGAATGAGAGCGTACGTCAAGGTACACGTTAGGAACTGCTTAGAGTGCATTCTAGCGAAGAGAAAGACTGGAAAGGGAGAAGGAGAGCTACACCCAATCCCACCAGGGAAACGACCGTTCGATATAATTCATATTGACCACTTAGGGCCATTCGTGTCGACCCCTAGGCGCAACAAATATGTACTGGCAATAATCGACAACTTAACAAAATTCGCGCAAATAGAAGTAGTTAGGAATGTCAAATCGCTACCATCTATCAAGAAACTTGAACAATTCGTCAATCGATTTGGAGCACCAAATCGCATTGTGTCAGACAGAGGAACGTGCTTTACGTCTAAGGCATTCTCAGAATTTTGCCAAAGATACGGAGTAAAACACACTCTAAACTCTAGTCGTCACCCACAAGCAAACGGCTTAGTAGAACGATTAAATCAAACAATCCTACCAGCCATACGTTGTAGTGTAATAGAAAAAGGCGAAAATGGATGGGATACGAATATTAAGAGACTCGAACGCGACCTGAACTCGACAATCAGCAAAACGACCGGAATGACTCCTTTCGAGGCACTGTATGGGTATATCCCGCGCTTCGAAGAGGGTAGGGTAGGAGAAATCCTGTCCGAGACAGAGACGTACAGAATACCAAGCGAAGTACAACAAGAAATCAGAGAAAAAATAGAAGAAGAGCAAGTAAAGTATAAAAACAGGTACGACGAAAGGAGATTCAAAAACGTCAAGTACAACGTAGGCGACATAGTGTTCGTAAAGACAAACACTATAGCGACAGGAGATTCGACTAAGTTGCAATCAAGGTTTCGTGGGCCAATGGTAATAGTACAAGTACTCCCAAGCGATACTTACAGAATTCAAAAATTAGGTACCGACAACCCACAAAGCTATGATCCAACGGCGCACGTGAGTCAACTTAAGATATGGACAGGGAAACAAGTAGACGAAAATGATGATAATATAAGCGAGATAACGAGCGAAAGCGAAGACGAAAAAGAAAACGAAGATAAGACTGAAAAACAGGTACCAAAAACTAGGGCAATAAGTACTGACAAACATAACAGAAAAGATGAAAAGCTAAGACGCGTAGAGGAAACAGAACAACCTACAGGGAATAGACGTAGTACTAGAGATAAGAAAACTCCAAAGAAACTCAGTGACTACGTATTAGATAACTGAGAAAATAAAAATAAAAATAAATAAATAAAATAAAAGTAAAAGATATATACAACTTAAGAAGGCGTTGCAATAAGCCTAAGAGATATGAAAGTATTGCAATAAGCCTAAGATATATGAAAGAATGAAAGTATTGTAATAAGTTAAGATATACGATTGAAAATAAGAAAAGCATTGCAATAAGTTTAAGTACGTTTAGAAAATATGAAAAGCATTGTAATAAACCTAAAACATAAGACAAAAAAGTATGGCATTAGATTTTAAAAAAAATGAACATATATTCACCTTAACATGTATGTACCGCATATAAAAAAAAAAAACACAGTTCGAGGACGAACAATTTGTAGGATGGCCGATTGTTAGGGACTTTTGATATATGACGGTTGGCGGCACTGCCGAGGGGC
This sequence comes from Euura lappo, assembly GCA_018257835.1. Lineage (NCBI taxonomy): Eukaryota > Metazoa > Arthropoda > Insecta > Hymenoptera > Tenthredinidae > Euura > Euura lappo. Next base: position 1,025 of record JAEUYN010001218.1, on the reverse strand, counting down.
GAACGGGTGTGTGTGTGGAAGGGGAAGCAAGAAGAGACAGTATAGAGAGAGTATTGAGAGTAAGAGACGGCAGGCCGCGGGTTGAGAAAGAAGTCAGAAAATAATAACGGTGGCTAACCACGTCGAGTAATTGTGAAAGTATTTATAACGAGAACGATAATTAGTACACAAATCTTTGAATAAACTATCACTTAATGAACAAGGTGTGTGATTTATTAAGACCTAATCCTAACCCAAAAACATTCCCAACAAAATGATGTTTAATTAGGTAAAAGTTGAAATATATTCTTCACGATTAATAAAGTCAATGAAGTGCAACTACTACACAATGAGTAATAGTTGCATGAATTATAAAATAAAATGAAACACGGATAAATATAATGCTACTAACGGTCAGTCAGTATAATTTTACAAAAGTAATATAACTTTCTTCTATTAAATCAAACTCTAATTTATGGAATTCTCTTGATTTTCAATCCTTCTATATCGCTTCAATCTTGCAATAATTCTAATTTCCTAACGATTAATAATATACAAAATACATAAAAATGGAAATGAAACAGATTTTAACGAGCGTCGAGACTTAGCTTTCGGCGAGTGGAGGAATGAGCCACAGGTGTAGGTGTAGGTGTATGGCTGCTGTTGCGTACCGGCGGGCTGCTGTGCAGGTTGGCAGACGCACGTTCCACTAATACACTGTTGATGTAATATGTCTCAGTCCAGGGTCTTTATCAAGCACGTTATTTAGGCGATTGAAACTATGCGGAGAGTTTAAAGCACTGATTCTAATTTTGCGAAAGATAAAAGATAATGGAATTGAAAATGTTAAAATGGAATATTATAATCACTTAAAACTACCTTCTGTTAGGAAGGGCAGGAAGCTGAACACTGACTGATACCGAACTTCAGTGTTGAAATAATGAATTGAAAAAGAATTTAGATGACGAGATTAGAGTTCCTTCGGGCCGTGATCCTATGCTAACACAAGGTTGTAAGGGCGGTTATTCCGAACTATGTGACTCTAA
>JAEUYN010001217.1:0-51369 GCA_018257835.1 Euura lappo | reverse complement strand
TAAAAATCTGATGAAAATACTCTCGAAAAGTTCACAAAAAGCCTCAAAATTTTGGTATTGGAACTTTTTTCATACATTGTTGACGTTTTGAGCTATGTAGGCGTGAAAAATAAAAAAAAATTGAAAATAAATTTATTCGATTATTTTTCGTGATAGAATGATGAGTCAAAAAAATCTGAAAAAAATCACAGTTCATCCTTTCAACATGTAGTTCGACTGTGCAAAAGGACAAGAAGATCGAAAGGGGTCAGGGAAAAAATCCCGTTTTTTCGGTCGATTTGACGTGGAATCCCCCATATATAGATTTTTTCAACAAAGTAAGATAATAATTGTACAGAAATAATGGAGATTGAAATAGTAATTATTCAATTCAACTCAATTTAGTAGTTTCTAATTGAATCTTTGTTCGTTCAGTTCAATTTATAATTAGTTTCCCTCGATTTACCCCGATTCGAGTGAGAATTTGAAACTTTTTATCGACTTTTTTATATTCGCTGATGATTTGAGTTGATGAATTCAATTCAACTCAATTCGTCTGGAATATTTCAAGTCAATTTTCTCTTTTTTTTAATAATAATTGATGATTCGTTCTAATTCAAGTCGATAATTTGATAAAAAAAATAATTAATGTCGATTAAAGTGAATTGAAATTATTTTATCAACTGTTATTTAATCAACGAGTTGAATGGTCAAGTAATGTAGAGGATTCGTTCTCATATATTTTTGTCTTCTTCTTTTCTTCCCACTAAAATCGATAAATAGCGATTCTTTTAGCAGTTCAAACGTCATTTCCAGTTGGTAAAGAATTATTATCGACACTTTTGATTTTATTCTCTGAATTTCATTTACGCAAAACATGAATCCGAATGTTCCAATTCTGACAATGTGAGAGTCTAATTTGATCCGGGGTGTCATGTCATCCTCCATCTATTAGACGTTCGCAATAATTCAGGATCAAGATTTCTCGAATGAATAAATTTGGAGGATTGAAGGTTTTCAGAAATCTTGTTATCACCGCTTTATCTACAATTGTTAAAATTCTCCGTCAATATAGTAACATAATATTATAGTAAAAGAATACCGCGAGGATAATCAGCGCGGTGTAGATTAAATTGATAAAATCAATCGTTGTGATAAGAACAAGCGGATTTGGGCTGACTACGAGCCAGCTTTCGAACTTCCCGTTATTTATTTTGTTCTCAGCTATTTTGAAATTTGTAAATCTGACCTCAGATTCTCGATCAGCGGTTCAAAAAACCTTCGAGTACAAATTTCCGTAAGATTTCGAACGTTTTTAGTATTTTTACCAGCAAATCGGACTCGCCATTTTGAATTTCGCTGATCTGACTTCAGATTCGTGATCGGTGACCCGAAAAACCTACGAGTACCAAGTTTCACCCGAATCAAAATGTTTTTAGTTTTTTTTTTGCAGCATATCGAATACGCCGAATGAAAATTTTGCAAAACTGACTTCAGATTCGTGATCAGCGATCAAAAAAACCATATGGTACCAAATTTCATTGAAATCCGTTGATTCGTTCTCAAGATATCGTCATTTTTGTTGCGTTTTTTAGAATTTTGTTATTTGAATAGTTAAAAAAGTACTAATCCGATCGAAGCCAAAATCTAATCGGTTCTAAGTTAAGAAAAGCCCCGTCGATTGAGCCCAAGTTGATCGAAATCCGACCACGCGTTCTCGAGATATCGCGCGAACAAAAATATGGTCACGCACATACACACACACACACACAGACGTCAAACTGAAAATACAGTCCAACCTCTCTATAGGGCCGCCCAGGCCCCCAAGGGGAAGAGTTCTTCCAGGAACTGAGGTACCCCCACTTTGCCATCTTCGCTAGTCGCGCGACTCGTCTTTCGTCTCTTTCTCGAGCTCACGTGACATGGCAGAGTGGGGGAACCGGCTCTATTGGGAGGGGCCTTATAGAGAGGTCGGACTGTAGTCGGAGGTGATTCTTTGGACCTCGAAACGTGAAGATTTAGTGAAAACTCAACTTTTCATGTTCGGGGTGATCACAATAACTTCCTTTTTTCTCTGAAAACAGAGAAACGGGAAGTTAAAAAACGCTAATCGACTTATACCGACCGATGTAACTTCGCCTCGTCCAAACCTCTGGGTGTACCGACGATTATTCTACTTCCCTTCGTCAATAAGGACGAACCCTTACCGCGGGGAGGTAAAAGCCTTGCAGTCCAACAATGAGTAGAGTCCTAGATTGTTGCGACTGCGATGTCGTCATCGATCTGCTCCGAAGATACAGAGTTTGCGAAAATTTTTTCAGATTTGATTCATCGATTCAATTAGAGCTACTGGAATTCCGGCTTTTTTTTTTTGATGATTTGAAATAATTTTTGATGATTTGAGATAAGCTGAGATAATTTTACATGATTTGCAGTAGTTTTAATTGTAATTCGTAATAATTTACAATCATTTTCTCAATCCAGTCTTTCTTCATTTTTTGATAAAACGTCGACAATTAGTTACAATAATAATTTTTCAAATTTTACTAAACGTATAAATCAGTCGATCTTCTCCAATATCCATGGTACGTATTTTTTTATATTCGCGTAGACTCCGGGTGATCGGTTTTTACCACAACCAAAACCCCACGACACGACACCGATCAGTACCTGCCGTCCATCCATCGACACAGACAGAGGTCCTCCAGAATCGCCCTGTAATCGGATCATATAAAAAACCATCAAAATTTCATTTCTATGTGCCTACTTTTTTTTTTATTTGTAATCAATGTGTGGTCCAGGTCCAAAATACATATTTTTAAGACGTCTTTTGTACTCGGAGAATATTTAGACGTCAAAAAGTGTCGTCTTGACGTTATCTAGTCTCTAATTTTTGTCTTTCTTTGCTGATTATTTTTTCATTCATTGTCAGATCGTAATTGATCCAATTAGTGATCATAGGAAAAAAAAAAAATATTGAACGATCATAAATCGACAATTTTAAGGATCATCATCATCATCGCATTTTCAGAAATTAATTGTGATCGATGAAATTTTGCACTAAAATGAGACCATTTTTCTTAATTCAATTCCTATTTCCTTTTCTGTCTTAATTTTTATATTTTTTTTTTCTCGATTTTTAGCCCGTTTATAGGAAACTATTATATGATAAGACTACCTTGCACGAACCCCGACCTCCGTTCCTGTTACCAGCACATATGAAAATATCATCAATCGTTCGTTCGTGACCAGCGTGAAGAAGACGTGCGTGACACACGTCGTTAGAAATTATCTGAAATTACAAATCAATAGAGAGAGAGAGAGAGAGAAAAAAACCGAGAATATTAGCTTCTAGAAAATTCATCACTTTTTTGCACTCGTACGTTTTTTCTACGTAACAATTTTCTTTTTACAGTCCGACCTCTCTATAAGGCCCCTCCCAATAGAGCCGGTTCCCCCACTCTACCATGTCACGTGAGCTCGAGAAAGAGACGAAAGACGAGTCGTGCGACTAGCGAAGATGGCAAAGTGGGGGTACCTCAGTTCCTGGAAAAACTCTTCCCCTTGGGGGCCTGGGCGGCCCTATAGAGAGGTTGGACTGTATTTCCACAGCAAATTTTCAGTTTGAAATTTTTCATCGGACCGTATTTTTTGTCCTTTTTGTCAAAAATTATAATTACAAAAATTGGTGACGTCACAATTATGTTACCTTCAATTTTTTTTTTTTTTCTGTTTTTTGTTTTTTTCAATCGAAAAGAGTAAAAATATGTCCTAATTGTTATTATTTTTTTCCAAACTACTGTATTATATTTTAATGTATTAATAAAAAAAAAAAACAGAATTACTTGCTTTTGGATTTTTCCCAATTGGATTTTGAAAAAATTTTTTTTTTTAAACTCACCTCGACATCTACTTCGTGGAGGGTGGGAGGAGCAGATTTTCTATGGTTATAGTGTCTTCGACCCCATCCTGTGACCGTCGCCTCCTTACCGGTCGGAATTAGATCAGGTCCTGGTAGACAAATCGGGATTATGTGACGATCGAAAGTCACTATTCTATCGAGTTTCAACAGAGCCACGTCGTTCCTGTGTCCGTCATGGACGTAGTTGGGGTGCACCTTCGAAATTTCATCATTGTCATGATTTTTTTGTTTTTTTTGTTTTTGTTAATCAACGACAAGAATCATCGATCACTTTCAATATACCCTTTTTTTAATCACTTCGTACTCCTTGTGACGTAGTTCCTCTTTTTTGCTATCAACGTCAAATTCGCCGAGACGAACTTTAAGAGTTTCTATATTTTTTCTAAAAATCAAAAACAAGATATCATTTTCCAATTCCCTTATCCATGACAGTTTCTTTATTTTCTTTTCACTCAAATCACTGTTCAATCGGTGAGCAAGTTAATCATTAATTAATTTAAATATTGCTAATGATTTGCGATACTAACTCATCGACGCAATGAGCAGCGGTAACGATCCATCGATCGTTGAGAAGTGCACCTCCGCAAAATGGCTGATCCTTCAAAGTCGGTTTGAAAATCGCGACCTGTGATCAATTAATTACCGGAGTTGTGGTGAGACGATCGAGAAACACGCTAATTAGGAGATTGATTTAATTATTTTCTTCATCACCTGCCACGGATGGTGTCCAAATTTTGAACTTTTACCTCCTACGATACGTTTTATCCTCAAACGCGGTTCTCCACAGCCTTAATAAACCGAAGGATTGCGTTAATTGCCAAATCTAATCGATTTTGATTCAGTGTCATTGAAAAAAATGATCTATAATAATTGGATTTGAACTTATCGTAAAAGCTCCTTGTTAATTATAATTAATCAGCTGATAATTCGTACCGTGATTATTGTTCACATGTTTTTTTTCCTCCGTTTGCTTACTCTTTGATTTCGTCTGGTCGATGTATGACCTAATTGAATTATCGTGCCTGTCAGTGTCGACAAGTTTTTCAGAAATTTGCGACCTTATCATCGTCGTGTCTTCTGAAACCTCGACGTCGGAATAATTATTATCTTGACGATGATGATTCGAGGTGAACAATCTCAACCATGAAAAAAATGGAAAGTCGTTGAACCCCCGAAAATTTCCGACTGTTACAGAAGCGTGAGAAAAAAAAATATGACGATTGATTAATCAATTAATTAATTGTTCAATAGTCGATAATGTGAAAATTCTGAATTTGAGCCAATTTTCAAAATTATCTCGAATTCAGGGAAGGCTTGTGACGTATCAATTGTTTTCTCGATTTTATCACCGATTCAACATTCTCGGGTAATTTATTCTCTCAGTTGAAAATATTTTTCAAAGCCTTCTTAAGAATTTTATTGCAAACATGATAACTGATTACTCTTTATTTTAATTGGTAATTATCGATTAGAGTATCGCGAGTGTAGAATAAAATTCAATTCATTTATACTCACTGACGCGATTGATTAAATTACCCCATCCGAGGTGATAATTATTTTTCGAAAAATAATCATCGACGCAGCGTGATGAACCGTTTTTACATCGATGCAGAAATTCGTCTCCGCTTTCGGTATTCGAATCGGCTTGAATAGATTCAAATCAGCAATTAGAAAGACGAAGAAAAGAAGAATTTAATTAATGAAAAGATCGAAGATCATCCATTGAAGAGTAAAAAATAAGAATTAAAATCCTCAGCCTAAATTAATTAATTGATTGATTGATTGGTCGGTTGTCTACCTGAAATTTTGTCTTCTGATGGTTTGAAATCGCTTTCTGCAATTAGCGAAGACACTGCGATCAGGAGAATCGAGTAGACACACATTTTTGACAGCATTTCGAGGGTCGATTGACAACTATAATTACTGACTCGAGCTTCTGCGTGGGACTAATGAAAGCTGCACGTTTGCGTCGAGCCTTTTTAAAGACTCATTATCCACCTTATTCCCCTCCAGGCTCCAAAGTTTATACCGTATCGAATTATGACGTCTCGTTTTTTTTTTCTGTTATATTAAATGAACTAAAACTTGTTTTTTGCAACCTCGAGACGAAGATAAAAGACTAGAGGAATTCCACAAGCCACTAAACGTCAGATATCTCACTTCCGGTTCCTCCTACGTTAAAAATGAACAGGACCAATTTTGAAGAGTATCAAATTTCCTGCAAAAAAGATTCATACACTTTTTCGCGTAGAATTGACCGTTCAAAAGATATATGTTTAATTAAATCTTCATCCTCATCGATCAAATTTCAAATACACATTTTTTCACTTTATTCAACTAATAAAAATCCCTAAATTTGTTCTAATTAGAATAAAAAGTCAATCTTACAAATTTGAAGCAAACTTTGATCTTTTTGTAATTCTTTTTGTTATTTTTTTTCTGAGAAACAAGATTCTAGTGTTATAATGGTTTTTTTCTTCTTTTTCTTTTTCTTCGTCGCCCAGGAAAGGTAAGGAATTTTACTAACCCCAAGTGAACTCCGTGACCGTATCCATAATGGATCTCTTGTCGCATTCATGATTCACTGAATAAATTATAATATAACAAAAGTAATAATTACAATATTGCGAAAGAGACGTGCCTGGTGATCAATCAAGTGGTCTGAAAAAGAAGATGACTGTATTCTTCACATTTTTGTTTCCATTCAATTCAATGATTCCTTTTTTATGTCTTTCCGTATATAAAAAGTAGATGGGTTTTAATCGGTTTTCGATACGGGCTGCCAACTTCATGTAAGACGAGGTTCGGCCGACTTCGTGTAAGATATTCCGATTTCATAAGAGCGGTTACAATTTGCCGCGGTTATTGGGAGTTGCTTTATTATTTTCAGTTGCCAAGCAAATTTGTGGAGTTGTTTACTGTAAAAAAAAGTGTGTACTGTGAAAGTGTTTTTCTGCGAGGTGTGTAAAAGTGTTTTTCTGCGAGACTTATTCGAAGTATCCGGAGAAGATTTATGCAGAGAATAGGGCAGAATTCGATTTGGCCGCCACTACAATTTTGAGTGTATAAGAAACTTTACAGGTAAGAACAAGCTGTGTAATTTCCGAATTTATGAAAGTTTATGACAAAGAAAGAACAATATGATGACATGAATATGACGTAACTATGAAAAGTATAACGATGAGAAATAATTACGTTAATTGAAACGAATATTGAAAGATAAGAAATAACAAAATAAGGACAAACGAATATTGAAAGTTAATAAGTAATACACAAAGAGTAGAAATAACAAAATAAGGACAGTATAAATCAGACGAAAAGCATGAATCCGGAGCTCACGAAATATCTTTCACGAAGAGAAAATGAAAATCAATTTCTTATCAAGAAAATAACAAGAGGGTCAATTAATCAAGGAAATAAGATCTTTTCCGACTTTAGTAGGGGAAAGCAATGCACAGCTAATGCTGCTACAGCGCTGGTAATGTCTACTGTAACAAATCCGTTACATTGGACAAGTCAAAGTATTGACAACCTTCTTAAAATTGGAGATGAACTGTATGTTAGTAGTAGGCTCGCACGTGATAATGAAGTTCATCCGAATACAATAAATCCAGAATATTTGGCTGCATCTGATTTACAACCTAAAAGCATTGTGATCAATTCAATGAGTCATACGTTAGAATTCGGAGACATAATATTTGGCCATCGGTTTGACGATAACAGTGAGATTGGTATGCCTAATTTGAAAGACGCGTTAGTTTATCTGTTCACAAATTTTATGTGTGGTATACTAACGATTAACGGAATATCAGTAGCGATTGGGAAACTTGATAACCAATTTTGGGTGTTTGATTCACATTCTAGAGATAATTTCGCGAAACCGTGTTCTGATGGAAAAGCTTGCTTAGTATTGGTAGATTCAATGCAATCATTATACTCAGTATTGAATAACAGTATTTCTGGAAGTAATCAACGTTTTGGTGAGCAATATGATTTAACGCCAATCAGGGTTACTAAAAATATTGGTCAAAGTAGCGATATACAATTATTTGAAAGAGGGAGATCGCTTGAATTGATCACGCAGTTAGATTTCGAGAAAATCGGGTCAATAAATACTGATGGAACAAATCCGTATATGAATGATGAAAGCCAGCGAACAGTACAGGAGAAATCTTACTTGCTCGAACAAGAAAAAAAGAGAGTTAGTCGACAACAATCCAATCTTAAATATCATCAAAAAATTAAAACAAGATCCGTTATGGAAAAGAATAGAGTGATCAATACATCACAAAACACGGTTGACATTTCAAATTTGAATAATGAAAGCCAAGAGACAACACAGGAGAAATACAACTTGCTGAAACAAGAAACCAAAAGGGTATCTAAACAACAATCCAATCTTAAATATTATAAAAAAATGAAAACAACATCCATTACAGAAAAGAATGGAGTGATCAATACATCGCAAAACAGGGTTGATATTTCAAATGAGAATAATGAAAGCCAAGGGACAATCGAGGAAGCATACCACTTACTGAAAAAAAAAAAAGTAACTCAACAACAATCCAATCTTAAATATTATAAAAAAATGAAAACAAGATCTGTTACAGAAAAAAATGAAGTGATCAATACATCACAAAACAGGGTTAATATCGCGATTGATAATTTTAAAGAAAACATGACAAATGGTACAATCGCAATGGCAGTTGTTAAAAGTACCGAGAATCCATCAAAAAGAGACAATTTAGATAACATTCAGCCAATTTTCGATTCAAATGGCAAGAAATTAGATATACTACGTAATAACTCTGTAATTAATTTGGATTGTACGTATCAAATCATAAAGAAAACGAAAACGAATTATGATAATAATGGTCAACATTATACAGGGCCAATGGATGTTTTGTGCACTAAATGCGGTGCTAAGCATTTTAAAGGTGAAAAAGTGTCTAACAAACTATCATTTGGAGACTGTTGTGCTCATGGAGAAGTATATTTAGAAAATTTACCAAACCCTCCTCGTGAATTGAAGAAATTGTTTGATAATACACATCCGAAGTCCAATGATTTCTTCAAACGTATTAGATACTACAACAACTCTTTATCTTTCGCGTCTTTTAACGCTAACTTAGTTAACTTGCAGAAACAAAGACCTGGTCCGTATTGCTTCAAAATTCAAGGGCAAATATATTATCAAATAAATACAGCATTATATCCTGCTCATAACGAAAGTCCAAGTTACGGTCAGCTTTTCATTATAGATGCACAAGAAGCCCTAAATCATCGTTTGCAGAATAATTCTGAACTTGACATGGAAACTATGCAATTACTTGACAGATTAATCCGTGATAATAATATATTCGCACAATCCTATCAAATGATGGGAGAAGAAATACAAAATCAAGAAATCATTAATTCAACGGACGAAAGTTTACCAGAATTACATTTATGTTTCACATTGAAACCAGGGCAAGATCACAATCGTTTCAATTCTCAAAGATGTAACGAAGTCGCAGCTATTTTTTCTACTACAGCTAATGGAGATGTTCCAGAATCTTACGTTACTATTCGAAATAAAAATACTAAGATGTTACAATCGGTGAGTTCCGTAGATCCAAACGTGGAGCCTTGGATCTATCCATTATTCCATCCATACGGAACAAGAGGTTGGCATCCTAATTTACTTCGTATTAATCGGAATGTGACTAAAAATAAACGTGTAAGCAGATCTGCATATATCAAATATAGATTAGCTATTCGTGAAAATGAATTCAACATATTTTTATCAGGTCGCCGATTGTTCCAACAGTGGATTGTAGACAATTATGTAAAAGTAGAACAAGATCGATTATCCGTATATAAAAAGTAGATGGCAATTTATCGTTTTGCGATATGGACTGCCAGCTTCATGTAAGATATGATTCTGCCGACTTCATGTAAGATATTTTGACTTCGTATCAGTTGTTTCGGCCTTGATTCTGCCGACTTCGTGTCAGTTGTGCTATTTTGCTATAGTTTGTGCCCGCGAGTGCATTTTTCTACGGCCGTCGTGAGATTTTTTAAATAAAAGCAAAGATTATGGATTTAGAGCTATGATATCAACAGTTTTTATTTCTGTCACAAATGTTGATAGACTCCGCGATCCTTATGAGTGAGAGGTAGGTTATAGGTTAACCACATCATCGTTTCCTCGACACAACCTACAGAAATGATGGTCCATCAGCCGAAAATTTCAGTCGCGCATTGTGTGCGAAAAATCAAACACCAAATTCTTAAGATTTCTAAGGTTAGTTCAAAGTTTTGTCTGGCTCATCCACGGCCTGCTGTGCTAATGACGAAATTGATTCGAAAAGGCAAAATAAATTAGTGAGCCACTGAGAAGCGCCATACATGAACATGTACACTGTAAAAAATGTTTGTGTGAACTTCCAACACATGTGTTGGAAGTTTTATGCACAGAGTCATAAAATCACCTCACATTTTAGTAAAATAAGATTGGATTAGTTTACAAATACGATGAATTTACTACACAATTTTGTCGAATCCCTACACAATTTCGTATTGTTGCTATGAATGTGTAGTGATACCGTACCCAGTATACCCTATAACCTTAAGATGAACCTCATGCTTAGAATATCCTTAGAAGTTCAACGTCACAAGTTTTATTCAAAATTACGGAAATCACATAATTGAGTAATGTTGAAGTCGGAAATTATACCAAATTAAATATATGACAATTAATAATAAACAATGGCCGCTAATAAAAAAAGGTAAACTTTTTGGTCAAATGATTAAACAATTACCTACTGTACTTATGCACATGAATTGCCCTTTTTATTATCATTTGTGTTGTACACAGAAGTAATTGACCTTCTCAATCATTTGCTACTAGAAAGTTATACGATTTGAATTACGAGCCATCGACACTATTCTGTTAGCATGTTGGAAACAAAAATGAGCACGTCAAACAACAACAGAATGTTGTATGAATTATGCCAGTTGAAAATGAATATGGGGCTGTCCACGTCAATTTACCTAGGCTCGTGACCGCAACTTTTTTGATTTGCTTTATAATTTTTTCTATTATTGTACTTGCTGTAAAACATTTTTCTGAATTTTTTCAGATTAAAAAAAAAATCCCTGTTCGAGTTATGATTTCTTTTCGACCGAAAAAAGGACCATTTTTGTTAATCTGAAAAAATTCACCCACAGCCCCATAGGTATATATATGTTTATATATATTCAAAGTCACGTCTAAATCAAACAGATCAGTCGAAAATAATGAAATTGCATCAACATACAACTTTGTTAACACTATACATGACAAGACATCGTCGCAGCCATGTTCGAATCAATTGTGGTTCGAATCAATTGCGTATCCATTATTATTTGTAACAATCGGTTAGTCGTCTTTGGATTTCTGCAAAAGTAGAAAACAACATTCGATTACGGATGTTATTACTTACTCACTCATGCCAGAGGGAAATAATACGAATCAAATCGTCCAATTCAAGTTCATCTTTCTATTTAGAATTGATATTTGTGATTCATTGTCAGATGAATTTCAATTAACGTTATCTGTTCAATAATTATTGATACGTGAAAATATTCCATTCACTTCTTTGTATTTTCTGTTAATATAAATCAATTAGCAAGAATTTGTTCCAGTTATTTCATGTAAAATTCTAATTATTTCAGTTATTATTCCTTATTCAAATCAATTCTTATCAATTCAGTTATTTCCTATCAATTGACGAACTATTGACACATCAATTTAACAAATTATTCCACAATTGATTTGTGTGTCAGCCAAAATATATGTGTGGAAATAGAAAAATGTTCGTGTTTTACTTTCGCGAAAACTTCAGAATTTGTAATTGATCTTCTTTTGGGGATTACTGTAGCCTTAAGAAGTTCATCATCAGGTAGCGAGGACTCGCTACTTTCGTGATTTTGGAGAGAGCATATAGTGAGGATCTATAAGTATTGATATGATTTCAATACTTGATCTACGATCTCCAGAATTAGTTACTTTTTCCAATCTAGATCAAGACGGTAACAACGTGTCTCATAAATAATTAGTAACCGGAGAGCGCGCGAAGCGCGCTATTACCCTAGTATAGTAAAAAATGGTAAAAAAAAAAAAAAATTAGGGCTTAGGTTTCCGTATAATAAATTTCTTTCGGTCTCTTTGTCTCAGTTTTAAATATGTATATATATAGAGACAATAATTATATTTTTCTTTATTTATACAATATATTCAATAATAATAATAATTAATAACAGTAGGTAATAATTTATTCATTGATATCGTCATTAACGTGAATTTATCTGTGTCATTATGCAATGCCACTGACACACACATACTATACGTATTCGTTGCAAGATTCGTAAAATAAGCGTAACCTTGGTTCCTCTTAATCTTCGTAGTATTAATTTTTTTTTTTTTTTTTCGTTTCTCTAAGTTTCTTTACAAAAGTAGATAATAATATAGTAATATCAAAAAAAAAAAAAAAAAAAAAATCTTCATTCACACATATTTTAAACAGCTGATTGTTTATCGATGTCACGATGATAGAAATTTTCTTTATAGTAACTATAAGTTTTATTACTGCTATCTTGACTATATTTTTGGCATGATTATTCAGTATTCATTAATTTTTTTTTTTTTTTTTTATTATACTTTTTGTGTGAAGAGATGAAATTCAAACTATTCACCGTACGTTAATTTGAATTTAAATTAGAAAAAAAAAAAACAACTATTCAGAAACTCTCTCTCTCTTTACTCTTCGTTATCAGTAATTATATTTATATCGTTGGATAACTTTTTATATACCTATATATCCCTAACTCATCACTTTGTCTATCCATGGTACAAATTTTTGTATATTTGTATATACACCGGGTAAATGCTCTCGGCCACAGCCGATTCCCCATGAGACAAGACCTATCAATACGTGTCTTCCTTCCACCGACATTGTCAGAGGTCCACCAGAATCTCCCTGAAAGAAGAATTTGAGGAAATTTTGTCTATTAAAAGGAGGAAAAATTTCATTAGAATTTAATTGAATTGAATCAATTTGAAATCTATAAAGCAACAAGTGGCATCAACCCCTTCACCTAGAAACTTGAAATTTGGGCAACATGTTCCCTTCCCTTCGTAAACACCCAATAAGAAGCGATTTTTCGAAATTCGACTCCTAAGGGAACGAAAAGGTGTGAAACCAATTTTTGAGGCGCGCGCGGAGCCCTAGTTTGAAATAAAGAAGAAATTGATGTAAGTTGAATTGAATGAATTTGTTTGAATTATTTCACCCCGAAAGTAAAAATAAAAAAATGATGTTATTTCCCCCCTCGCAATTATTGAACTTATTCTGTCAATTATTTATGTGCTATAATATTGATTTTTGAAATTTTACCTGACACGAGTCTCGTCCTCCCTCTTTATAACCGGCGCATAAAAATACGTCGTGGATAGTTTCTCTTCTTCCCGCGGCCCTGAACCATCTTTGGCATCTTTCGTTTGGAATTACCTGTAAGATAATAAGAGCATTATTAAATTTTTTTTATGTTCCATGTAATCATTATTAAATTTTTTGTTAATCACACAAAATGAAAAATGTAGATCTTGTTTAATCATTTGTAGGCAAACAAAAAACCGCCTCAAAACATGAAACTTTTTAATCATTCTTATCGTTATCGAGATAACGAACTAAAAAATAGTCGAAAAATTTATTCTACTCAAAAACTGTGAGAGGAGTTGGTGAAAATTTCCAGTCAAATTAGTGCTTCTAAAAATTGAAGAAACTGAAAAGTCAAAATTGTATTCATAGCTTGATTAGAATTTGAAAAACAAAAAGAGTAATTAATTAGCGACAAAACGACTCACCTCGACATCAACCTCTTGTAAAACTGTGGGTGCTGAACTTTGACCGTGTCTGGTTCGACCCCAGCCGGCTACAGTCGCTGTACGACCGGATATTTTCAAATTTCTTGCCGGAAGACAGACTGGGACGATGTGTTGTTTGAAATTAACAGTTCTTGCGAGCTTCACCAGAGCCACATCGTTCCGGAAGTCGATTGGAGAATATTGAGGGTGAACCTGATGAAAAAAATAATAATAATAATAATTAAAAGTAATTTTTAATTAAACAATAATTAACATCTTCTTTTTTTATTCATGAACATTTTTCGGTATCAATTATCAGAAATATACCTAAAACAAATCAAATCAGACGAAATTTCAATTAACCAGAAAGAAACAGAAACCTTTTTTTTTCGATTGTTTTTTGGTTATTAATAATGATAAAAATGCGTACCTCCTTCCTTTCGATGTTGTACTCTTCGTGGAGGAGGCGTTCGCCCTGGTCTCTCACGTCCCATTCACCGAGACGAACTTTCAAATCGTTGTTCGGCGATCTGATAAGGATATTGAAAAATGAAGGAAGACAGTAAATTCCGAATAGTAGATCAAAGTTAAATTAAAAATCGTCAAATTACGTCAATCATTCGAATATTATCTCGCATTGATTACAGATACTCACGTAGCCACGCAGTGAGCCGCTGTTATCACCCATTTATTGTTCAAAAGCGCCCCTCCGCAGGATAACTTTTTCGATAAAAATCCAGACTTTATTATGGCTGCCTGAAATATACGGAAAAAAAATTTATATAAAGTCATTTTTTATTTAACGTAGCATTTTTTCATCGGCAAAAAAAGAAAAGAATGATTTTCTCCTATTTTTATGAGTAGAAATTATTGAATTGGGTAAAATTTTATGTAGGATAAAAATTGAGACAGAATTTTCATCATTTCTGATAGAATTTCATCCAATAAAAACTGTTAAATTGTTGTTATAAATGAATATTCGAATAATTCGAGGAATTAATTAGTCAATTAATTATTTGATTGCTTGAGAACTGTGAAGTTTGCAATTAAATTGCAATTAGGAAATAATGACGATGAAAGAAAAGGGCAAAAAAAAAAAAAATAGTATATTTCGATACAAGTGCGAAAGGCTCGTTTTGAGACGAGTTTGAAAAACAACTTTCGCACATGTATCGAACAAAATTTTTCATCACAAACGCACGTAAAGTCCGATTACACGCACGCTTGCGTGCGTAAAATCGAACTTTACGCACGGCGTGCGGAAAAAGTACTTCACCTGCCACGGATGGCTGCCAAAACTTGAGCTGTGTCCACCAACGATGCGGTTACTTCTGGTGTACAGTTCTCCACAACCTTGAATAAAGGAGTAAAAAATAGAGAAAAAAAAACAGCAACAACAACAACAAAAATCAGAATTATAATAAATTGCTATATCTGTGGTTACGAAAACTTCACAGTTCATACGCAGTTACGTCTGTTATAAGGAATGAAATAAGGCAATAATTTGAGATCCAATTATCTGAAAAATAATAATAGTAATAATAATAATAATAATAATAATAATGCGTGTTACGAAAAGGAAGAAGTGTTCGCAATATAATAAATTTTCGTGACAACCATGTCAATCCACTTGATGCAGTAAGAAAGCTTTTCGGCGTAGAAACGACGTGCGAAAAAAAAATAGTAGGTAAGTATAGGAAATTTGGCATAATTTCCTATAAAGAGTGCAAAAACGCATGCGATAATATCGGTGCAGCGTGAATGCGCAGTATCAGTTATTTCAATCTGTTTCTGTCTATAAACTAGTCACTATACGCTGGTTGAACAAATTTCTACAAGAAAAAAAAAAAAATTGTGTATATGAACGAGTACCGTGACGAATGACGCGAATTTTTGTGGTCACTTCGCCGAAAAATTGCAAATTTTACGTTAACGAGAGAGAGAGAGAGAGAAAAAAAAGACTTTCTCCACATTTTATATAGTAACATGACTACGCGGAATCATCGGATTATGAAATTGCGTATAATCTCGTTTTCCCTTTTTCAAACAAAAAAACAAATAGTCTCTATCTAGTTAACGATTTTTTAACCCAAAAATTTCCTTTTCTTTTTTTAGTGCGTATGATTAGCTGCAATCTTTGATTTAATCGAGTTTTATCAAATTTTGGTCGAATCTCATCGAATTTGATCAGTCTAATTGTAAGTTTATAAATTTATATGAAAATTATGTGCATCGGACCGGATAAATTTTTCCATAAAATCGTACAAAATTCAATCATATGATCATGAATCATCAATAATTGAGAGAATCATATAATTTTATGAGATTATGGAATTTATAGGACGTTAATCGTTTTCAGTCATGTAATTAAAGACGTTTATAATTAATAAATAATCAATAAAATTATGACGTAATCAATAAATAGTCGTATAATTTCATATTTTTTTCATAAACTCTGAATCTAAATCAAATTTGATGATATAATTCATATAATTTCATATTTTTTCCATAAACTCTGAATCCAAATCAAATTTGAAGATATAATCCATATAATTTCATATTTTTTTCATAAACTTTGAATCTAAATCAAATTTGATGATATAATTCATATAATTTCATATTTTTTTCATAAACTCTAAATCTAAATCAAATTCGATGGTAACAATTCATATAATTTCATATTTTTTCCATAAACTCTGAATCCAAATCAAATTTGATGGTAATAATTCATATAATTTCATATTTTTTCCATAAACTCTGAATCTAAATCAAATTTGATGATATAATTCATATAATTTCATATTTTTTTCATAAACTTTGAATCTAAATCAATTTTGATGATAAAATTCATAAAATTTCATATTTTTTTTTCATAAACTCTGAATCTAAATCAAATTCGATGGTAATAATTCATATAATTTCATATTTTTTTCATAAACTCTGAATCTAAATCAAATTTGATGATATAATTCATATAATTTCATATTTTTTCCATAAACTCTGAATCCAAATCAAATTTGATGGTAATAATTCATATAATTTCATATTTTTTTCATAAACTCTGAATCTAAATCAAATTTGATGATATAATTCATATAATTTCATATTTTTTCCATAAACTCTGAATCCAAATCAAATTTGATGGTAATAATTCATATAATTTCATATTTTTTTCATAAACTTTGAATCTAAATCAATTTTGATGATAAAATTCATAAAATTTCATATTTTTTTTTCATAAACTCTGAATCTAAATCAAATTCGATGGTAATAATTCATATAATTTCATATTTTGTTCATAAACTCTGAATCTAAATCAAATTCGATGGTAATAATTCATATAATTTCATATTTTTTTCATAAACTTTGAATCTAAATCAATTTTGATGATAAAATTCATAAAATTTCATATTTTTTTTTCATAAACTCTGAATCTAAATCAAATTCGATGGTAATAATTCATATAATTTCATATTTTTTTCATAAACTTTGAATCTAAATCAAATTTGATGATATAATTCATATAATTCCATATAGTTCTACAAACCCTGGTCAAATTCGATGGTAATTCGATATCGTCGAGATCTGACACGCAGATAAAAATCGAAATATAATTCAATAGAATCGCATCATATATATATTTTCTGGAAAATTGAATTAAAGTCTTCGTCCGTCTCTCCTGTCCCGTCCTAATCGTGGTGATTGGTGCTATTCTTTTGCATCTTCTCTCCCTTTACCGCGAAAATTATGACCGTCCTCTCCGGCTCCTTCGCTGTATTCGTCGTCCGTCTGATAGACGTCGTGTTGATAATCGTCAGGACCGTACGACGGCTGAATATGCGGCCTCCCGACCTCGTTCACGTCCCAATGCTGCGGGGAATACGACACGGGTTTCGAACTTCCGGTTCCTCCGTGACTCGGAGGGACGGAATTATCGTACGGTTTCTGTGTTCCAAAATCTAGCGATGGTCGATCGGTAAAAACGTAACTTGGTCGGTGACCAGGAACCCCGCTGTACACGGGCTTCGGACGACCCAAGGAAACCCCGGGTCTGTTATAAACGGCCACGTCGTCGTCGATGTAGGGACGTTGGTGACCGAGGTTTATCGAAAATGCTAGAATTTTTTTTACCCTTTGCCAACACTGACGATTTTTTCTTTTTTTTTTGCTTAAATTGTACTGAAGATCCTGTTTTTGGTTTTGAAAAGCACAAAATTCCTACATTCTCATTAAAGATGGTATCAGAGCTGAATATCGTTTTAAGGATTTTGAATTTTGCTTCTTTTCAGACATTTGAAGACATTGGTAGGGTTTTTCTTCATTTTTTGAAAAAGTGATTAGTTTTGTGTGAATTCCGTGCAAGTTATGAGAACTTACTGGCGTTTTGGAGCAATCCGACGCTCGGTTGGGGATCTTTATCGGGTATATCGTCGTCGTCGACGCAACAGCTCCATATGAGTCCTCCGGAACAGAGATCTACCGGTCTTCCACCTCCCAGAACGCAGCTTATGCTCAGTCCACAGTCGAATTTTGCCCCTTTGTACTTACAGGTCTGCGGAATCACTGGGAAAAGAGAAAATTAATTCATTAATTCGTTAATTAATTGAGGAGTTTCAGCGGTAAACGGCTCTTTCACTCATTTGAATCCGAAAAATTTGCAATCTTATACATCTAATATATTCAATCTGACCTGACTGCCGTGAGTTTCAATCGAGAAGATCGTCATTATTCAATCTTCAGGAGTAAATGGTCAAAGGTCATTCTCAGAGATTGAATCATATTCATTTTTTAGAGAGTCAGATCACACTGTTAGAAATGAAGTGTTAAAACGGGTCGTTCTTTTAACTTTGAACTCGAAGGTTAGAAGAAGAAGAAGAAAAAAAAATTCTTTCGAAATCCTGATATTACCGAGTGTTTACTGCGTGAAGCGATAAAAAAAATGAACGAATAATGTCTCCTCGAGGAAGTCGAGAGAAAAAAAAAGAATCGTGCAGAAGAAATCCTCATTTGTTACTACGCGCTCTGTTTAACCAGCTAAATAAAGTAAGTAAGTAAGTAAGTAAGTAAAGTAAGCAAGTAAAGTGATCGACCGATTCCCGACCTTCGCTTCTCTCTTTACCATTACATACAGTCTCCCACATCCATATCCACATCCACATCCACCCAAGACGACAAGACACGAATATAACGGGCACGGGCGCAGGATACACACTTTCGTAAGTGAAATTTTTTCGAACGTTATTATACCGTCCCGTCGAACGTGAAAGTGTGCTCCTCTCTCTCCCGCGATTCCTCCTCTCTAACTCCACCCAATAAGGAAGTTTCATGATTTTTTATCATATTTTTATTCTATTATGCGATTATTTGATGATTAGGATTGATAAAAACCTGTCACACCTAATTGCCTTTCACGTGGGTCAAGTTTTTTCGAACAGCGTTTGAATTTCGCGGTCGCGTGTGACGTCACATGGCA
This sequence comes from Euura lappo, assembly GCA_018257835.1. Taxonomy (NCBI): domain Eukaryota; kingdom Metazoa; phylum Arthropoda; class Insecta; order Hymenoptera; family Tenthredinidae; genus Euura; species Euura lappo. The sequence goes on along the minus strand of JAEUYN010001217.1, from coordinate 32,106 downwards.
CAGTTCTACCGTCTGGCGGCGCTGCGGGCAACAGGATAAACGTGGCGGCCGAGGTGCTGCGTGACGTCACGTGGCGTTTGAAAATTGACAACTCGAAGTAGATTCTATTATTGTTATAGTTGAAAAAAACTGTATCTAATCATCGCGCACCCAGTTATCATGGATGTTTGTCAATCTGAGGAAACTTCCCTGTTAAATCTACGTACAAACTAACGAAGATAAGAGATTCTGAGGTTCAATCGGCCCTACTTCTCCCAAGCATGTCCATTATGCTGCTCTGCACGCTGGTATCCTGGCCTCTCGGGTCGTCGCCGGAAGTGTAATTCCTCCGCTTCCTCAAAGCCTCGACCAGAAGAGCGCCCTGCTCCTGGCTCGTCAGCTTCCTTCGTCTCCCCTGTCTTCGCGAGGTCGTCAGACCCTCGGGTTCGACCTGGGCACCTTGCCTCAGCTCCTCTAGCAATTTAGCCGGATCGGGTTCCTGGCTTTCGTCCAAATCGTGGAAACCCTCTGACCCTGTGTCTTCGATGTCGCGATGCCAGCCGGAAAAACGGTTCGGGAGACCGGAAATGGGCTCTCCGCGGTCCACCACGTTCTTCAAGGTCGTTTCGATCGCTCGATTCTCCCGGACGAACTCGGAACCCCTGGGATTGTCGCTCCTCGAGGCGAACCACGGCGAGTACGTCTCGGTCCGGACGCTCCTGTACCTTTCCATATCGTAAAAGTCCAGCCCCGTGACGAGGGTCAGCAAAGTGAGACGAGCAACGGCCGGGAACCACATCGTTTTCGCGTTCTGAGTCCCTTTTTCCTAGGTTTTGTGTATCTTGGTCGGTACGAATGGAACGATTCCTTCAGCAATTCATGTTCCTTCGGTTCTGGACGCACGGAACTCAACTGGTTTTGCACTTCACGATTTTCACGTCACATTCGTCCTCGATCATGGTGCGTCCAGCTCGAGGGCTCGCGGGTTCGAACTCTTCGTGGGCGACCTGTCGCACGTGGTGCTGAGGACTGTGATGGTTCACACTCGAGAGTCGACTCGGTGGCTGCTTTCACCTGACAAGTGCACCAGCTTTCCCGAACCTTTCCGACTTGATTATGTCCCCCACCCATTTCACCCCGTTCCCCTACCTTTTCTTCTTCTCGGGACGCGGTGATAACGTCATCATTCATATTTTTTAACGATGTTTACGCGAGTTATTATATCCGTTTCCACTCTGATCAGTTCACAGGATGATTGGGGTGAAGAGAGTTTTAATTTTGAGGTGGAAAATTATCAGGTTTGGTAGTTAAAATTGTCCCGAAATCGGGTCTTCGTTCAGTTTCACCGAAAGCATTTCGGTAAGAAATTAAGTTTCGATAGTGTGTGTATGGTATGAAGAAAGTATAAATACGGTACCTACGTTGTGTCAACTTTAACTTTTCATTCATTCACTTTGTTGTTGTTGTTGTTGTTCATAACTTTCTTTCCAATAGCGAAATTCATAAATCGTTGAAAATCGCTGACGTCATGTTACAGAGGAGAAAGTGATTTGTTATTCTATCATGACATGTTCTTCAATTTTTTTGTTTGTTTTTCTCTCTCACTTGTTACTATCAATGTTTACGCATATTTTTCTTGCGCTCTTTATTGTAAGTAATTTTTTATTTAACTTCCGGTTTTTCTGTTCTTGGAGAAAATATGAAGCTATTGTAATACTTCCGACAATTTTTAGGTTATGTACGCGTCTGTCATCAATCTTTTGTACGACGATATCTCGAGAACGAGGGACCGGATTTTGACGATCTTGGTCTCAATCGACGCCACTTTTCGGAACTTAGAACTGATTTGATTTTGACTTTGATCGGTTCGCTACTTTTCGAATCATTCAAATAACAGAATTCTAAAAAATACAATACAAATGACGATATTTAGGGAACGGATCAACAGATTTCAATGAAATTTGGTACCACATGGTTTTTTGTATCGCTGATCACGAATCTGAGCTCAGTTTTGCAGAATTTTTTCTTGAACCGCTTGTCAACAATCTGAGGTCAGATTATCAAAATTCAAAATAGTTGTATACAAAATAAATAGTAGGATGTTGAAACTGGCTCGTTTTCATTGTTTTTACTCACATCCTAGTTCGTCGAAGAATCTCATCTCTCCATTCGTCGATATTATAGAGTTGTCTAAAACTGATGAATCCGGGTCTGGCGGTGGATCTGCGAAACGAAAAGTACGATTATACAACTTTCGCGATTATACACACCCGATTTAAAATTAATTAGTTCAAATTCGTTATCTAGCATTATCATGTGTTACTCGAACTTCCGGTTCCTCCTTCTATTACTGCGCATCTGTATCTCTCTCACTCTGATTTATAAAACCGATAAAACAAAAGCAACGAAAGTATTCGCTTCCCGGAGCGCGTCGAAATGTTAATTTCTCTCTCGCGAAATCCCTTTCTCCTTCGCTCATCCCGGAATAGACTTCTTCCGCTACTTTATTTCTCATTGTCCAATTAATTTCACACACTGCTTTTCGTTCGTTCGTTCGTTTTTTTATTTCGTTAGTTTTTTCTACCTGAGGCTTTATTATTACATCTTTTCACACTAGATTTTCGAATCACTTGAAACGGGAATAAAAATATTCTTGAGAGAAGAATTTTCGATTATCAATTCTTGGATTTTTTTTTATTTCAAATTCTAGTTTCTTAATTAACAAATTTTTCTTTCTTGATTTTGATCAATCAATTTTTATGAGAAAAACACGATAGATAAGATGATCGAATTATCGGATAGAATACTTGCCAAAAATCGAAAGATATTTGTCGTTTCCCCTGTGACTCGAGGCAAAACACGACGATGCGAGGAAACAGGCAAGAATAACGATCCACAGACTCATCTCGTTACAATCGTCGATCCAAATTCACTGTCATTCACTTCTTCATGGTTGGCAAAAATTGTTGGCCAAAAATAACATATATTCACACACCGCAACGGCGCTCTTTCCCTCTTCATTTATTCATTCAACAAAATTTTAGCACCAATATTCACAAATTTTTTTTTTTTTTGTTATCACGGTGATCGAAAATTTCCAAATTTCCCCCCCGTTTTATCACCGCGCACCCAGTAGTCACGGAGCGTGACAAGACCGAGTAGTATATACGCGTAGAGTATTTGAAAAAAAGTGGGACACGAAACCAGGCCACTGAGACAAGTCGAACGCCTTTTAGTGCCTGTAGTATTTGAAACCTCGTCTATATACCCAACGGTGTATCCGTATCACTCGACGCTACTCGTTTCAACGTTATTAGTGAAAGTTACCGTCTTTGGACTGACTTTCAACTCTACCGATATGCCTATTCGCTGATTCACCGATTCACAAATCCAATTGTCCCATCAACGGTACATAATTTCACTCGAAAATCGTTATATACAAACTTAATCCCGACACCGAAGTTCAAGGCTGCTTTCACCTCGATCACCTCATCAGCTGACACATTAGTTAAAATCGACTGATAGAAGCACTCAGTTTTTTGTTGTTTTTTTTAATTAATGATAATTAATATCTCCAGAAGCAGGGGGGCAGGGGGAGGGAAGGGGGGAACCTTTCGATAGCCGAGAGTCGCGTTTGTATCCTCTGGGATGATTTGAGTCGAACGATTCGAGTCTGACTACCGATCAGAATCTCTAGCTTCTGAGACATCGTCGAGAGGCTGGTGCAGCATCCGACACTCTCCTCTCTCTCCACACTCTCTCCGATGGACCTTGATCGTGACTCTGGCACACTATTGCCTCTGTCTGCGCTCTAGACTGGCCAGTGAAACTTGGAAGTTTGTTGATTTCGATCGAGCACGAATTTCGATGTTGATGATTGTGATCATTTTTTGGGATATACGTTTCTCACGATCTGGTTGCTGATTATTGCGAAAGAAAGGAACGGTTTTATGTGTATCAATGTGTATCTTGATTCAAAAATAGTGTTTTTTTTTTTTTTTTGTTAGGTTGATCAATCAATTTTTATGAAACAACCTGACGAACAAGATGATGATTCTCGGCACAAGTCTGCTGACTTTGGTACACGAAAATGGTACCACGCACAAGTCTGCTGACTTTGGTACACGAAAATGGTACCACGCGTCCAGAAGAGACGATTTCGTGCCCAGATATGGTCTGGCGTACTTGTATGACCCTCTTCTGTCGCGCTATGCCGTTGGGGTGCAGGAAATTCCTCATTCCAGAATGAAATTAATGGTTTCGCAGGCCCAGAACAAGCGTCCAAGAAAATGAATTTCTAAATGATCGACGCTATGCATGCAGGAATGAGTGATTCATTGAATGATTCATTGATAAAGTGTTAGAAGAGAATCCGAGGGGTCATTGAAATAGGATTCAACACCTCTTTAATTTGTTTCAGCTTCTTATTCACGAAGCACGAAGCACGAAGCGAACAAATTTCAAATCATAGCATAAAAGTTAGTTGAAAAAAAAAAGAAAAAAAGAAAATTGACCGTCATACATGTTCATCAAATATTATAAATCATAAAATAGTACAGCCAGACTCGTCCGGCAGTCTCATCTACCTGATATCAGTAAAGGACAAAACAGCAGTGATCAAGCTGTTACAAATTTCATTAAAAAATTCCGAAGCAAGTCCAAAAAATAAATGATATAATGAAGCAACTTTTAAACTACGATTTCTTGAAGAAGTTCAGTAGCGTAGCTTGCTTTCGTTTGTTGTTGTTGTTCTTCGCTACAACCGGCTCAGAGATCGTCCGCTTTACAGCTTCCACCTTCACCCCCTCCTCTTCCTTTTCCTCTTCGGAACAGCTTTCGTAAACGTACTCCTTCTTCGTAACGAAGTATCCGTCCTCGTCCATGAACGTTTTGTCCACTAATTTCCTCTTCTTTCGTCTCCCTCCCTCACTCTTGACCAGAGGTGGCGAGGGACACGTCTTCTTCCTCTCGATCACCGGTGGCTCCGGTTCATCCAATTCGTCCGGTTCAGGCTCTCTGACATCCTCCATGTCACTGGCGCTCGATTCTTCGCTGGATTCCGCAACGACTATGCGTTTTCTCCTCTTGCTGTTGCTCTCCTTCTTCGCAGTGCTCTGCCTCTTCTTTCCTCTCGAACTCGAAGTCGCCACGGGCTTCTTCTTACCCCCCGTTTTTTCGGGGGCGACTACTTTCTCCGGAGACTCGTCTCGGCTCACATCAACGACCATCGGCTCTTCGGAACCAGATTTATCAGCAGAGGGTGATTTTTTCTTCGGAGGAGTAACTTCGCCTCTGCTCTTCTTCTCCGGAACCGCTCCGTCATCAGCCTTCGATTTAGACTCAGGAGATTTTTCCGCCTTTGGTTTCTTCGCCGCCTCAAACCAGGCGTTCTTGGGCGGAGTCGTGGTCTTTGCCTTCTTATTGGCAGGTGCAGGCTTCTCTTTGCTCTGTTTATCCATCGCCTTAGCGAACATGTTATTGAACGCATTTTTCTGCGTCTTCTCCTGAGGTTTGGAGGCAGCATTCTTTGCGGTAGATTCCTTGGCGCTGTTGGGCTTCTCCTTGTCACTCTGCTTCTGGTTCTTCGCGGTCGAGCCATGCGCGGCTGCGGCAGCCTTGTTGCTCCCCCATCGCAGGACTTCCATCTCGTGATCGGACCTGATGACAGCCTCATTGCATCTCACGGCGCTCTGCTGGGAGTCTCCCTTGTCCGCGATAGCCAGGAGCTCTATCTCCGCCAGAGATTTCTGCAGGCTGTAAACGTGCTCCGAAACTATTCTGCTCAAGTTCTTCTTCGCCCTGGGCAAATCAGCCTCCTTGACCACCTCAACTCGCATTCCTCCATCCTCGTGGTATCCCATGAGAAGGAAAGTGGCCGATATGGTCTCCTTCTGTCGCCGCTGTTTCTCCCAGTACTCGAAAAGAATTTGCTTCGACAGGTTCACGTGGATGCCCAGCTCCTTGCTCAACCACTTGTAAGTTACCTGTGATAAAAAAAGTCAGAATCGAACTATAAGAGAGACGAAAAAAAAAAAAATTTTTTTTTTTCGTCGAAGAGTTTTTTTCTCTTATATAGGGTGAATTTCTGACGATGGAACAGTCTGAAGTTGGCTAGAATCGATATCTGTGAGTTTTCAGCTTGTTTCTAGACTGTAGCCAACTTCAGACTGTTCCCTCGTTAGGGTATCACCCCGTATATCGTCGTGAGTTTCTCGCTATGCGGGCCACTCGGTGCGCCTGAAACAGGCAACCGTACGTACGGCACGTGCTAATTCTCATGGGACGTACGTACGGTTGCCTGCTTCAGGCGCACCGAGTGGCCCGCATAGCGAGAAACTCACGGTATACGTAGAAAAATGTGGTTTCTTGAGAATTGCGATCCAATTTCATGTGAAGTACGTTTTTTTTTTTGTTTTTTTTTTTCAAATTAAAACGCAGTTTCTGTACGAAAAACAATTTTTTGCTCGATATTTTACTGTTAGACGTTCTTTACGACCTTGAAAAGCGCTAAATAATTGAATCGATGAATATTGAAATTGACAATATTGAAATCGAACCAAAAATAGGATTTTAATGACGACAACGATGTGTTTATAGGTTAGGTTAGGTTGCGACAGTGAGGTTAAAAGACTCTAAATGTAACCACAAAGTGTATTTATACACGTACCAATTTATCTTCATCGTTGATGTACCCGGCCAGTGCCTCCAAGTGAACGTCGACGTCCTTTCGAATCATTTTTTCAGCGATTTATAAACTCCTAACCTTCAAATTCTGGCGTAACGAGTCAACGAGACATAGACACAGTGAAAAGCGAAACAAACGAATCTAGATTAGCGGGAAGATAACAAATGACAGTTTCCTCCGTCGATAAGTTAGATTTTGTTTCTAGTTTCACCACCGCGTCGCCATCTGTTGGTTAAATTGTACAAAAACAACAGAAAAAGAAACAACAGAAAAATTGACACAGAAGCCACAAGAGGATAAAACAGTAACAGTAAAAATGGCTGTGTTACAACACATTGAGCTGTTATCGGCGTTTTGAATGAACAAAAACAAAAAGCATCAAAGTTACAAATACAAGTAAAAAAAAAAAAAAAATAGAACAAAATGTCGCATATACAATACGTCGACGAATTAGTTAAGGAATATTTACTATTCAGAGGATTCAGTCAGACCCTAAAATCGTTCGATAACGATCTAAAATCCGAAAAAGAGAAGGGATTCAGAGTGAGTTTTATCAACAACAACAATTGACGCAATAATAAGAGAATAATCGATTCTGACAGAATACAAAAAATTTTTCACACAGGTAGACAAAATAGTCGATCAACTAATGCAGTACATATACAACTACGATCTGACCTCGTTACGCGAATTATGGGGCCACTTGGACCTCCGGATGTTCTCTCGCCTCGAAAATCACTTCGCCCCTGGTATAAGAAAGCTGGAGAATGCCGTGTTGAAAATGTACCTGGTGAACGCGGCGTTGAACAACAAACAGGATCGGATACAAGAATTCTTTACCAAAATGGCTCCGGAACTGCAAGGACACACGGAATGGAAGGAATGGTTCGGTGCGTAGGACCCTTCGTCTCGATTTGGAATGTTGATTAATTAGTTTTTGAAACCCTCAGCTCTGCCGTTCGTCAAGAATCCGGAAGACAATCCCGTCTACTCGGTGCATTTCAGTAAACAGTGGCAGGACACTATGCTAGTTTCGTTGCATAATTTTTTGGCGACGATATTCCAGGTGAGATCGATTACCGCGATTGAAATCGGCAGTCAGTCTTGTTCGATCGATTTTCTGGTCACAGTGCATGCCGCAACCGACGCTGTTAGCCGTAGACGAGGATTCGGTGAGGATGAAGAGACTCCAGGAAGAAAATGACGCCCTTAAACAACGACTGGGGGAAAACGGCAAACCGGAGACGATAACTGACGTCAACGCCGGACCTGTGCCTCAGCATCCTCCTATTATGGATGATTTTTATATTATTGCGCAGTAAGGGGGATGAAATCGACTTGAAACAGTGAAATTGGATCAATTTTCAACTCCGATTGCACCAAAAATCGATTTTGATCGTTGAATTTTAGAGATTCTCGTTTTTTTGAATCGATTCAAACCCTTTTTGGCTCCAAATTTGTCCAAAAACCGGTCCAAGTTGATTAAAACTTGCGACTAATCAAATAAAACGATTAATAGTTACTTGAAAATCGATTTTGGTCGCTGAATTTTAGAGATTGTCGTTTTTCGAATCGATTCAAACTCTTTTTGGCTCCAAATTTGTCCAAAAACCGGTCCAAGTTGATTAAAACTTGAGAATAATCAAATCAAACGACTAATAGTTACTTGAAAATCGATTTTGGTCGCTGAATTTTAGAGATTGTCGTTTTTCGAATCGATTCAAACTCTTTTTGGCTCCAAATTTGTCCAAAAACCGGTCCAAGTTGATTAAAACTTGAGAATGATCAAATCAAACGACTAATAGTTACTTGAAAATCGATTTTGGTCGCTGAATTTTAAAGATTGTCGTTTTTCGAATCGATTCAAACCCTTTTTGGCTCCAAATTTGTCCAAAAACCGGTCCAAGTTGATCAAAACTTGAGAATAATCAAATCAAACGACTAATAGTTACTTGAAAATCGATTTTGGTCGCTGAATTTTAGAGATTGTCGTTTTTCGAATCGATTCAAACTCTTTTTGGCTCCAAATTTGTCCAAAAACCGGTCCAAGTTGATTAAAACTTGAGAATGATCAAATCAAACGATTAATAGTTACTTGAAAATCGATTTTGGTCGCTGAATTTTAGAGATTGTCGTTTTTCGAATCGATTCAAACCCTTTTTGGCTCCAAATTTGTCCAAAAACCGGTCCAAGTTGATTAAAACTTGAGAATGATCAAATCAAACGATTAATAGTTACTTGAAAATCGATTTTGGTCGCTGAATTTTAGAGATTGTCGTTTTTCGAATCGATTCAAACTCTTTTTGGCTCCAAATTTGTCCAAAAACCGGTCCAAGTTGATTAAAACTTGAGAATGATCAAATCAAACGATTAATAGTTACTTGAAAATCGATTTTGGTCGCTGAATTTTAGAGATTGTCGTTTTTCGAATCGATTCAAACCCTTTTTGGCTCCAAATTTGTCCAAAAACCGGTCCAAGTTGATTAAAACTTGAGAATGATCAAATCAAACGATTAATAGTTACTTGAAAATCGATTTTGGTCGCTGAATTTTAGAGATTGTCGTTTTTCGAATCGATTCAAACTCTTTTTGGCTCCAAATTTGTCCAAAAACCGGTCCAAGTTGATTAAAACTTGAGAATGATCAAATCAAACGATTAATAGTTACTTGAAAATCGATTTTGGTCGCTGAATTTCAGAGATTGTCGTTTTTCGAATCGATTCAAACTCTTTTTGGCTCCAAATTTGTCCAAAAACCGGTCCAAGTTGATTAAAACTTGAGAATAATCAATTCAAACGACTAACAAATACTTGATAATTGATTATAATTGTTATAAACATTTTCAGAGAATCTCCGCTCACAGAGAACCCAAAGACTCTAAAAAGCCTGATAAAGAATATAGGAGGTAGTTCCAGTCCGATATTGGGAAAAAAGCCGATAGTGAATGTGAAGAAGCAGGTGGTTGAGCCCGAGCAGATGACGAAGAGACCGAATACCAAATGCAGGATAAATTCACTTAGCAAATCAGAGGCGGTAGCGAAGAGGAGCATAAGCTGCGATTCGAGGCTCAGTAGCTCCAGGAAGAGAGATTCTTCGGTGGACGCCGCGCTGGAGAGAAAGAATAAAGAGAAAATAGACGCCGGCTACATTCTGCTGAGTCAGGAAGAATACACGGAGCACAAGACTTCGATCATACAATGCAAAAGCAACGCGAGCGGGTCCTACGTCGCTACCGGCGACGCGGACGGAGTCATTAAAATATGGACACCGATTCCTTCCCCGAAGTAATTAGAATTTGACAAACAGAAAATTCAATATCGCATTCATTGAATAATTTGCCTTTCAGGACAGTCGCGACGTTCGCGTCGACGACCGCGAATTCGAACAACGCTATAACGGCTCTGGACTGGATATCGAAAAACGAACGGTACTTTTTGCACGGAGACAACAACGGGATAATCCAGCTACACGATACCAGGGACACGAAGAGACTGTGGGAAATTCAGCACGAAGGCTCTAGGATCGTGACCCTGTTGTGCAACCCGGTAGAGTCGAATTTTGTCTGTTCCGTGTCCGACTCGAGCGAGGGAAAGCTCCTGCTGTACGACATAAAGACCAGGAAGCTAGAACGGACGCTGCAGCTCGATCAAAAACTGACCGCGCTGTGTTCGACCTTCAATCACAACGGGCAACTGCTGATCACCGGACTGTCGAACGGGAACATAGCGATACACGATCTCAGGAAGAACGAGATTATAGAGAATTTTAACTGCCATTCGAGTCCCGTAATCGATATAGAACTGATCAACGATTTCACGAACATATGCGCACAGAGCGAAGACGGGAGACTTTGTCAGCGGAGTTTGAATCAGACGAGTAAAAATACTTGGGAGACCAAAGTCAAGGTTGAAAAGAACGCCGTTCATGGGAAATTGTTCACTTTCGACCAGAGCGGAAGCCACATGCTGCTCTGTACGCAGAGCGGAGGCAATATCTACAAGGTAGAAGAGCTTCGACGAGTCTTTTTTTGTCTGCGAGTTACGTTAACGGTGTTCATTTACTTCCAGATGCCCCCAGGCTCGACGCACAAGGTACTAGAGCTCGGGGGTCACAGCGGAACCCTGTGCTGCGATTGGTCGACCGCGAATCAGTCCGGAACTTGTATCACGGGCGGAGCAGAGGGCCGAGCTAGAGTATCTACGTTACTCTCGCCGTGATACAAGAGCAGGATAAGCCTGTGCGTTCATTCTTAGGGAAAAATTGATTACACTGAAATACGTCCCCTCAGTTTATTCATCGATGTAGATCAGTAGATATTGCAGAATTTATATTTTCAATGATTTTCTTGAGAAATTTTGTGCAAAAGAGATTAATTAAAGAGAATTTGATGAATAAACTGAGACTTAGTAATAATTATGACGATGAGAAAGTTTAGGGGGCTAGAAATCGTATTTTACAAAGTTTAATATAAAAAATAGCTACTTAATGCAAAAGAGTATTGAACAAAAATAAGAGAAAACTTTATTTCAAGAGGCTAAAAATTGATTAAGTTAGTTGATATGTTATATAATCGGTAAACTGTTTCTGTTTTCAAATAATTCGTCCAAATTCTTTTTTTCTCTAAATATAAGATTGAAATATAATTAATTATGTACAGTTTAGAAAGAAAAAAAAAAGTCTAATGGGTCAATAATCGAAGATTATATATAGAAAAAAAAAGAACTATGTGGGAGAGAATGTTTCGCAGAAATGTAAATAGTCGTAACAATAATAGAAAGAAAGAAAGAAAAAAAGAAAAAGTAAAACTAGTGCATATATTACTTTTTCGAATTTTCTAAGAAATCCATCATCATTCTCTCTTTCACACAATATTATTATTAATATCGCTAAAATATTCTACACAAGTATAACAATGATAAGAGAATAGAAAAAAAAATAATTATTGTAATATCGAAGACAGTCTGAGACGGGGTCTGAGACAAAACGAAAAATAAATAAATCTCTGCTGTATCAGAATCAGAGTTAAATTTCTAATCCTAAATCTCATAGGGCGAGTAGCTTAGGGTGCAAAGGACGAAGCGTAGATCTGTAAAACGGTCCTGTGACATCCAACTGAGGAGACCAGTACCTTCTCAAAGCCTCGCTTATCTCGGACGGAGTGATAGGCTTGATAACGACACCCTGGAAATATGAAAACGACATTGAATCATCGATTATAGAAAGCATGAATGAGTGAATCAATCATCAATCTTCATTCACCGTGTTTGGCTGATACGGTTTATACGTGTACGGATTGCAGTGATTAAGTTTCAGCCGGTCTATAGCGTCCCCGTGTATCTTGCTCTGGTCCTGTCTGACCAGTAGGGCGAGGTCTACGATCTGTGCGACAGTTTCGTGCGCCAGATAGCCGAGGACGAGATACCCCTGCTTGGAGATCTTGACGTCGTCTGTAACGAACGAGAAGACGATTAAAGAATCGCGATATCGTCGACCCTCGTCTCCTCACCGTCGGGACAGATCCAGTCGCCGAGCTTGTGCGCGGGTTTGCCGAACGAGGTGCTCCTCGCCTTCGTGTATTCGACGTATTGGGCGTCGTCGAGTTTCCTGGCGACCATCTCCGCCCTGACGAGTCTGTTCTGCTTGACTGTATCGAAAGTGGTTCTGTTCTCGAGCAGCTCCCCCGTCGTGTCGATGAGCTGGATGAACTCGTGACAGGGTCGTTTCCGCTTCTTCGACAGAGAATCGTAGGCGTCCGTCTCCGAAACGTCGTCGATGCCCTCGGCCTGAACGACTTTCCGCATCGTAGTTCTCATCGCCTTCAAATCTGCGCGACAAAGTAGGGAAAAACGGTTCGTTAGATTTTTGTGACGAGGCTGTTTCATCTACGTACCGAGGTACTTGAGGAGCCTCTGGACCTTGACCTTGTCCTTTCGCATCAGGAATATAAAATCCTCGGGCATAACGAGTTTGGAGTTCCTGCGATCGGCTACTTCGCAAGCCTTGCAGACTGTCGATCTCATCTGGTGGAGAACGACGTCCTCGATCATTTTTGCCGATTCTATCAGCGGCTCTGCGCTGTCGCCGAAGCCGTGCATCATCAGACGAATCTCTGATCACCGCGAGAAGAGGTGGAATAATAAAATCAGAATATCGAGAGTCAATGAATTCTAGCGATTATCGAAATTTTAGTATTTTTTGGTTATGATTTTTGTCGTACCTGACGTATAGTTGATAGGTTCGTTTTTAACCTCGAATAGATTCGTCATTGTTGGGTTTTTTGTGATGATTTTGACAGTAATGTCAGATTCTCGATGTTGACACTGTTTCAAATAACCGCACATCCATCTAGCGGCTACTGATCGAGTGTCGATAGACGGGCGACGCGGTGGATAAACAAACTCGGTCGGTAATGTTCGCGAATAAGGTGAAACGCAAGCTGATTTACACTTGGAATTTTCAAAACCTATTTGAGCAGCCAAAACACATTCGATTGATGTGAAATTGACATCAGTGACGTAGAAAAACTGAACGAAGGGCGTAATACTCTTGGATTTGCGAAAATCGAGACGTAATTACAGTTATTTAACAATATTGTTCTGTAATCCGAGCAAGTGCTGCCTCTCTCCACGAGGGGCAGCACTTCCATGGGTTACAGCAATATTGTTACGCAAAAATCTAATTATGTCTTTCGATTTTCGCCAATTCAAGACTCTTAGGCCCTTAATTCAGTTTTTCTACGTCACTGATATCAATTTCACATCAATCGAATGTGTTTTGGCTGAGAAAATAGGTTTTGAAAATTCCAAGTGTAAATCAGCTTGCGTTTCACCTTAAAACTATCGAATATTATGTGATTATTGATTCCCCAAGATTTTCTTCTTCGGGATAAGATGAAAATGGGAAAAAAAATCAACCACGATCAAGACGATCAGAGTATTAACTTTAAATAATAATAATGCTCAAAAGTTATCAATAAATTGTTTAAACAAAACATTGTTTAAGAAATTTTGTGGTAACGTTATTTTTTTTAATTTCCAAATTTTGAAAAATGGAACAAAAAATCTGAATTTTGGATATGTTTTTGTGAAAACGATGTAGATTACGATTCCGAAGTTTCCGGAGCGTGGAACAAATAGTTTCGTAAATAGAGCCTCAACAAATTTTCGAAAACGGAAATTTCAAAATAGTGACAAAATTCTTAAAAAATTCATCCGTGTTCGGAAAAATTAGGGCATTCATTTGAGATGGAGAAAAAGTAACGTTAGCAGAGAATTTGTTGAACAATGTTTTGTTTAAACAATTTATTGATAACTTCCGGGCATTATTATTATTCAAAATTAATACTCTTATCATGTTTGATTTTTTTCCGATTTTTTTAAATATACCGACTGAATTGGATTGGATAATTGAGAAAAAATTGAAATATAGTAATCGTTAATTATTGTATTCTGATATTGGTATGAAAATAATGAGTCTACGAGGAACAAGAGGATGAAAATAATCCATAAAGCCGTTTAATCAGTATAATTTCAATTATTCACGAGTTTTAACTTAACATTAATCGTTTTAAAACATTTATTTAAAAAAAAAAAAAACTATTAACGTGCAGCACGAGAATTATAATAATAATTATAATAGAAATTAATAGTTAATTATTACGTGTGTCTCTTTGGTATCAACAATATGATACATCATAAAATTATCATTTCTTTTTTTTTCTGTTTCTTTTTCAGAGCATTCTCTTTTCTTTTTTTTTCCTCTCGTTTCAATACAAAAATTTAATTACAATATAACTATACCAATTAATAGAATAGTTTTACCCGTTATAAAATATATATAATATAATAGTTTAATTATCAGACTAGAGGCGAAAAGTAAAGTAGTTTCTTTTTTCATCTTTCAGTTCATATAAATGCTAATCCGATAATTTATATCTGTATCTGACGTATTCAATGAAATTACATAAAAGTTTTTTTATTTTTTTCTTCAGTTTCATTCAATTTGAAAATAGTTATAGAAATGATATTGATCTTCTTTTGCATATATTTATTCAAATAATAAATATACAGTTACATCTTGCCACATGAATAAAAGTTGAAATTAAAGAGAAAGAGAAAAAAAAAAAAACAACAAAAAGGCGTAAATATCGACGGAATGTAATTATAAATACATTGTATTTAATAATTATGAGGTATCTGTATTTTTCGTAAAATCTTACATCATGTTTCTATTTATTTATTTATTTAATTTATTTCACATAGAATCCAATTATCCTGTGGTCTTTCATAATGTCAGCTCAGTAAACAGTAAAGAAAAATGAAGCACATCACTAATAATAATAATAATAATAAGATGAAACTGAAAAACCGTTTTTTATAGTCATCGAAAACGACTCTTATTTATTTATTTATTTTGTTTTTTCTTGTCAAGGCAGTGTAATAGATTCGAATAAGCAACTTTTCGTATTCCTTTTTCTTATCATCACGTTACTATATTTTAATAATATAATCTACGTAATATAATAAAAAAAAACATAATAAAAATGTACGTTTTTATAAGTATCAGTATACTAGCTATATACTTCGACTATAAACACGTACGTTTATATACTAGGTGTATAATTTGTAATCCTCAATTACAAACGTATTTATATATATATATATATAATATAATTTTCTGTTTTTGTTCTTTTATTATACAATAAGAAAAAAAAATAAAAAAAATAAAAACACTTGTTTTTACGTCACTTACAATATCAATATATATTCTACCTTTATTTAATTGTTGTTTTTTTCCCCTCTCTTCTCCTTTATCCACGTGTATATCAACAATATATACAAAGAAAAATAATAATAATTATCAGTCAAATAAATACACTCGCGTTACTCATCTTCGAGATAATTATGGCTATGAAATTATAGTTTTTAATCGTAGCTTATAATAATTAATTGAATAACAATTTAGCTGTGAACGTGAATAATTATTACATATTATTATCATGTGCCTTTGTAATAAAAATAAACGGACCTCCTATTACTTTTTTTTTTTCAAACTTTCAAGTATTTGATAGAATTTTTTTTTTTGTTTTTGTTTTATAAGAAAGCACAGGAATTTATATAATCAATATTATATCTTTTAGTATATCACAGAATACAATTTTTTTTTCTCTAATTTTTTAATCTCTCTCAAAACTTTGTGAAAATAGATTTATTTTATTTTATTTTTTGTTCAAAATTCATCGTCTTTGTTTTATTATTATATATAAAAAAATTTCTTAATTAAGTAGATATTATTATTATTATTTTATCAATTATTAATTAATTAATCGATGATGGACTGTTTATTTCATTTTTTTTTCTAATAATCTGGCAGTTTTTTTTTTTTTTTTTATAGTACCAAAATATAAACAATAATTCTTATACACATTAAATTAAAGCTAATTAAATATATATATATATATACACAAGCTATTTAATTTAATTATCATTAAATTAACATCTTAAGATTAAAAGTTTGATCGTTGGTGAAACTTTTCTTTTTTGTTTTTTTTTTCACCAAATTAGATAAAAATCTACGCAGCACGTCGAAGCTCCTTACGAAAGAGCGACGCACAGTCAGTAAGTTTAGCAGTTTTTCTAATCACTTGACGGTTTTGTTGCTAACTCCGCTCTTTTTGCCAACGTTAGCGGACAAAGTCCTCGTCGGATTGTTGGATTTGTTAAATTCAAATTTTTGCTGAAGCGAAGCGACGTTGGACTTGCCGCTAGGTGCCTTCTGCGCCGCGCTGCCCTTCCCCGTCGTTTCCGTAGGACTCGATTTCGTCTCTATTTTCTGAACCGGTTTACCCGCCGTCGGAGAAATTTTGTTCATTCCGTTCTCCTTGCTGGACAGCGATTTTACAAGGCTCGTGTTCCCGCTCGGAGATTTCTTTCTCTCGACCAAGCTCGACGATTTGTTCAACAAAATCGTCGGCTTAGGCGGAGTCGAAGGCGTCTTGGTGCTCCTGGTCATCGTCGGTGTTTTCTGAACGTTTTTCAAATTCTTTGGACTCGTTCCGAGGACGTCCGGCGACTTTGCGATATTCTGGCTCGAATTCGAGCAGCTAGAAACGAGATCGGGGCTGTTGGACAGACTGAGATTACCCACCGAACTCTTTGGACTAGAATTGGCGGTCTTCAACGTGCTCAGATTCGAGTTGGACCCGTTCTTGCTGTTCAAATTATTCGTAGATCGGTTCAAGCTCGGATTCGACTTGTTCAATCCTTTGCTCGATTTCAAGCTAGTGTCGGATCCCTGCCTGGTCGGTCTGAGGCTGGCGTCGACCGGTTTTTGTTTCGGAGTAAAAGCCTTTGCCAGATTCGGCGGAGTCTTTGTCCTGTGGAGCGGCGGCTTAGCCGGGGCCTCTTTTTTCTCATCCTTCTTAAAACCGGCGGCCAAAGTCCCAGGTCTGAACGGTTTAAGGGCGGAGGGATTATCGATCGGCGGTTTTAATCCGAGTTGCTTTGACATTTCGTCGTTGATATTCGGGTTGTTCGAGTTCAAGGCGGCGAGTTTGCTCTTGCAAACGATCTTAGATTCCTCTTTCTTCGGTTCCTGCGGGACGTTCACCGCGGCTGGATTGAGGTACCCCGAGCTGGTAGTGGAGCTTGCGGAGTTGAATTTCCCCGAGGGAGAAGTCGAGTATACGCTACCCGGGGTTTTGTACTGACTGGAATTTATGTAGGTGCCGAGCGAGCTGTTGGACCCGAGGTTTTCCGCGTTCCTCTCCATCTCTTCCTTCTCCTTTTTCTTCCTCGCCAGGGTCGAAGTCGAGTAAATAGAGTCGAAATTTCTGTTCGATATCTCGGACACGATCTCCGACAGCAGTCCCAAGGAGTCTGCGCTGCCGCCCGATTTCGACGAGGTTTCCACAGGCTTGGGAGACTTGTACTCGTTCCGAACCTGCGGCTCTATTTTCTTGCGACTCTTCTCCGGCACGGACTCCTCGATCACTGCGTAGATGTTGTCGCTCGACGGCGACTCTTCCAAGATCTGACCCAACGACGGCTCGCTGACTAGATTCAAGCAATCGTCGTAAGCATTGTCTTCGATGACCGGATTTCCGGTTTTAACGGGGGGATTTTGGTACCCGGGTAATCCAGGGATCTTCATAACGGTCTCCGGTATCTTCTCCGTCGAAGATATCCTGGGCGGACCGGGAGGCGGAGAAGTCGGTCTAGCGCTGGCCGGAATGCTGGTTGGTCTCTTGGCCGGGTTAACGGCCTGCCTCATGGATCCAAAAGTGTGAATCGCGGGTCTAGCCGTGATCTTGCCGTCCCTCATGGACTGCGCCCTCATAACCACGGGCTTTTTCTCCTCCCCGTCGACCTCGGAGACGAGAGGAATCGCCGGAGTCGGTATTTCAATCTCCGTCTGCGGAATGGGGTTCGATATTTCGAGATTCCTCAGAATCTCCTTGTCCAGGACTTTGTTGGCTTTGTGATGCTGACTCCTGGGCAGCGAGTTGGTATTTGGCTGAGAGTAGGATCTCACAACTCCCGAGTTCGGTCTGAGAATAGAAGCTATGCGATTGAGGGCTCCGCCCTTGTCGCTCTTCTTCTCCGGCTCTGGCAAAACGACGTTTGTCAACGGCGTGGAGTTCGGCCTCTGCAATTTCGTCGGAATCTCGGGCGCGGGTCTCGTCGGAATGTCCGGAGCCGGTCTGCAGGGTACTTTCGGCCCGATTATCTCAACGGACGTGCAGGTTGTAGTCGAAAGTACGGGACTGCTGATCAGAGGCCTCGCGCTGCACCCAGGATTCAGCGGCGGAAGAGCCGGAGCTACCGAAGTCTGATTCGCGCTGCCGACTCCGCAGGACAAAGTATTTCGCAGAGTGTTGCTCCGCTGGGTAAATTTAACGTTAGTTTTAATCGCGACCGTAGGAACCGTGGGAACCGTGGGCGGAGGAGGCGCCGGTTTCGTCGGCTCTGCAAGCTTGGCTTGACTCTGCATAGGACTGATAGTGAATCCCTTGAATTGACCGAACAGATTGTTGTTGAATCTCTTGTCCTCTTCGGTCTTAGGTAGTAAGCTAGCGCACGCAGAATCTTGAGTGAGGGTAGAATCTATCGTCTCAATATTACGGGGTATCGGACTAGACCGTTCTATCGTCTTGATAGACAGAGTGTTGTTGGCGCGTTCGATCCTGAAAATGGTAAGCAGTTTCTTTTTTAGGCATCGGGAATCGGGGCGGGTGAAAAGCAGGCTTTTAGAAAGAATTATTGATAATTTAAAATTCAAGATACTCAGCTCAGAAATTTTTGCTCTAGCTTTAGAAATGGGTAAATGATATGATATTGAGCTCGATTACGATAAATAGTAAATAATATATATATATTCTACAAAGAAACATTACAGACATACACAAAAAAAAATTCACAGAGACATCATGCGACGTTCACATTCTATAAGCAGGTGTAAAAAAGTTGCGTCTTGTTAGTAGAGATTAGAGAGTTAATAGCAAGCATTGGAGAAATTTCTTCAAGTTAAAAAACGAACAAAAATAAAATAAAAATAGAGAAGAAGGTAACTCAGAATGAAATCATGAGAAAAACAGAAAAACGGATAATCGATAATAAGTATTCGTTTTATTAAAAAAAAAAAAAAGTACAGAGACAGTCCGTAGCAAAATACATGCTTAAATAATATCAATAGTACTATAAATATCGTCGTGATTTAAGAAGAAAAAAAATTAAAAAATACTCTTTTGCTATTTTCACAAGTATTACAAACAATAATTTTTAAAAATTCTCCTACTTATTGTTAGATAGAAATTATATTGTACGCGAGTAATTATTACTTTTCGTTTCCTTTTAATTCAATTCATGCGGATCACATTTCATGCCGTAATAAATGATTCGTTTCAAAGATTTTTGACTAAAATTTCAACTATCTTTATATAATATTCTTACTATTAGTTATTTTTTTAAGCTTAAGTAAGTATTTAGGATAGAGTATCGAGTATCGAAGCGATAAAAGGCCTAAGTGAAATTATACAGATTATATCTCGTCAGCGCGCAAGAAAAAAACAACTTTACGATATTTTTGCACTTTCATAATCGAGCTTACCTCAATCTACATACTGTGCTTTTTGTTTATTGTTTATGGTTTTTTGTTTTTTTGTTTTTGTCATACTAAACTGAGCATCTGGTAACAGAGAATAATTTATTTATCACGATATTTTCCTATCGGTTAATTAAGTATATCAATAATTTATATGAGACTCGTTAACGAATCGCATTGCACAGTCCTTTAATATTAGATATAATAATTCTAGAATACTATTAAGTTTAACGATCAATTTCTAACGGCGTTGGTTCATAAAAACACTTCTACGCAGTCAACGATACCGACGCTTTGGTCATTAGTCATCCCCGTTGTATATATATTTTTTATTATATCACTATAATTGTCATGTCGTTATGAATCGGTGACTGAATTAATGATAATTTGATCACCTATACCGTCACCTCCCTTGAATGTAATGCAAAAATCACAAATCTCTTATGTGATTTTAGCACTAGACCAATAAACGTCTTAAGTAGATCCAGAATTTGAATTCCTATTAGAAATAAACTTTGAGCAAACGAGAGATTCCCCCTACTTCCACGATTTCGGTTTCAATTGTTGAGCCGGAGGAGGCGGAGGCGGTGCTTTTTTGTCGTAGAACAATATCCCAGACTTTGGTGTAATCCCCGATACCAAAGTATCCGCGGTGTTCGGAGTAGCGTTAGAACTGGTGCAAGGACTTTCGTTCAAATGTTTAAACTTTAGTTCTGTCGTAAGTTTGAGTCCTTTGAAATTTTTATAATTCTGTCCAGAACCAGTCGCCAAATTATTTTTACCATCGTTGTTATCCAGTCTTTGATTATTGAACAGCATCGATTTACGCTGTTCGACTATATTATTGCTACAATTGATCACGTTAGGATTCGTCGTAGAAACTAAATCAGTCTTTGTTATTTCAATTTGATGTTTATTAACTCCTAAATTATTGCCAATCGTGAAAACCTTTGACCCTTCGGCCTCCCTACCCGCGGATCTGACACCGGCTGAGAATCGTGGCATCGATAATCTACCAAAAACGCTAAAACAGTTCAAATTAGATACGTACGCTGATGCGGATCCCTTCTTCCACTTGTATCTCCCGTTGTTTCTCGACCATATCAACAACGCTACTATCGCCACGACGGGTATGATTCCCAAGAATATCACGTACAGGGATATTATGAAATCTCTCCTCGCTGCAAAACGATAATTAAAAGATTAACAACAAACCCTCGAGACGTGCCGAGAGACATTAAAAATAAAAAAGAACTATGCGAATCATCACCGTTGGGATCCTCCGTGGGTCCGCTGTCAACGGAGCCTCCGACGCCGATCTCGTCGCAGAACGGAGGCTTGAATCCTCGATTGCAATGGCAATTTCCTCTGCTGTTGCAGACCCCGTTTCCGCTGCAGTTGTTAGGACAGGCGGAGGCTCCGGCTGGAGTAGAGAGCCTCATCTGTGCCACCGAAGTGCACGTCTGGTTGACGCACATCTGAACACGGATAGAGAAGTTAGTTAGTCGAGTCAAAGATCGTCGGATCGTTATCGGAAGCGACTTCTTCACCTTTCCAGCGTCGCACTTGGCCCCGTCGGGAACGAGGCCGGGGTCGATCTGGTTCAGTCCGAGATCAACGACGGCCGTCCTGCAGGGAATAATCTCGCGTTGGCTGTTCAGAAACGATTGTCCGAGTTTCGCGACCGATTCCATGCCGAATTCCAGTCTTTCGTTGAGATGCTTGCAGTGTAGCATGCCGCAGAGAATGTTGCTGCGAAGGTAACGAGGGTTCTAGATCGCGTCGAACAAGATAAAGGCGAGTTTCTCACCTCGAATGGCAGCTGCTGTAACGGTCCTGGATTCGATCGTAGCCGCAGTTTCCGCTTCCGTCGCCTTTCTGATTCATTTGGTAGCATTTCACGTCCGAAGAAGTCCCCGAAGGTCCCCAGAGGAGTTTGCACTGGTCGTTCTTAGTCCTGCAGGATCCTCGGTAGCAGAATGCTTCTCCGGAGCTGCATGGCTCTCCGTCAATTTTGAACACGTCCGAAGGACAGTATTCGCTTTGGCCCGTGCAATGCTCCGGCAAGTCGCACTCGTGCTCGTCCGATCTGCAGACAGTGCCGGCCGTTTTCGGCTTACAAGTTTCTAAATCGCAGCATTCGCCCGTCGCGCAGCTGGCATTGGCCAGCAGCATGCAAGTCGTGGCGTTGCAGCATGGATTCTTGCAGTTCTCCTCCAGTCCGCAGTCGCACTGTTCCCCAGGCTCCACGAACCCGTTCCCGCACATGGAAGTGCCGAACAACTTCTCCGGCTTGTTTCTCAGACAGTAGTCCATCCCGTGTTCGAAGGCCAGGGCGAGATACTCCAGAGAGCAGGATGACCAGTGCGACGGACTGGTTGATCCGCTGGCCGGAGCCATGATGCATCTTTCATCCGGACACTTGCAGTCCGCCGTGTCGTGTTCCATGCCAAAATTATGGCCCATCTCGTGAGCTATGGTCGCGGCTACCAGACCAATAACGTCGGAATGATCCATGGAAACGCCGCCGGAGAATTGAAAAGTGCATATCGGACCTTTTAGAGCCTTGCCAACGACGCCGCCGAGAAACTGAACTTTCCTGAAATGACAAAGAGACCGCCGCACCTTCAATATTCGTCCGTCGGGGGCTTGTCGTCCGATAAAACTTACGTCAGTAGCTGCGCGTTGTCGTTGGGAACTTCCCTGATCAGAGTCGTTCGACGATATTCCAAAAATTTGTTCAACGTTTGTTCTCCGTCGTTCGACACAGTTATCTTGTCCATGTGGGACCAGACTTCGACACCCACAAGAGCAATGAATATGTTCAACGGAGTGTACAGCTGAAAGTGGAAAATATGAGTTCAGCCATCGATGACCTCCTGCAGACATCGAATCGGTCGATTATCACTCACGGCGTTCACGATGTTGGCTATGTCCTTGCAGTGCTCGTGGACCCGGTGCAAATCCTCGCCCAGATCGACGAAACCCTTCTTGTCGACGACCATGACTAATTCTACGTAACGGGACTGTTTATTCGCGTTATAAGGACCGCGGATCACGTTGGCTTCCCTTTTGTACTGTTTGAAAAAGAAATTGTGGAGAAAACTTTGAAAGTCTCTTCGAGACTCTGTGTTTTTTCTCTTCGATATTTCGTTTCGTCGATGAGATTGAAAAGATGAGAGAATGAAAATCTTACCCTGAGCATCCTGTTGTTATCTAGATGATGAATATCTTGACGATGTCCTCCGTCGTATCCTGTAAGAGTAATTAATGAACGAACGACCGACGGAAGAAGTAGATTGATAGCATACCGCATGTGTTATTGGCGGTGAGATGATCCTGTTTGAAAAGATAATGGGGCGAATCTAGCGAATCGTCCTGAGGATGAATGTAGTGAAGTGTTTTCCCGTCAAATACGACACCGCTCAATCCTCTGCAAGTCGAGACAGCCGCCCAAGAATCTGGAATGCCGCTGATACTACCTTGGTACTGGCAAATCTCAATTTCCTGTGTACGAAAAGAGAAGGGAAAATTTATTCATTTTCAATTACGAATCTCAGAGTGTTTTTTTATATTTTATTCACGTGGTGCAATGACCGACCGTAACGACACGATTATCGTGTGAATGTATCAAAAGTTAAAAACAAACCAGACATAATTTCTGCATGATCCGCACAAAACGCACCGCTGTGCATAAATTGGCTATTCAAGGCTCGTAATTGGTATCATCGTTGAAATAAAAGAACAACAAAATTAAACAGATACTTGTCATTATTATTACATAGTTTTTGTCAATTTCTCAACGAAGAAATAAATTGACAAAAATCGAAGATGATTGGAATTTATTTAACAACGATTTCAAGCGATTTTGGAGTCATGTAAATCGGTTTAATGGATTTTTAGGCAATTCTGAAGTAATTCATGTAAGTTTAAAGTGATTCACTTCCGGAAGTAGGTAACAAAAATAAAGAAGAAGAAGAAGAAGAAACAGAAGATGAACGAGCGTGATGTGAGTCAAGAATAAATTCTCACTAAATGAATGATAAAACATAATTTCCAAGAACAATGCAATGGTTTCAGGTGAGTAGTCAGAGAGCTGTACAGTGTCTGTATAATCACGTTCAGTCGTATCGAATATAGTAAAGTTCCTCGAGTGAGTCATTCAAGACTGACGATGAGTGACAAAGTCGATAGTTATAAGAGTCATGAGAAATCGTTATTCGCATATCGTCACGTGCGTCAACTGAAGATAATTAACACTGCAGTTGTTCGTACCTAGTCATAAAAAATACGCTAATATCTACCTTTGCAAAAAAAAAAAAAAAAAAAAAAGAATCTCACAGATGTATAATAGTGACAATGGAAATAATTAAAAACGTAATCGTAGTCAAGTATTGAAGAAGAAGAAAAAAAAAATGAAAAAAAGAAGCAGGAAAGATCGTGTTAGCTATACTGTTAACTCATTGTTACTATTATCAGCATGAACCGTTTTTGCGAGTAAGTGAAATTACTATTATGGGAATGAAAATTACTTGAAATTTAATCCCGGAAGTATAATTATACGGTACCTAGTATAAAGTAATAATAGCTTAAAAAAAAAAATTCGCATTTCCGATTACAGAGATCAGAGAGAGAGAGAGAAAAATGTTCTTCTCACAAGGATTTTGGTATTCAAATCGATTTTGATATTAAATTTGCAACAAAAAAAATAAATGTTTTAATAAATAAAAATGTCAGTTTTTCACTAATAACGATACGATTATAGTGACGATGAGTGTCAATTGATTAGAAATTGATGCGACACACTGAATATCCACTGAGTTTGGATACCAAATTTCAGTATAATATATATAGAATATAAAAAATAGTAGAATTTATAAATTTTTATAGTTTTAGCTAAAATTCTGAATATTTTTTCGGATAAAATTAGTTGTACAGGATCATTTTATTGTCTAGTGAGATAAAATATCATAGTTTACTGATTAACTGATTAAAAAAGAAAGAAAAAGAAAAAAAAATGGTTCTATGCAGTTTCTCAAGTTTCGATCTCAATATTAATTCGGATAATCGAGGTTCTACTGTATTACACATAAAACGTATGCGTATATAATATCCTACACTGTAGCATGTAGCATGTATCGAATATTCCGTAGGGTATAAAATTTCACTATTATACATATGTGTAAAATTACACCTATTAGGTTTTAAGCAGCCACAAAAAGACTTGCAGGTGATTCTAGCCAAACCACACACCCAGACTATACTCACTCTAATTAATTTTATAACACATTTTTTTTATTATTTAATTCTTTTTTTTAATTGAAAGATTTTCGATACATTAACAAATATTGATTTTTTTTTTTTCATTGCAAATAATTGAAAAAAATAAAAACTAATTCCAAAGAAATTCAAAATCAATTTTTGCAAAAAAAAATTTGCAATTTTTGTTATTTTTCGTTAAACCCACAAAAATGTTTGTCTTGAAAGGAAAAAAAAATCGTCAATATCGAAAAAGATTACTAATTTTAAGAAATTGATCTCATATCAAATTACGAACCTCCGCAGAAGGTTTGCGAGTGATAAATGATCCCTTATCAGTCTGATGTCGTTGTTGGTGTCCAACGGGTATCAGATCATTGTTAAGTCTCAGATCCAAGACCCTTTCGACACCATCGATGGTAAATCCGACGGTAAGTAGATCGGCGTGTCTCAGATCCTGAAATCAGAAAGAAAAGGAAAAAAAAGTAAGTAAACGATCATGTATCTTGTATACATTTGAAATTTTCCCAATCCTGTGTTTTATTGATATTTTTCCACTAGATTTTGCAAAAAAAAAAAAAAATTGCAAAATTGAAAACTTTGTGCCCTTTGTGTGATAAAATGAGGAAAAAAGTTCTACAAATTTCATTTCTTGTGTAATAATCATAATGATTTATTGATTATTTCCACAATACATTAGAAATGGTAAATGATGTTCAATGAATGTTCAATATATGCCGTTTAAAATGCGAACATGAAAGTGAATAAATATCCCTTCTGTCTTATCACAAATTTTTTTTTTTCCGTACTTAAATGGAGTGTGAACAAATGTGAACAACTGTACATAAGAGGAAATGAAGCCTTATGAATACAGTTCGCATGTACTCTATGTATGTATGTATGTATACATACGGTGTGTTAAAACGTGTGTAGCTTAACCAGGGTGTGCATTACGTACACGCACGAGTGCGTGTTTCCCCGGTCCGTGCACAATATTAAATCCTCACAATGTATGTATCACGGAGTCAAAGTATATGCCACAAGGATAGTACGAGAACATCGTTTTCCTTCGAATATCTCACTTCCGGTCGATTCTGGGTGAAAATGCTCTGAATCATTTTTGAAGCTCTTTGAAGTCTCTACAAAAAAGATCCTCACGAATTTTCATCTAGAATCGACCGTTCAGCAGATATTCGAGCTTCAAACTCATCGTCAGAGCCTCATGACGAACAATCAATTTTTCGCAAATTCCGTTCTTCACTTTTCCACGATTATCTCGCTTCCGGTTCATCCGGGATGAAAAATTGTCTGAATCATTTCTGCAGATCTTCAAATTCTCTATAAAAAAGAATCCGATGAATTTTCATCTAGAATCGACCGTTCAGCAGATATTCAAGCTTCAAACTCATCGTCAGAGCCTCATGACAAACAATCAATTTTTCGCAAATTCCGTTCTTCACTTTTCCACGATTATCTCGCTTCCGGTTCATCCGGGATGAAAAATTGTCTGAATCATTATTGAAGCTCTTCAAATTCTCTAAAGAAAAGGTATTCACTATCTTTTCTCTATCATAGACCGTTTCCCAGATATTCAAGCCTGAACATCAGAGCGTCATGAAAACTCAATTCAATATTGCAAATTTCTTCAATTTCTCCGCCTTTCTCTGTACAATTATGCAAAAAAAGACAAAAAAAACTGTCCATCAAATTTGGACGTCAATCCAAGTAGGTCAATACCTCAATAGTTTCCGTGATAGTCGTTATGAGTAAATGTGTAAGAAAAAAAAAAAAACCCACCGACCACAAGAGAAGGAAACAGTCATCATATCTACTTCTCTGCGAATTTGATAAAGCTAACGAGCAACAATTATAGCCAACCGCAATTGCGACTTTCCTGTAGGTACAGGCAAGAATATAAAATCGATAAATGTTCATAATTGTAGAGTGAAAAAAAGAGAACCTCGGATGTTATCTTTCTATTTTTTATGTAGTCTGTTCGCGCGTGCTACTTGCGATAAAAAAAAAATCATTCGGATTCGCTTTTTACCTTACGCAAGTTCGAAGTGATTTACGTATGCGAGCACGAAAATCAATTTTACTCTTTGTGTTCTGGTTTTTTTTTTTTCCTGTTACGTTCGCATAAATAAATCTGAACGCGATTTATTATCAAACGCGAAATAAGGGCGAGGCGAGAGTCCTTCCCCACTGCGTGATTGAACGAAACAAAACCCCCACAGGTACTATATTCTTACTGTCTATTTTTATCTCCTTTATTATGCGATATCATTCTAAAAAATCTAGGACTCAAAAAAAAAAAAAAAAAAAATATTTGAATTGGCAAAATTAATTACTATCATTTTTTTGCTTTTGATAATATATATTCACAAGGATTTTCTGCGAATATGAATATGAAATCAAATGATTTGAATTTTTTTTTTTTTATTTTTGCAAATTAATAATTGAATTATTTATTATTAATCGAATGACTAAAAATCAAATGAATTTTTTTTTTTTTTTGCAAATTTCATTTTTATCTTTATTTTGTTTTGCAATCAAATAAAAGAAAGAAAATTCTCGTTGAGCTATAGCGAATTATCGTCATTTTATGATCGAATTGACATGAAATGACGGAAAATGACTTGAAATTAAATCTGAAATTAATGAATGATTGAAAAAAAAAAAAATAATTTATCATTGTGTCAAAATAAATATTAAAAATGAAGAATAACTTTCAATTCTCACTTTTCGATTTATACAATAATTAATACTACGAAAATTTTTTTTTTAATTTTCATTCCTCTTTCGATCAAATATCTTGAAAATTACAGGCTTTAAATTTTCCTTGCCATTTTCTTTTTTTTATAGCAATTACATATAAACAATTAATCAAATAATTTTAATTAAGGGAAAAAAAAGATTGTCATTCTTCATTTCCGTATCGTTTAATAAATTTTCAATTATATCCAGTATGATTCATATATGTGATATAAATACAAAATTGAAGAGAAAGAAGAAAAAAAAAACGACAATGAACATCATCATCGATTTTTCCATAACGCAGATATTATGAAAGAGAAGCATTGACTAGTGTATTATCATCTACATAGAAAGATGCAGCATCGACTACGAGAATCTAGCTCAGCGGAAATAGCAAATGGGTTATCTCAAAGCCACGTAACGGAAGTAGATAATAATAATAATAATAATGATAAGAGCTATGATGATTGGAATATCGTTATCTAGTCAAATATTGAGATAAAGAAAACTGAATAAATATTATACCTACCTAGTAGATAACACAAATATAGGTGTGTTAGTATATGTAATGTAATTAAACACATGATGATATATATATATATATATATACGTATATACATTAGAATGTCATTGTCAAGTCAATGAGAAATTAACAAAATTTGAATTTTTTTTTATCGAAAACTACGGTTTTGAAAAGATTCAAAAAAAAAAATTTTTTTGTCGTTTTTTTCTTTTAATCTACAAATAAGACGAAAACCTCGACTAAAACTAGTTCAGAAATTCCCTAATTTTCCTATTTTTTAACTATTTACATAAATCATTGAGAAATTAACAAAAATTTTCTCAAAAACTACAAAAAAAAAAAAAAAAAATCTTTTCGTCTAAATACCTAATATATATTTACTAATACATGTTCCAAAATTCCCTAAAAAAATTCAGACACGAGTGATTTATTATTATTATTATTATTATTATTATTATTTTGTCAATCAATTTTATTACGAATTTTCAACAGTTTTATACAATAAAAAATAAATAAAAAAAAAAAATAAATAAGAAAAAAATCTACACTTCAACGATTTCAAAACCTATCAGTTGTAAACTACACGTTCGAGGCTCATATTGGACTATAGACGTAAATCACTTACAGCTATGACACTATATGTCGTGTTTAGGTTTTACACCCACTACTCCAAGTTCGCACTTAACACTATTAACACCCTGTGTATTTTGCATCTTAACGCTCGAAGGTCTTCGGGATTAGAAACTGATATTCATATACAGACCGTGGGGTATTTTTTACTATATAGACTAGACTAGGCTAGGCTAGGCAATATTTGAAAATAATAATATATTCATGTACAGAAGATGAGAATTTTTTTGGTTTTTGGAAAATCGTATTTCAATGATTAGATAAAATTCTATCAAATTTGCATCAAATTTTATGTATAATTAATATTGTCAAAAGATTTTATTCGAATCAAATAAGGGTCTCTGATCTCACGTTTTTTTTTTTTCTAATTTTTTTTTGTAATTTTTCAATATCGTATGATTTTTATGAATAGAAATTCAATAAGTTTGGAATTGAATTAAAATTACATAAAAATCGTTAAAAAAAAAACACATAAAATTTTATACAATTTTCTCTAAACTATAAGGTAAAATTCAATAAGTTTGGAATTGAATTAAAATTACATAAAAATCGTTAAAAAAAAAAAATAAATAAATAAATAAAGCTTAGTATTCATTAATTTGATGAAAATAAAATTAAAGAATAATTTCCTGTCTAAATAGTTATTTTTTTCTTCTTCTACGAAAAACCGTGCAGAGGTTTTATATATGTGAAACTTTCTTTACCCTTATTCGCAACTTTTACTCTCATTACATTATATTAAATTTTATATAAAGAACGACTTTTCCTTTTTTTTTTACCTATAGTGATGTTTCTAATTTTTTTTTTCTCCAACACTTAAGTATAAACTTTGACCTCATGCATATATACGACTCTAGTTTACCTCGTTATTTAAACCGGATGTAAGCATGAAGCACGTGCATATATATATAGTCAACTTTTTACCGGAAAGTTTTTTTGTTTTTTTTTTCTTTCAATTTATGTACGATATTTAGATGAAATTCTGTATCAGATAATTGATAAAAAAAAATTTTATCTCAATTTTGTCTTTCTATGTCAAAAGAAAAATAATAAAAAAAAAATTATATGTTTCTCAATTTTAAATATGATTTCATGAACGTCGATCCTGAATTTTTATGAAATTCTATATCGAAATGATTTTATACGAGACAAAAAAAAAAAAAAATCGACGTACCATTTCACATATAGGATTTGATCCAATTTTATATCCAGTCATGTGAAACTAATTTTTTCCTATATAACAATTATCATTAACATTATTGAGACTTTTATCGATATAATCGCTTTTTATTGATATAATTTAATTCGAATTTTTGCTCACGAATCAGCTTCTATGTCGATTTTTCTAGTTTTTTTTTTATTTTTAATCGGTACTATACATATAGTCAAAATCTCACCAGGCTATCAAAGGATTCAAGATTTTTTTTGAAAAATTTCTTTATAAGATTGAAATTTCTTCTAAAAAATATAGATAAAGAAGAAGAAAAAAAATAAAATTGTTGGTTAAAAAAATGTACGATTCAATTTTTTTTTTATAGTATAATATAATTATATATATATTCAAGTACGCATATATGCATTTAAAAATATGTACGTATGTGAACTTAGCATCTCAACTCTTGGCATCCCAAAAAAAGACTTGAGTTTTGTTCGCATCCGGGATAGTTTTATAGTTCCTGATAGGTAAGATCAATAGTTTTGGCGAATTAACCCTAAAAAACATGAAGCATCCGGTACTACGAAAAAAAATGAATAAAGTATGGATTTTGCTCTGCATGAAGAGTTCTATAGTTCTACCGACATAAACTATGTAGCAGTTTCCAGCACTATATTATCGATTGTCGAGTAATAAATAGAGCGTAGAACTTGGAAATTTGGTGGATGTTGAAAATGGTTCGTGACTGGGAACGTTCAATCGATGAGTTTCCGGATAGTTCGAGTCACCACGGACCAACTGCGAGTTCGTCTCGTAAATACCATGCCGATTGTTTATAACAAATAGAGGCCTGGAGCTAATAAATCGCGGGATGCTGGTACGGTTCGTGACTGGGAACGTTAAATGATGAGTTTCCGATAGTTCGAGTCACCACGGACCAACCGGTGAAGAGTTCCGCCCCTCAAAATTGTTCATGCCAATTGTTTATAACAAATAAGAGCGTGAAACCAAGAAATCACGGGATGCTGGTTTCAACTTACATCTAGGATTATTATACAAAAGTTATTGTTTTACTTATTCTTATTTTTATCTTTAGTGTCATCTGTCTTTTTATCACAACCTTTCAGATTCGAAGTACTTCTTGAGCTTTCAACTTACATCTAAGATTATTATACAAAAGTTATTGTTTTACTTATTCTTATTTTTTTCTTTAGTTTCATCTTTTACGCTCTTATTTGTTATAAACAATAGGCATGAACAATTTTGAGGGGCGGAACTCTTCACCGGTTGGTCCGTGGTGACTCGAACTATCCGGAAACTCATCGATTTAACGTTCCCAGTCACGAACCGTACCAGCATCCCGTGATTTCTTGGTTTTACGCTCTTATTTGTTATAAACAATCGGCATGAACAATTTTGAGGGGCGGAACTCTTCACCGGTTGGTCCGTGGCGACTCGAACTATCCGGAAACTCATCGATTTAACGTTCCCAGTCACGAACCGTACCAGCATCCCGTGATTTCTTGGTTTTACGCTCTTATTTGTTATAAACACTCGGCATGAACAATTTTGAGGGGCGGAACTCTTCACCGGTTGGTCCGTGGCGACTCGAACTATCCGGAAACTCATCGATTTAACGTTCCCAGTCACGAACCGTACCAGCATCCCGTGATTTCTTGGTTTTACGCTCTTATTTGTTATAAACAATCGGCATGAACAATTTTGAGGGGCGGAACTCTTCACCGGTTGGTCCGTGGTGACTCGAACTATTCGGAAACTCATCGATTTAACGTTCCCAGTCACGAACCGTACCAGCATCCCGCAATTTATTAGCTCCAGGCCTCTATTTGTTATAAACAATCGGCATGAACAATTTTGAGGGGCGGAACTCTTCACCGGTTGGACCGTGGTGACTCGAACTATCCGGAAACTCATCGATTTAACGTTCCCAGTCACGAACCGTACCAGCATCCCTTGATTTTCCGGTTCTACGCTCCTATTTATTATAAACAATCG